>JAANYP010009005.1:0-364014 GCA_020465985.1 Centrapalus pauciflorus | reverse complement strand
ATGTGAGTGTGATGAGAGAGGAAGAGAGAATGTTTGGGCGGTTCGTTTTTGAAAATGTTAGTTAACGGAACACGGAACGGTTGTCCATGTCAGAAACATTGTCAGACCACTTGACCTTTTTAATCACTAACACCACGTAACCCACCATTATCCGCCGTAATTAAGTTTAAATAAAACACATTAAAACATTAAGTAACTTAAGTTTGACGAAATGTAATTACAACTGTTGGTCCAAGCCTGTGTTCAAACTGTGAATGAGCGGGTCATCACAAGCCTGTTCAGTCTTCAAGCTGTTCATTTCTCAAACTGTGCCTTCAGCCTGCTCTCTTTGTAAGAACCGGTTGTGTTCAATAGTTGGAAAGGGTTACAAGACAATGGCTTGTAAGACAGTGTGAAGAAGTGAACAGGTTGAATATGGACCATCAGCGCATGCCTGGACGAATAAATAAACTGTTTTTGTTCATCCTGTTGTATGCTCAAGCTCTGTTCAAGTTTTTCAGACAAATGACTACGCTACAGAAACATGTCTAACCTGTTCGCCTAAGCTGTTCAGAGAAACTTGAGCAGTGTGAAACACACAAATTCTTAGAACCTTTGAGAAACACTTAGTCACTCTTGTTTAAACTGGCCAGCTTGCTGACCAGGTAATTAAACCTTTGGTTCATCCAGGTTGGTGAAAATGTCTGCAAGTGTTTCATTTGTGGAAATAAAACTTACCTCCACATACCTTTGAAGTGATCTCTGATGAAGTGATGTCTGACTTCAATATGCTTTGTCTTGAATGAAATACTTGATTGTTGAGCTGGCTATGGCACTTGTGTTATCACAAAGAATAGGAATTTTCCTATACACACGACCATAATCTTCAAGCTGATGCCCTGCATCCACCGATCTGTCCCAACAGCTTCCAGCAGCAAGTACTCAGCTTCAGCAGTTCTAGCATTAGACACAGAGTTCTGCTTCTTGCTACACCAATTATAACTTTCCACCAAAGGAGTTGACATCCACCTGTTGTGCTTTTCCTGTCTAGCTGCAGCCTGCAAACTCAGAACTGATAACCTGGTCGTCAAGCCTAGCCTCTTCTTCTTTGGGCTACCAAAGGACCCAAACTGGTGTTACCCTTCAGTTATCTGAGTTCTTTAACAGCAGTAGATGAGATTCCTTGGGATCAGCTTGGAAACCTAGCACCCAGACAGTTGGCAAACATAATATCACGGTTACTAGCAGTAAGTATAGCAAGCTCCCAATCATGCCTCTGTAAGCTTCCTGAAACAGCTTTGCCACTGCATCCGCATCCAATTTTCATTGGTGCATGGGGTTTTTAATAGGAGAAACTTGATCAAATTTGAACTTTTTCAATAGATCTAAGTGTACTTTCTTTGATTTATAAAAATCCAGTTGAGATGGTTGTTTACCTGTAATCCCTAAAAAAAGAAAGTTAGTTCTCCATCATACTTCATTTCCTACTTAGATTTCATGAGTAATGAGAAATTCTTTGCATAGCTGCTCATTCGTAGAACCAAATTCTTATGTCATCACCCTAAATTTGAACAAAGCATAATGTCAGACTTCATCTTCTTTATGAACAGTGTAGTATCCACTTACCTCTGGAATACCCATTGCTCACTAAGGAACTCAGTAAGAGCGTCATACCAGGCTCTAGGGCTTGCTTTGAGACCATAGGAGAGCTTTGCTCCAACTTATAGACAAAACCTGGATGTTGTCATTTTCAAAAACTGGAGCCTGGCTTGACATATAAAACTTCTTCTTGGTTGCAGCTTTCATTCAACATGCACTCTTCCAAATCCATTTGAAAATACCTTACTGCTCCTTATGAGCAGCGTAGGCTAGGATACAAACGAATTGCTTCTAGCCTTGGCCCCAGGAGCAAATTTTGTTTTCATCCATAATCAATTCCTCCCCTGCTGTAGCCCTGAGCCCAACCAGTCATTGCCTTATTTCTAATGAATGACCTTGCTCATCCATCTTGGTTCCTGAATGAAAACCCATTAGTTGCCAATTCTAGTTTTCCCTTTAGGGGGAGCAGGGACCAGCTTCCATACATTGTTCCTCAAACTGATTGAGCTCTTCTTGCATGGCAGTAGGTGATCCAATTGGCATCTTTTAATGCTTCATCAACCTTCTTGGCTCATCAGTTGAAACAAAACTAGAGAACATACAAAGTTCCCTAAGCTTGTCCCACCGTGTTTGTCTCCCCTTTGTTGATTTGTTGTCACCAATTATTTCGATCATTGGGGTGACACCTGATCCACTTAGGATCATTTTTCAATGATGATTTACCTGGAGTTGTTTTGTTAACATCTTCAGCGGGTCCTGTTGAACAGCTCTCAAGATTTCAGACACACTGTTGTCTTGAGCCTTTGTTCACTTGTGAAACCTTGTCTGACCACGTTGAACATATCAGCAGAGGAACGGAAAATCAGCATTGATAGGTTCTGTACATGCAGTTGTAATTAAGTCAGTTACGTTATTTCACACATGGTGTATTGACATAATTCCTCATCCTGTCCATCATGATTAACAGGTTCCACCACTGGGTGTCGTAGTGGAAGCTTTTGAGTCCTCTTCATGTTTGAATGATCAGATCCTCAAAGATAAGTCTCCTGAAATGATCAGGAACAGCTTTGGTGGAGGCATTCTTGGACCTCTTCAAAGGTGAACATTGATGTAGATTCATCTATCACCTTTCTTTTGTGTTGTATACCTCTGTAGGCTTTGGAAGATTAGCCAGCGTAGCCAACAACACACCTTCATCAGCTTTAGGTTCAAACTTGACAGCTGATCCTTTGCTTCGAATGACCAGGGACATCAAAACACATGGGAAATAACTGACATTTGGCTTCCTCCCTTTGAGCAGTCATAGGGAGTCGTGTTGAAATCTTTCACCACTAAGGATCTGTTTTAGGGAACAGGGCAGTGTTAACAGCTTCAGCCCAAAATGCTGAAGGTCAACTGATGCACCCAGACCTGGGTTCTGGCAGAGCTCAAGAGAGTTCGGTTCTCCTTTCCGCAACTCCATTTTGTTGAGGAGTTCTTACTGCCTGACAGTTTTGAGTTGATTCCTTTCTCTTCACAGAAGTCTTCAAGAGTACTGTTTCTGAACTCAGTACATGATCACTTCTAAGCTGCTTACTTTGTCAGAGTTCACATTTCCATCTTTTTGACAAACCATAATCTCTCTAGCAGCCTCTCATTTGCTCTTTAGAACGATCACCCATGTTTGTACCTGGATAACTCACACCCATTACCCGAGTGATCTTCTTCCTCCTAGAACTTGGAACATTACAGGTCCAAAACAAGTCCAATGGATTAAGAATAGTGGATTATCACTTAGAGAAATTATGTTTGGATTTAAAAGATGTTTTCTCTGCTTCCTTTTCACAAGCTTTGGCATAATCTATCCTTAGCAAACGTCCTAGAGTCAAAAACCTGTCAACCAACTCTTTCTTACAGAGTTTGTTGATTGTTCTGAAGTTCAATGTGCCAAGTGTTCTGTTGCCCATAGCCCGTTTAGTTAGATCAGCATTTGTTCTTGTGAGGACAAACAGTGTTTCAGAGGTTGTGGGGTCAGGCAGGTAATGCATATACTCTCCCAACAACATTATACACCCTTCTCTTTAGTGAGCACCATTAGCACAACTTTGCCTTGGGCAAATCCAAAAAGGGGTGTAACCCCAGGTGCTCATCAAAGTTTAACCTTGAGCCAGCCATGCACATAGTGGCTATGCCTAACAAGTGTCATGTGTTTAGCCCAACACGCTAGGCTACTCTTGTTGAACACTGCCAAGCACAGCTTTCAAGCGGGTTTCGCATATCCCTCAGTGGATCCCTGTAATGTCACCAATGGTGTACTTTGGCCCCTTTTTCAATGGACCTGCGTTACAGCAAGCGTCACTTCTTTACAATCCTGCATGTGCCTCTGAAGCAAGCCACGTGATCCGTCAAGTACCAAACCTGCGTTGTAGGATGTGTTTTTCTGCAGAGTGAAAATAAGGTATTATATTCCCCCCACAAGACTCATTTTAGGCGGAAACTCATCACAGATATGAGTTCTTCTACTTTCAATCAAATTTGTGTGGGCTTGAACTTCCACTACTATATTTCCCTACTTTGAATGGTATCAGCTTGACTACCCATCCTCTCGACTGTGACATTCCACCACTGCTTTGTGACAGCTTGTGCGGGAAATCAGCCAGATGTCAACAGGCCTCGTTCCTCCAGATTCAGGACACAGGTCTGGCCAGATGTTGTCTTCTTCCCACATTTGTAACATTTTCTCTTTTTAGGATTTTTTGGAAGTGACGATAAACAACTGACACGATCTTTCAGAAACACAATCGAGTTAGTTTTGTTGATTCTTTCAGCAGGCGGTATTGGACGCATGTTTAGCTAAATATAACTTCTTGGTTGACTCAACAGTTTGACGGATACGATAGTTCAAATACAGCATTAGCTTTGGCGCGATTTGCCTCTTCTGGTACTTCTTTTTAGGAGGACCGACTATCAAAGAACAGGTGGAGCTTGATTGGCTTTTGGCTTCCACGGTTTGGGAAACTTATTCCCAGATATTATTCCGTTTGGCAAATGGGCTTTATACTTTGCCGCCTTACTGGATTGTGATTTATGCTGCGTCTATCCCGCATATCCACTGTGCTTGTTTTAAAAAGTTTTGTTCTCTGTTACAACCAGGTTTACTACTATGATTTATGAAAACTTATTTGAAACTCCAGACGCGTTTTGTTTCAACATGAGAACTTACCCATTTGTTAAAACCGAACTTGGCTTACCTTTTGAAAAACTTGTTTTCAACGTGTTTGCATCAAAAGCATCATTAACATGCTTTTTACCACTAGCTTTGGGATCTCAGAAAACTTTGTTTTTCGTCAACGTGTTTAGTGTCCACAGCTTCGTTGGACATGTTCCTTCCTTCTTTGCTTGTGTGAACCAGCATAGAACTTAGCGGCTGATTGATGGAGAAACAAATTTCCAACATCAGCTTTTGAAGCTAAGTTCACACGAAGCTGTCAGTATTCCTGGACGTCTGTGCCACAAACCTATTCTGTTGAGTGAGTCAAGTTTACATTTCACATTTGAACATGTTATTTGGAAGTTCACCACGGCAGTGGATAAATCTTTCTTTCAGATTATGATCTCAACAATGGACCGGCTGCTTTGTTTCAAGATCCCCTCCATAGTAGGCTTGGATTTGTGCGAGATCTGTTGTTGGGGGGTACTTATACATGGCTGACTTTTTGGCAGCTTGGCACAAGAGTCCAAACTATCTTTTGAAGCTTAGCATGGCTTTACTCTCTGTTTCTCTCTTTTTTTCAGTAAACATAGAGTTACGTGTTGTTTTAACTCATCAAGCCTCAGTTTCCAACTTATGGAAACTGTCCCGTTTACTGGATTTAGTTTTAAGATCAGCTTTAAGCTTAGAGATTTTCAGATAGTAAAGCATCATGCTTCTCAACAGCAGCTTTGAGATTCAACAGCATATATTCAAACATTTTAACTTTTTCTTCGATTGTAAGCCATAAAATTTTGTACCTTTACATCATAGTAGGATTCAGTTCTCTAAGCTGCTGACGCTTCAGCTTCAGCCATATCTTTTTGAAGCTGCTGTTGATGGGAATCAGTGTTGGCCATCAGACCATTGATTATCTTCTTATCAGATGATGAATCCGATTCCTCCCAATCACAAGTCTCTTGCCATGAGTCCCTTTTTGCGGGTTGGAACCCACTGAGTTTTCCAACTTCCTCAGCTTAGCCCTGACATAAGGTACTTAACCCTATAACCATCATCCTTGTTTGTCTTGTTGGTTTGGATGATACTGACCAACAGCTTTTGACACACAGTCAGCAGCTATTATGACCACGTTTTGCCACATTTGAAACACTCCAGCCTTGGATTTCAAATGCCTTCTTCTTGCCAGCACCTGAATTCCTTGCAGCCTGTTTCTTCAAACTTTTCTTGTTGAACCTTTTGAACAAGCATAGCTACATTTTGCTCATCATCATGTTCAGCAAGATCTGCAGTATCTCTTTCATCTGACACTTCCTCCTTGTCATCATCGTTGATCAGGTTGAGTGAACACCTGCACTACACTGATTTACAGGCTCTGTCTCACCAGACCACACAAAGGCTTGCCCTTCTTTTGGACATTTCCAGGCATTTCTCTTTTGTTGCCTTGATTGTTCCATCATTCAGTGAGGATCCATACAGACTTGACTACGATCCACACTTCTGATGTACCTGAGTTCCTTAGAATTGTTGAAAAGTCAGTTCCACTCTTAGGTTAGAGAATGTCAGAAATTTATTCACCAGGGTGAGACTGTCCTTAGTGATCCCAACAGCTTTGAGATCATTCACTAAAGCAGTAAACCTATGTGTAGCGTTTCAGTGAGAGTCCCTTTGGTTTAGCAAAGAAAAGTTCATACTGCTCACAAGATTGTTGACATCTTGTCCAGTGTGATTGTGGGTCCCACATAGACGGTACCACAAAGTATCCCACATTTCTTTTGCTGTCTCATTTTCCCAAACCTTGTGAACACATCATCAGGAAGAGAAAGACCAGATTGTTTCTGCCTTTGCATCCAGGAGCCACCAGGTCTCTTGTCTTCATCAGACCATTGAGCTTAGCTTTCTCAAAGGTCCTGATTTCAGGAGCAGCTCCTTCAACCGCTGGAGTTTGGTTCGTAACATGTGGCACCTAGGGACCTCCCCTCACTATCTCTGGCAGTTGACATCCAGATTCTCTAATAGAGCATCATTCTGGCACTTCCAACCAGAGAAGTTTTGATGATTAAATGTTGGAGGTTTGCCCATAGAGCCATTGTCATAGTAAGAATTTGCAGCACTGTTGTCCATGGAAACTTGGGAGAATGAGAGATCTAGAATGACACACACTCTAAACTGCTCTGATACCAGTGTATGTCCCGAGGTTCCTAAAGTATATAGCTTTAAGCTTATAGAGGGGGGGGGGGTGAATACAGCTATTTAAAAACTACACACTATTTTCTCAATGTTTGTATTATTATCAACAATTGTTAATTACAAACAAGCTTGAATGCGGAATAGTTCAAGCTGAGATGACAGATACAACAGTATGTTCACTGTCTAAGACAAACTCAAACTAGTATACAACGAATACACTCACTAAGAAGCACTCACTGTGTTTACAAGACTTAAGGAACAGCTTATGTAAAACAGCTTAGACACACAGATACTGATTTACACAGAAGGCTTGCATGCATGAAATCACACTTGCACGTTCACTCTTGGTTTCAGCACTAGCTTTCTTCACACTTCTTTCTGACCCTAAGAAGCTTCCTTTTATACTCACTTAGAGGATCTAAGAGAAACAACTTCATTGGACGGAATGAAAAAGGAGAGTCTTGTTGAAAAGAAACATAACCTTTCTGCACTTTCTGAAAAGCAGACTTGACTTCACATGTTGCAGAACTTTTGTCTTTTTACTTTGTCTACTGTTTGCATTGCCTTTAACTAATTTAGGAATGTCAACTTTGCGTCTTTCTCCTGTAAGGCCTATTTTGATATAAGAAAAAGGGTCTGTCACCCCTTTTCAATAACTTTTTGTCTTCATGTTACAGAACAGCTTGGGCCGGCTGAGCAGTTCTGTTTTTCCACTTTGTCTTCGACTTTGTAAACTGATCTAGCAGTCAAAAACAATACATGTGACTTGGAAACATATTCCATAAAGTGTTTAGCCTGTTCACAAAGCAACAGGTTCTGTTCACAAAGAACAGAACCCTTTAAAAATGCCCAAGCTGCTCAACAGTGTAGAGCCGCGTAGACAGTTTATGTCCAGCCTGTTCAGCAGACAGAGCAGCTTGGACAAACTGTCTTAGTTGCAACATATGCAACATATAGAACAGCTTTAAACTGATATTGCAAATCATTTTCAGGTTTCAATAAGACATATAACAGGCCTTAAATTCAACCTTCAAATGCATCAACAGGTTTGATTATAAATCTCCCCCTCAGATGTAGAACAGGTTTGACTGAGGCCTTTTTGTGCCTAACACTCTTAAAAAACCAATGATTAGTATTGTAATATTTATAAGAATTTATGTTTTGTTTGTATTTGTTTTAAAGTATATTTGGATTAATCTTTTATTTAAATCAAACTATGTATCGCGAGTGATGACAATTGTTAAAACTATGCACTATAGTAATTTAAAAAAAAAAAAAAAACTTTTTCTAATATCCAACGGACATCCACTTACCCGTTTCATCTAGTGGATATGGATATAGATGGATGAAATTAATTTGAATGGACATGGATGTGGATGTGGATGTGGATGTGGATGATGAAAACTTAATGGATATGGATATGGATATGACTTCTAGTTGCAAGAATTGGCAACATTTTTTTTTTTTCGATTTGAATGACATTTTCTTAAATTTTTTGCTCTAATTACAACATTGGTCTCTAAACTTGCATTTTGACTCATAGAGTTCAAAATTTCACATAATAACCACCCAATAATTATTTGAAATCTCATATAATTTACAACTTATAATATCATAAGTAAAATTTTTTAGATAAATTAAACATCGAGATTACATCATTCTTAAAATTAATCATCAAATTAGACCAAAATTAAGACATGGGTGTTACATCATTTGACCAGACAACTTGATACAACACATTTAAAGATTATTGATTACCTGATTATCAGACACGTTACATTGATGAGTGTGTTTTTATTATTATAATATCCTATTTGAAAAAAAAAAATGTGTTACTCAAATTAAAAAAAAAAAATGTGACCGTATTTATCTTTATTTGTAATTAAACTACAACTGGAGGGCCAAATCTTTAGCATCAAATTGTTTATAACTGGTTTCTTCTATATGTAGTTGTTGTGTAAAGCTTGAATCTTTGTTGTTGTTCCCCATCTTTGATTTCAAGAACCCAAGATCCAACGCGAACCTTGACGATACACACGACGGCCTGTGTGGAGGCCATCCGGGCATCATCATCGTCTCCAAGACGTTTTTCGTGCTTAGTGGTGACATCGTCACCATTTGGTTTCTACCGCTTTCGTCATGGTCCCTAGGAATCATTTGGTTCTGACTCTGAGTGGCGGCAATGTTGCCTGTTTTCATGATTCCGATCATTGCACAATCTTGTATTTGGTTTAATGGAGTCTGAACGTTACACCATGTTTGGCCAAATGGAATTTGGCTTCTTGTTTGATGAGAGACCGATGATTCTCCCGACAGTCTTTGGAGCTTACGCTTAGCGACCATTTGTGCAGTCGGACCCAAGTCTTTGACAAAGTGCATCAAGCTTTGACGGTAGTTATAATCGTGTTGGTTAAACTGTCGAACGCCAAAATAATCAATGAACTTTGAACATTGGATCGTGAAACAATAAAACCGTAGTAAAAATGTATGGGTTTATATTGGAAAAACCATTTTTTTTTCTCATTTTTGCGATTAAATCCCTGGATTTTTTCTCCACCTCTTTTTGTATTATCTAAAACTATAGATTTTTTACTTTCTTACTGTAAAGCCGGGTAAAACAATTACTTTATCGAATGATTTAATATTTAAAAAATATTTTATTTCGTTTATTTAACGATTAAGTCACTGGACTTTTTTCATATTGTTTAAGTCATTGTACCGTTTACTAGTCAATAACACGTTAAACAAATCACATATATATTTTTGAATAAGACAAAAAAATATATCAAAGGACTTAAACAGTAAAAAAAAGTTCAAGAACTTAATCACGAAAATTAAAAAAAGCACAATATTTTTTTGCAGCGTCAACACAAAATGTATCGACTTACATGGACTAAAAACTTCGGACAATTTTCGTTTTTGAGGTCCGAACGAGGTTTGTAAGTGGATCGTCGATCCGCTTCAACTGAACCACTTGGTTTACCATCTTGAGCTCCTCCTGAGTTTCATAGAAATAGGCAATAAACTTCTGCTTTACAAATGAAATACAGTTTGACTTTTGAGGTCAACTTCTGACTTTAAAATCAAACAAAATTTGATCTAAAGTTGGAAAAGATCTAATTTTCATTGTTTTTGTAATTTGTAAAATTTGGTATAATCAATAACATGATTATAAAAAAAATTTGGAAGAGGCAAGGAGCCGATGATAATTTAGGTTGTGTTTGGTAGAGAGAATTGAAAAAAAGGAAGTGAAGCAAAATTATTAGTTAGGAGACTTGAATTATAAATATCAATCAAGTTGTATCAATATATAGCTTAAAATTCAATTCTTTTAGCAACGGAGGAGAATTAAGCGGAATCTAAGATTAGGAAAAGAGAATTATAACAATCATAAGATTATTGTATTTTCAAGTTTTCATACTCAAAAAACCTAAGATTTTGCCCTCGATTTCTTTTCTTTTCAATGTTTTGTACCAAACGCAACCTTAGTATCTTTGACCTGGAAAGTCAATTACACAAAAATTGGTTTGTTTCTGCGAACCAAAGAAGGATCAATTACCGAAAATAGCAACAACCTTTTGTTTTTTTAACCAATTATAGATATATAGCATCATTATTTATTTTTTTATCATTATATTTTTCATAACAAACCAGTTTTTTAGGGTTTATTATGGATAAAAACCAATATGTTTTCACAGTTTTTGCGTTTTCGTCATTCGATGTTATTTCTTCCAGAAAAGTCGTCAAGTTTATTTTTAATCCTAGTTTTGTGAAATTTGAGTATTAGAGTCCGGTTATAATTGGTAAACCAGACTTTTTAAAAACTAAAAAACCAAGATCTAATAGTCAAATTTCATTAAACCGAAAAAAAAAACAAATTAACTTGAGGACTTTTCTGGGGAAAAAATACCTAAAGAGATGAAAAATGCAAAAAAAAAAAAAAACATGAAAACATGTTGTTTTATTTATAATAAACAATTTTGTATAAGTAATAACATCAAGTTTTATATATTTTGTATCATTAAAAGCATTTATTACCATTTATAGCATCATTGTTTGTTTTACGTTTTGCTAAAAAAATAATAAAAATACACAGGACGTGATGCTATAAATGATAAAATATTGCTAAAAACAGTAAAAAGACGAAAAGTTGTTGCTGTTTTTATCATTTGGTCGATCAAAGAACTAGAGTTGTATAAGTGTGGGGTTCCGGTACTACTCATTTCGGAAGTTTTTAACAAGTTCAAGTCGTTAGTTTCATCGTGGGATCGTCTGCAAGATCTTCGCCTAGTCACCGAGAATTCTGATTCAAAGTTTTCCGGATTGGTTCTCAGAACATGGAAAACTCTCTTGGCTAGTTTATGTATACCATGAGCCTGTAAAAAAAAAGAGTCTCTCGATTTACGACCATCCAAAAAACATGCATCGTGTTCAAACTTATTCATACCTGTCTAAAGAAAATGGTACCCGACGAATTAAAATGCATCGCGTTCCCAGATATTAGGAACACGTCACGCTACATAAAAACATCGAATCAAGTTTTAGAATTCTTAAAACTTATATATAAACGAAAGCGCGAAAAGTTACCTCAAATTGCTCGAGGGAAGTATACATTCCTTCGTGAAGTTTAGCTCGCATGGTCCCAAAGTCCATCGGTTCCTCGATGATTTCATAGTAGTCCTTAACCTTAAAAACGCTCACACGTACATCAAAAACCAAGTGATACAAGAAACTCAAATAAACTCGTGACTCGAAAGCACAAACCTCTTCAGGGTCAACTGGTTCGGCGAATATTTCATATACATCCTTCCTAAATCGTGACATAAAAAACGATCAAAGTATAACAACTTAAAATTTGGAAAAATCGATTAACAGATTAACCAACCAACCTTTGCAACGTGTCGATAATGAGCGCTAATGTATGTCTTTCAGGCAACGGTTGAGTGATGGTGGACGGTGGTGGCGCGCCCATTGGTTCTTTTACGATTTGCAACAAAACCAAGTTTTAGATTACATTAAAGAACTCGCGAAAACATCGCTAGTTTACAAAATGTTTCAAAACATGAAAAACAGGAAGCGAACCGGTGTCGGGTGCACGGATGATATCAGTTCCCACGTTGTCGTTAGGCTCTACGACGTGTGTTTTATCTTATCAAATCGACAATACGAACATATGTTTATATATATATATATATGAGATCAAATTCTTTGTGAACTATCGTGTTTTCGAGTTCAAGGAACACTTAACATCAACTTATTCGACTTACCATCGTTTCTCGATAGATCTTCTTGATTCGGTTTCTTATCAATCTGAAAGACGTATCAAAAATGATATTTCAATGTAAAAACGCTCGTGGAGATAAATAGTGAAAGCGTAATTCTTGTATAAGACTCTAATGACCCCGAGAAAATTTATCTCGGAGTCAGTAGATTCTGAGAAAATTCAGAATTTGATCAAGTAAGCTAAAACGGGTAACAAACTTTGATAAAACAGATATAAAAAATGATAAAAATTAATCCAAAATTTAATCAGGCATAAGAAATCAATCTTGACCATAAGATTAATCCAAAATGACATTGGTTATGGACCAATGCCCATGAGCAGGGACGGATTTATGTATAAGGGATTTAAAGGATAGGGTCAAGCGACCCTGATAATTCTTTTCATGTGTTATATATATAGTCAAAAACACTTGACCCCGATTTTTAATAAGGAACGGGACACTACTCTTCAAAAAAAAAAAAAAAAAAATTCAACAATCTTTATTTTGAGGAAATTTTTAATATAATTGGCTTGATTGATATTTAGACTTTTTTTTATACTTTTTGTAGTTGTTGTTGATTTTTAAATCGGCTCCTATCAAAAGGGTCAATTACTAAAAGTAATAATAATTTTTTGATTTTTTATATTTATAGCAACATTATTTATTTTTTAACATTAATAACATCAACTTTTGTATTTTTTATATGAATAACATTAACTTTTATATTTTTGTATCCTTAATAGCATTAAATTTTGTATTTTTTTAATCATTTATAGCAACAACTTTTTTAAGTTTTGCTATACATGATAAAAAATGTAAAAGTTGATACTATTAATGATAAAAAAATAAATAATATTTCTATAAATGCTAAAAATGATAAAGTTGTATCTATTTTTAGTAATTGGCCCCCCTATTAAAATCAAGAAAACTGACTTCTATGAAAATTATTTCGGGATCCGCCACCGATCATGAGGAAACACACAAACACGATGACGTATGTACCTTAAGTTTCGATGGAGAAGGTTCGTGGAGCCTTCTCTTAAGGCTAGCTCTGGTGCGCGATGGCGGACCTTGCAGCTCTTCTTCCTTTAACGCCCGAAACCGGCTCTGTTGCAGCTGAGCCTTCCGGATCCCTTTCCCCTTTACGTCAACCGTACACGATCTTCCCGGACTTTTCCTCCTCCTCTTCGAATTCTTGCTGCTTTCTCCATCTCTCGACGCTTTCCTACCCTATATATCGTCGCCAGAAAAACATAAAAAATGTGAGTTTCGAGTAAGGATTCATGGCTCATTTTGGGTGAAACATACATTCCCATTTGAGAAAACTCACTTGGGCATTCATACAAACAGTTGGTGATCACAAATTTGAAAGGAATTATATGCTGCAATAACAACAAAAAACAGATTAAATAAGAGATTGTAAATGAAGCAAATTTGGTTTAGAATCTTGTTTTTGCTTATTTTCCAATCTTGCCACATATAAAATCTTTGATTTGCAAATAATATTGTAACCTATTTTTAATTATATGGTAAACAAAACTAATTATTTGCTATGTATTTATGAATAGGGATGGCAACCAGGCGGGTTCGAGTCGGGGAATGGAAATCCCGTCCTCTTATAAAAAAACCGCGGGTATTAAACAGAGAAACCCATTTATAAATCAATAATATGAAATTTAACCACATGGTTGATAATTTAAGCTTAAAACGTCCATGTGTTTAAACTTACGATACTAATATTAAATTAATTTTGTATCCCTATCAAATGTTAACGAAAAAAACATTTTTTTAATAAATTATATATAAATAAATAAGTACTTTAAATTATACGTAATAATTTTTATGTATAATATATAAAATGGATAAAAATATTCATATTTTATATATAATATATATACAATATTAATAGCATGTTGCTATTAAAATAGATAAAAATATTCATCGGAGTATTCAGGGATTTAAACGGGTTATGTAATCGGGTATACGGGGCGATATTATCATTACCATACCCGCCCCATCCTCCGTTTAACTTAATCGGGTTCGGGAAAACCCGTCCCAACTAAATCGGTTTTCGATTTTCTCTGTCGGGTTCGGAGTTTTTTTTTGTCATCCCTATTTATGAAACAAATCAAAGTGTAATTATTGCTAAGAAATATGGCATGCATCCATGGTATAAAATTATGAAAAGGTTACTATATATAAATCTTGATTATAATTGTTCTATAAATATCAGTTGATGTATATTCTTCTTTTGCAAGTTTATGTTCTATTCAAATTTGATTAGTAATTATTAAGGGTATGTTTGTCGGAATGAAATTTAAATGATTTGAAATTTAAATTATAGTATATATTATGTTTATGTGTAGAGATGTGAAATAGTGTTTAAGGTTGACAAAATGTATGACTTGTGCAATGTTAAGAATCTTAATTCCATTACAGATAGTTAAGAATTATGAATTTCTTAATCCATAGAATCTGATAGAATGTAAACAAGATATCATTCTTTATTTTGTAATAAAAGAGTTCAAACACTCTATAAATAAATTTCAATTTCTTCAAATTTCATTTCATGAGCCAAACAAGGCCTAAGAGTACATTCGCGTGAGCGTATGGTTTTCCCAAAACCAACCTATTTCAGTTAAAGCTAGACTAAGCAAAAACAGAAACTATGCCGATAATGTCAATATGATTGAGAGTGGTGAGTTGCAAGCGAGAGGTCACGGGTTCGATCCCCGTCGGAGGCAAGTTGATATTTAGGTGGCGTAAGTGAGTCTGGTGTTAAAGAAGTAGTTTAGGAGTAGGAGTAGGATAGTTTGGCGTTCAAAAAAAAAAAAAATATATATATATATATATATATATATATATATATATATATATATATATATATATATATATATATATATATATATATATTTTAAACCACTTCTAGTATAAACGTGTGTGAATACAAGCGAGTGAGTAAAAATAGAGAGCTCCTAAGATAAACAAGAACACCACTTGACGTTACGTTCAAAGAACTTATCCAACATCTAGACTTCAACGGTTCTTATACACGTAGGGATGGCAACGTGGCGGGTTCGGAGCGGGGAATGAACATATCATCCCTGTTTAAAAAACCTGCGGGTATTAAACGGGGATCCCCATCGGGTACGCGAGGAAACCCGCGGGGAATCGGGTAACCCATTTATAAGTCAATGATATGAAAATTTAATCGCATGGCTCATAATTTAAGCTTAAAACGTCCATGTATGTTAAAATTACAATACTAATATTAGATTAAATTTGTATCCCTATCAAATTATAACGAAAAAAACATTATTTCATTAAATTATATGTAAATAAATAAGTTTTTTAAATTATACATAATAATTTTTATGTATAATATATAAAATAGATAAAAATATTCATCTTTTATATATAATATATATACAATATAAATAGTACGTTGCTATTAAAAGTAATCGGGGTATTTGGGGATTTAAACGGGTATGTAATCGGGTATACGGGGCGGGTACTACCAATACCATACCCGTCCCGTCCCCCGTTTAACTTAATCGGGTTCTGGAAAACCCGTCCCGTTTAGATCGGTTTTCGGTTTTCCCCGTCGGGTTCGGGTTTTTTTTTTTTTTTTTTTTTTTTTTTCATCCCTATATACACGAGTGTAACTATTACTATATGTTAGTACAAGGTCAATGTCCGTATTTGTGGGTGTTAATTCTTTGTCATCAGAGAGAATTCATTAGAATAATTTAACATTAGTTTTGAAATATTTTGAGTAATCAATAATATTACTTGGTTCTTGAAAAAATTGTAATCAAACTCCTTTATAAATCCATTGTATATTTGTTATGGTAGACTATCACCCTTCAAGAACACTAGTAGACGAGCGACTCACATATGTGAACAACCGAAGGTAATACGGATAAAAAGATGAAGTGACTTCCTAATAAAGAAATTCCGGTATTGTGAAGACACCATAGAAGGTCAAGTATTGTCATATGAAGATGATATGTTGTAGCATTATTCCTACTTGATTGATTGAAGTATATTTTGAATTATGTAGATATATTTGATTTAGTTTGTGAAATAGTACATTTAGGTAAAGTTTGTTATGAAAATATATTTTTTTATTAGCTTAAATAAAAATATATTAAAACTGAGAGAAACTAATAAGTAAAATTATTCTCCATTATATGTGCGTTTAAAAGCTATAAGCTAAGTTTAATTGAAATGTGTTGATTCATATTAAAATAATCCATCTTCTAGTATCGGTTTTGAGTTAGACCCAAGTACGTGGGGCTTGTGTTTTTCAAAAAGCGACTAAAAATGATGTTTTAAGGTTGATCCCAAATAAAAGTTGTTTTGTATGCTTTGGAACCGAAAAGATGATAGAATCAATGAATTTTGAACTTAGAAGGTGGCTAAAGCCGAATTAGTTTTGTCTTTGTCAACAGCTGTCATAGCGAACACAACATCTACTCTCACGATTGCAAACATTTCAAAGCAGTGAAGTGTTCGTGGTCGTGACATTGTGGGGGGTTGAATATAGTCTTTCAATGCGGTGGAGTGACACAACCGCAAGTATTACATGGCCACGAGAAAAGGGGAGTCTTGTCATAACATTTTGGAGGAAAACTACTGGCTATCTGATGTTTATTTTACTTAATCAATCAGAAACAAACATGGTGAAAACTATAAATTGAATTAGTCATAAAGCCATAAATAAACACTAATTTAGTGCCATTATGTCTTCTCAATTATGGTTTGGAGTTGGTTCACACCCTTAGAAATATTATAATAAATTAGGATTAATGTTATTTTTGACAATCTAACTTTCAGAATTATCTCATTTAACTATTAATCTATTTTTTACACATTTAGCCACTAAACTTTTTTTTCCATACATATTTAGTCACTAAAACTATTTTTGTACATGTTTAGCCACTAAAAATTATATACATTTGACCATTAAATCATCATATTTTATACACATTTGACCAATAAACAACCATATTTTATACACAATTAACCATTCCTTTTAATATTTTCGTAAAATAAAATATTAATCTAAAGTGTAATGACTATATATATATATATATATATATATATATATATATATATATATATATATATATATATATATATATATATATATATATATATATATATATATATATATATATATATGGGTTCAAATGAGTACCACTAGTTTTGCGAAATACCGGAGGTACCTCGCTTAAAACTATTTTTTTTGAAATTTTTTTATAATCATGTTTAAATTAATAATACAAGACTATTTGCAAAAAATCACACATAAACACACTAGAACTATGTGAAACGTGTGTGTTCACATGAACTGTACTGTTGTGAACGTGTGCTCACAACTAAGCATGTTCACATGAATTTTTTCACGTTCACATGATTTTTAAGATGCTAGAAAGTGCGAAAGTATATATTTTTTTATGGATAACCTTATTTTATTTGTATCTAAATGAATATGAAAAAAAATTCAAAATTTTTTTTTTCGGAGCAAGTTCACATCCGAAACTCATGTGTTCACAGGTACTCACGGTACTCTGTATTTTTTAGGGACTCACACGAACCATATGGAATTACGGTTTTAGTCCTTGAAAGAATTTTATTACACCATAAGTCCCTCAAATCGAAAAGTTGTAACATTTTGGTCCCTGAAACTAACGACAGTTAACTTGAGCCGTTAGTTTCAGGGGCATTTTGGTCTTTTTGAATTTCAAGGACCATTTATGTAATTTTCAAACTTTCATGGACCATTTATGTAACTTTCATACTTTTCATATATATATTTAGTATTTCTTTCTTTTTTATAATTTAATTATCCAAATATACAATTTTATTTTTTATTCCTTTTGTTTTAATCATTAATTTTTATTTGTATATTTATTGTTATTATTAATGTTAGTTTTTTTATGTTACTATAATTATTTATTTAAGATTATTATATGGTATAACTGGTTCATTTTTTTAATTATTTAGTGAGAATCCAATTCTTTCTCTATCTTTTTTTAATTTAAGAAAAATAAAAATAAAAACTAGTTGTAGTTTTTTTCATTCGGAAAATCTAAAACCGAAATGATTTACTTCTTTTCTCCATTCAATAAAATTTAAAAATAATAATGTGTTGAAGCTTTTTTCATTTCGAAAAGATATATAATCAAAATGCTTCGTAGTTTTTCATTGCAAATACTTAATAAAAAATTTAATTCTATATGGTTTGAAAAAAAATCAAGAATTGGAATGGTTCTTCGCTTTTTAGTCATAAAAATTAAATTCCTAATGGTTTGTTGTATTTTATTGAAAAAATTGAAATTGTATTGATTTTTTTATCTATGTTTAATTAAAATCAGAATGGTTCTTTTGTATGAAAAAAAATCAAAAATCATAATTGTTTATTGTTTTTTGATTAAAAATATTAAATTATAATCAAAGTGGTTCTTATTTTTTTTATAAAAAAATTAATACCAGATAGTTATCGTTGTTTGAAAAAATAAAAAATCATAATGATTCATCATTTTTTGATCAAAAAAATTATCGAAATGGTTCATTGTTTATTTAATCCAAAAAATCAATAATGGTTCATCGTTTTTGATTTTTTAGTTTTCAAAAAAAAAAAATAATCATTACGATTTTGGTTAAACAACGATAAAAAAGTTACGAACCACTCCAATATTGTTTTTTGGATCAAATAAACGATGAACCATTTGATATTTTTTTGATCAAAAAAATGATGAACCGTTATAATTTTGATTTTTTCAAACAACGACAACCATCTGTTATTAATTTGTTTTATAAAAAAAATGACGAACCATTTTGATTTTAATTTAATATTTTTGATCAAAAACGGTAAACAATTATGATTTTTGATTTTTTTTCCAAACAAAAGAACCATTCTGATTTTAATTAAACGTAGATAAAAAAATCAAGACATTTTGAAATTTTTCAATAAAATACAACAAACCATTTAAAATTTAATTTTTTTGACTAAAAAGCGATGAACCATTCTAATTCTTGATTTTTTCAAACCATTTAGAATTAAAATTTTTATTAAGTATTTGTAATGAAGAAACTACGAAGCATTTTGATTATATACTTTTTCAAACGAAAAAAGCTTCAACACGTCGTTATTTTGAATGGAGAAAAGATATAAATCATTTTGATTTTGGATTTTCCGAACGAAAAAAACTACAACTAGTTTTATTTTTATTTTTATTAAATGAAAAAAAGATAGAGAAAGATTTGGATTCTCAATAAGTAATTGAAAAAATGAACCAGTTATACCATATAATAATCTTAAATAAATAATTATAGTAACATAAAAAAACTAATATTAAAAATAACAATAAACATACAAATAAAATTAATGATTAAGACAATAGGAATAAAAAATAAAATGTTATATTTGGATAATTAAATTATAAAAAGAAAGAAATACTAAATATATATGAAAAGTATGAAAGTTACATAAATGGTTCCTGAAAGTTTGAAAATTACATAAATGGTCCTTGAAATTAAAAAGACCAAAATGCCCCTGAAACTAACGGCTCAAGTTAACTGCCGTTAGTTTCAGGGACCAAAATGTTACAACTTTTCGATTTTAGGGACTTGTGGTGTAATAAAATTTTTTCAGGGACTAAAATCGTAATTTCATATAAACCACAGGGACCATTTATGTAATTTAGTCAAATCTAAAAGTTATATCGTTAAAAAAAATCTTTATAAAAAATAATAAAATGATTAAAAATAAAGTAAAAAACTTATTGAAAAACATAAAAGGGTCCCTTATCTACGAAGGAAGCCGGTCCAACCTCTTTCTCTCTCATTCAGTCTGAGGTTTCAAGGCATGAAAGTATTGATTTTGTTGTTCTAGGGCACAAACAAATCACCCAATTTTTGTGCCCTGACATTACTCCAGATTCTCTTTTTTTCTCTAAATCATGCAATAATCTTCTCTTTTTAGGTTGTTGGTGGTGGCCATAAATCTCAATTATCGAATGGGATCCTCAATCATCTGCGTTTTTTGATCCATTTCCTTACAAGGTAAACACTTTCTTTCGATTTTTCTTAGGGGTTTTCATCTTTCTTTAGAAATCTGCGTATGAAATTGACGATTAAAATCAATTATGTGATGTGTTTTTGGATCCCTGTCTTTATATTCCCCATTTACATGAAATTAGGGTTAGGTTAAGGTAATTTGGTTTAGTTCGTTTGAATTAGTAGTTCATTTTCTTTCACCTCTTTTTGAAATATGGTTAATTGAGTTTATAACAGAGATGAAACATTCTGAGGTTTTGGTAGTGACAGATTATGTTATCTGAATTTGATCAGGTTTAAGGTTTTATGCAGTAGAAGAAATTAAGTATGAAAAACTTTATCACAAGTGCATTCTGGAAAGGGTAAATTGACAAGAAATGTAACATAGTATACAAATTTTGATAGTTAAGGTAATTTGAAGTTTTTTAGGCTAAGAATGGTAACATAAACTTCAATTTTGATAAGAAAAGGGTATGAATAACCAATTAAGAAGATAAAAGTGTAATTTTATGGGCTATTTTTAGGTAAAAATGCAACATTGATTCTCCTTTCTCAGGCTAAAAATTGAAATTCATGTCCTTTCTCGGCTAAAATAGAAGTTTATAATATATTTCTCGCCTAAATAAGTTCATGATACCTTTATTGTTAAAATTTGTATCTTATATTGCCTTTCTTGGTAATTTACCTTCTGGATTTTATAGAATAAGAAGAAGTTTTTGAAGGGAGGTGAAGAGCTTTTATGATTTCTATGAGAACTATGCATGTGTTTTCACAAAAATATCACTTCATAATGAACTATGATTGTTTTCATATAGCTAGCAATACGTTGTGATCTTTGTAATCAAACATCATTTGTATCGAGAAAGAATCATCACGGAACAGGTCTTGATTTGGATACAGTTTTCTTTATGGATAGATGATGACAACAAAGGTTAGTGTTTGGCAATGGGTAAATAGATGGTGTAAAAGAATTTCATGCAAAAGCAATGTACTACTTTAATTTGAATAGTGTATATGCAATCCATATGTATATAATAGAAATAAAGTTGCATATTTTTTCACTGGGTTATGCAACGCAGATTGCATGGATCAGTAATTAACTTTGTTTATTAAGCAAATATGTCAAAGTTCAATTCTAAAATTGGTAAAACTGACATTATATTTTATGCAATTTGGTCATGTATAGATAGATGGTTTAAAAGACTTTCATGCACGAGCAACGGAGTAACTTTATCGAACAATAGACACAGTTCATTATCATTTTCAGTTGTAATCTGCGGACATGGATGAGGCATCGGCTGTGGGTTTTTTTAACCAACCAGGGATATGTGCTCTATGCCATAGAATACTTTCACCTGAGGATAATGATGTTCTTGATGTTGAAACTATCAATAGTATATGTGGAGATTGTAAGTTTTTATTTTTAGAAGATGGTGGCACTGCCACCCCATCATCACAAGACATTCAACGGAGGACTCCTAGAGTAAGACGTACAAGATACAACAACAGTTCTGAATCAATTGAGGATATTTTTGTGCAGCAGTTTTCAAGTATGATCAATCTAGCAAGACACAACCAACCAGTTGTTTCCGATCTGGATAATCAATCTGTGGAGAGTGTGCATCGTACAAGTTCTCGTACAACGCGTAGTGGATCGAGGAGGTGGAGGAGAGTTGTTTCCGATACAGAAAGTGATGGTTTTGATTCGGTATATGGTGGGAGCGATGCCATCTCATATGGAGCTTACGGAGGAGATTCAGATGCTTCTGTGGATGTTAATAGCTTTCTTGGTGACAGTGATACCGATATAGATCCTATGCATGCTGGTCTGAACCAGTGGAGCTCAGACGATGAAGAGGATGAGTGGGAAGAGGTTGAAGCAAGTGAAAACACACTTGGGTCTTTGTTAGCTAGAGTTCATCTTCGTAGATCAATGGCATCCGATGAACCAACTCACCCTGTCAACTGGGTTACGGAGATACGTTCTCCTGAGACAACGGAAGGTGCAGTTCGTATAAGAATCAGCGAAAGGAGACCACAGGTCCATACAGACAATCCATTTGGTAACGTGGACGACCATTCTGGGGACTATCTTGATGCTAGAAGCTTTGAAGAGCTGCTAGAGCGCCTAGCCGAGGCAGATAATTCGAGACGAGGAGCGCCTCCTGCAGCTGTTTCTTTTGTGCAAAATCTCGAGCGTGTGGTCGTTAACAAGGAAGACCACAATGGTTTGTCATGTGCTATTTGTAAGGATTCTCTGTGTGTTGGTAGCATGGTGAACCGGCTTCCTTGCCTTCACCTTTACCACCCTTCATGTATCAAGCCATGGTTAAGCACACGTAATTCTTGTCCTTTGTGTCGGTACGAGCTTCCAACTGACGACATTGACTACGAAAACAGTAAGCAAAGCATCAACAGCAGCAGCAACCATGTTGAAGAAGTGCCTCAGCAGGAGGAGAGCGAAGATACACCTTTTGAAGAAGAGCATGAAGCTCCAGAAATGATGATGAATAATGAAAATGGAAGCGGAAGCAGAAGCAGAAGTGGAAGATGGTTGTTTGTTGCCGCCCCGGTTGTGAGCCTGGTGGGGATTGCAGTTGCATTGTGGTTAGGAAACCCTGGCGGCATTAGGAGTTGTGGTTCCTCGTACTCGCCTAGTCAGAGGGGTGGCAATAGAAGCAGGAGATGGTGGTCTCTGTTTTAGTTCAAGGGTAGTCGCGAGATTAATAATCACATGGTGCAAATGTTTGTTTTCAGGATCGAGAAAGTACCACGTCGTTCGCAGGTAACTCGAGGTATTAATAAATAAAAACTTTCAATTTGTTTTTATATATTATGTATATATGAACATTATAAATACATATATATAACTCACATACTAAAAAATGACACTGTGATTGAATGAATGAATGAATTCATATGCATTCACAATTTTACATTCATTCATAGGGTCCTTTTATGGTATTACAAAACACAAAAGTATGTTTGATATATATGTTTATAACGTTGATATATACTCGAAATAAGTTGTTCTTTTAGAATGGTACCTCGAGTATCCTGTGAAAACGGGTTATTTTCTGGACATGTATTTGTACAGAATTTTGCTTGTGATTTGGTTTAGAGTGAAGGTGTGTTTGAGCATGAAGCCAACCTAAGATTAAATTGGGTGTTTACATAATATTATTAACAAGTTTTACAATTGTTTCTTGTTCAAACTTTTTTTAAGGAAGTATAATCAATGTAGCATGTGTTTGACTCGTGGAATGAAGTTGAAAGTTATTGGAATTTTAAATCTTAATAATTAAGGGACGTTGGGCATGCAGATTTTTTTTATGAATTGCATTTTGTCAAATTCTTTGTACTATGTAGCATTTTCATTTATCAGGATTTTATCAAAACATTTGTATTATATTTTAAGAATAATTTGGTAATCTGAAGAATACAGGATTTAAAATCCTGAGGTGAACTTTGGGTTTTTAAAAAACAAAGAAAAAAGAGATACAAATCCTGAATAAAATCCGTGAACCAAATCCATGAAATCCTATAAAATATGCGAACCAAATGGGTAGGAAAATAAATTTTGAAGCGTTGGAATTTAAATTAATTTATAAATAATTAAATGGTTAGAAATGATAAATTTATTTGGTCGAATTTTTACTCAATTTAAAAATTAAAACTGATTAAGGAGGTGTTTGATAGCCACTTATCAGAGGTAACCTCTTATTCGATAAGAGGAAATACTGATAAGTGCGTTTGATATGCAGAAGACATAAGAGTCAAAATTCTCTTATCATGTCTTATCAGGATAAGACTTTGATATGCTACTTATCACCATTTATCACACACAAAAAAAAAACACGTCTCTCCCACCTAACCCTTACCTTTACCCCATACTTTACCTCACCCACCCTACCCTACCCTATCCTAAACCCCTCTACCCCTACCCCACCCCACCCCACCCTCAACATACCCTACCCTCAACCACCTAATCTCACCCTACCCTAACTACCATTAACTTACTTATACCACCCCATCCCCATCTCCACCCTTAACCCTACCCACCCCACTCCCATACTTACCCTATCCCACTCTACCCCACCCCTACACTAACCCATCAAACCTACCCACCCCTCCTTATCCCACCCCACTCTACCCCTATCTCTTCCCACCCTACCCCTCAAACCTACCCTACCCTACCCCTCAAATCTACCCATCCCCACCCACCTTACCCCTCAACCTACCCACCCTACCCCTACACCATTACCCTACCCTATTTACCCCACCCCACCCTCAACCTACCCCACCCCTACCCTACCTCTTACCATATTTATTATAACGAGAAATATCCAACACTTTTTGATAAAATTTATTATTTTTCAATAACATATCTATATAACTTATAAACTTAAGTTATTTGTAAGTTGATAAACGTAACCTTATAAACTTGATTATAACTTATAAACTTTAATTGTTATTTGATTCTTGAAAACATGTTGGTTATATGTTTATTGAATGCATTTATGTTACTTGATTATAACTTATAAACTTAAATTGGTTTCTTACTTAAATCTTTTTAATGTTATTTGAATGATATTAAATGTTTACATAGATCACTTTGATTCAATGATATTTGACTTTAATCAATTATATCTGTTCAGTTTTGGGAATTAATATGTAAAGTTAATAAAAATAACAGAATCAGATAATTTATAAAACAAACAGACTTATTGAATTCTCTTATCAGATCTTAGTATCTTATAGGACCACCTCTCATCAATCAGAAGTGGAATCAGACATCAGACAATTAACCTCTTATGCAATCAAATAGCACCTAAGTCTCTTAAAAAGAAGATTAAGGATCTGGATGGAATGTATATAAAACATAATTCCTATTTATTGACATTTGAGAAGGCATTATTGAATATTGATGCAAATCTTTCAACACCGTATACTACACACAAGATAGGCATCATGTATTTCATTAAAAACAAAGTGTTCAAGTTTTTATCAATGTTGTTTCTTTACAGAGAAATTTATGTAAAAATAAAGGGTTAAAGCCATACAATAGTAACCTACTTTTGAAAATTTATCAATATGGTACGTCTACTTTTTTAATTGTCGATATGGTACCTGTACTTCAATTTTTCATACCGATATGACCATATTTGTAATAGACCCCTATTTTTCATACCATTAGAACCATGTTTCGTATGTAAAAACTGGGCTCTATTATATAGAATGATCATATCGATACAGAAAATTGAAGTACACGTACCATATAGACAATTAAAAAAGTAGACGTACCATATTGATACATTTTCAAAAGTAGGTTGCTATTGTAAGACCTTAACCCAAAAATAAACCCTCAAACTAGATTATTTTTGTGATTAGAACCTCAGAATTATTTTTCATTGCACTAAACCCTCTTCCCCCAATTGACTAAAACTTGTCAAAATTAGGGTTTTTTTTCAAAAAAAGAAAAAAAAAAGGCTTGCAACATGATGATCAGTTGCAATCCGCTGACGAACCTTTCATCTTCGACGAACCTTCACTCCAGCGAACTTATTTGTCTGTGTTTTATGATTCACATCCACATTTCTTCTTGTTCTTTTTACAAATCTGTTATTTTGTTGGAATTTACTTTTTTGACGAAATAATTGGAGGTTTTAATCCCAAATAGTTCAACTTGAGAGTTTTTTACACAAGGATTCCTTGTTTTCAAATGTATATATTTTTTCATGATACCAACAAGTTGCATACTGAAATAATGAATAATTGACATAAGCCTTAAAAAACCTGATTACAAACATCACAAAGTCAAAACCCAAAAATATGTTTGTGTTTGAACTTTTTTTTCTCTGGCATTTGCATTATGCAGCATTTGCATTTGTTAGGATTTTGTCAAAGAATTTACATTTTTGTTTAAGAAAAGATTTTTAATATTAAAGATTACAAGGTAACTGAGATTTAAAATTTGAAGGAAGAAGCTGGGTTTTTAAATAACAAAGAATGATGGAATTTAAGAAATCCTAAGATTTAAAATCATTACTATAATCTGTGAACCAAACACAAGATTTTAAATGCAAGTCTCAGTGAATCCCAGTATATCCGCAATCAAACGTCACCTAAGAAAATAAAGGTGTGTGTTTATCGTCGTTCACCGAATAAAAAAATAAGAAGAAAGATCAAGAAAGATAAGATCCTAATCGTACCTAGTCCTTCATCTCAACCTTCCCGGTCAAGATTTTGTTCTTCAATCGAGTCTTTTCTCGCTTAAGGTGGTGATTGAAATCGAGTTTTCCATCACAGGAAGCGGAAGTAAAAGTGTTGCCAAGGGGAGGGGAGAAAGAGATATCGATATGAACACACACATAATCATCTAGGGATGAAAACCCTAAACCAACACATGCAATATAGAATAAAAAGTGGGTGTTTCACCGGAAAAGATGACTGAAAAGGGGAGAAGGGTGTTCACAATAAATTACGATAAATGGGGTTCACATGTTTAAAAATGACATGTAGACACTAGACATTAAGGTCTTGTTTAATTTTATGTCTAATATCTTAATTGTCTCTAATCACTAATTTGGTCAATAGAAATTTAACATCATCTCTTTATAAACAGATGTAATAAGACATTAGACGTTAAATCACTTAAAAAACAAACGAGCCCTAAGTATGCCGAACTCAAGAAATATATCATACTAAAAGAACCTTCAGAGACTTAACTGATAAAACTTTAACATTTTCGTTGTTTTTTAAAATATAAACACTAAAAACAATGAATAACATCCATGGCCAAGCAATGAAAGGCTTCACTATACATCCCCTCTCTCTCTCTCTCTCTCTCTCTCTCTCTCTCTCTCTCTCTATATATATATATATATATATATATATATATATCATCCATCTGTGCACCCAGACTCCTCAGATCAGATGCTTTGATTCTTGAATGTCAAGAAGACAGTGATACGTCTATTTGTTTACTTCTTGATGGAATCATTAAGAGTTCAGATGTCTTAATGATTACATCAAAAGGTAAATAAACAACCCCTTAAAGTTAAAAGAGGATGTTGAGATACAAAATGATCCAACCCGCCATTGAGATGACTGCAAATATATGAACCCAGAACAAGATGGCTGCAGCCTCCCTTCCGCACCCTCGTAAACTCGCAACAGCACCTGCCATGCATACAATATATTATGTATTTATTAATGGTTTACATTAAAAAAATCAACATACTTTTATATTTTTTTTAACGTTTTGTTAATTTATCGTTCTTTTTCTCATTTTTAGTCCCTACTCTTTTTCTGTTATATTCACTTTGGTCACTAACCTAATTGCCATGGAAAATAAGATGTCGGATGAAAGTATAATGGTTTTTATTGCTAACGTACTAAGAAAAGTATACTTTTACATTTTTATCAATTTGATCCCTCTGTTTTAGGTCATAGGACCAAAGTGTATATGGAAAAAAAAGGTTTATTATGAAAAATCCAACATGTTTTCATGGTTCTTGCGTTTTCGTCCCTCCATGTTTTTTTTTCATAAAAGTTCTCAAGTTACTTTTTTTCTTTTTGGTTTAGTGAAATTTGGACATTATAACCCGGTTATAATTAGTAAACCGGGTTCTAATGTCCAAATTTCACTAAACCAAAAGGAAAAAAATTAACTTGAGGACTTTTATGGGAAAAAAAAATAACATGAAGGGACAAAAACGCAAAAAACGTGAAAACATGTTAGTTTTTTTATAATAAACCCAAAAAAAAAAAAGTATAGGGCCTAAAATAAAGAAAACAAAGACAGAGAGACCAAATCAATAAAAATGTAATACGTTGGTTTTTTACAATATTAATGAAAAACAAAGGTTTGCTTTACTAATGAATTTAAAAGCCAAAATTGAATACAATCTATCAATAGCTTACCTGATAATACAGATGTGGGCATTGAATGTTGTAGGAGAAGGATGAATCTGAACATCTTATCATCCGCTGGGAGAAATCCGAGTTTGTCTGCCAACGTCACGATGCCGAGTCCTGTCGGTGGAACCAATACTAATCTCCCGATTATAATTGCAACTGTCGTCTTTAATCCTAGTTTTGAACTCCCGGGTCCTGTGCGTATAACCCAAACCATCTCCCTCAAATTCGTACCCGTTTTGAAAATGGAAAATTAGGCTGCTGCGTTCACTTGATGAAAATTTTTCATTTGTTTTCAATTTCAGTTTTCAAGAAAATGTTTTTAGATTTAGTTTTTCAAAAAATAATTGAGAATTCTAAAAACGTGTTCATATGGTAATTGTAGTTTCATCTTTGGAATTCATGAAAATGGTTTAAAAACATATTAAAATTGTTTTCAACATTTAGTTATAAACTTTGAATATGAAAATTTCATGAAAATGAAAACAAAATTTAAAAACTAAGTAAATGAACATGTTTTCATAAAACCCTTGTTTTCGTAAAAAATGAAACCAGAAAACTGAAATGTTTTCGTCAAGTGAACGCATTAAGTTCTTTTGTTTCTGTTTGCAAGCAAGTAAACTTACCATCTGTCAGGTTTCCGCCTAATGCCAACAAAATGCAAGGGATCATAGCTTCCCTGATACCACCCGAAAAAAAAAAAAAAGATATGATTTTCATCGTTCATAACTATATTACATGTTTATTATGGGAAAGTCAAAATAGCACCTACTAGCTATGTACTTTTGAGTTTACACATATTCACGTTATATACTTTCTTTGTGCACATTTAGTACATAACTTTCAAAGTAGTCCAATTAGGTAGTTGAAATTCAAAAGTACGTAGCTAGTAGCTAGGTGCCATTTTTCACGTAGCTCAACAACCTAATTGGAAGACTTTTGAAAGTTTGAGTACTAAATGTGCACAAAAAAAGTACATAGCTATTAGACGTTATTTTCCTTTTAATTATCACCAAAACAAGTAGAGTCGATTGCTAAAAATACAACTTTTTACTTTTATAGCATTTATAGCAACATTATTAAATTTTTGTCATCAGTAGCATCAGCTTTGACATTTTTTTACCATTTATAGTAAAAAAATTTAAACAAGTTGTTGCTATAGATGATTAAAAAAAATACAAAAGTTAATATTATTAGTGATACAAAAGATAAAAGTTGATTCTATTAATGATAAAAAGATAAATAATGTTGCTATAAATGGTAAAAAAAACGAAAAGTTGTTGCTATTTTTAACAATTAATCCAAACAAGTATATGGAAGTAAGTAACAACTTACCCAAGAATCAAGCAGCTGTCGGTAAAGAAGTAGAGTGGTGCATCGGGCGTGAAGATCAACCCCTTTAAAAACGGTATGCATCCTATGACTATGGCCAATATCTACAACAAACCAAAATCAAGCGCTATAAATCGGTAAAAAACAGTTAAAAATGCCGAAACTAATTTTAACAAACTTCCCACTTACGGATGCAATGATAGGGGGTTGAAGTATTTGCTTCAGCTTCAACTTCTCATACAGAAACTTCATGAATTGTTTTATCTGGTGAACAAAACACAACACCGAACATGGCCAAATGGTTAATTGCAAAACAAGTTATGTCGTTTAGAATCGTGTGGATTTGGCAAAGAAGAAAACTGAAAACCTTTCCATCTTTGGGAGTGTCGTGATCCGTGGGTTCAGGCTCGTGAGTGAGCAAGGGAACTTCTTCAGGGGGGTTAGTACGTTTCGGTGTGTTTTTTATGGGAAGATTACTCTCGTCAATGTCAAAAGAACCTCCCGGAGGTGGTGCAAGCATTTGAAATACGTATGTGTAGAGGACGATTGCACCTACCTGAATATATATAGATCAATCATATTAATAGTACTCTAGTACTCCCTCTGTCCCAAAATAACTGTCCATCTTTGCTTTTAAGTTTGCCCAGAAACAAATGTCCACCCTCATAAAGAGTTGGTTATAATTTATATAACTCCAGTTATACCCTTGGGGGCTCTTTGGTAGAGAGATTTGAGGGGGGAGAATTGAGTTTTCTCTTGTTTGGGAGAAATGCTCTCAATTTTTGGGCGGAGAATTGAATTCTCTGGGAATTGCTTGAAGGCTAAATATGGAGAAATTCAATTCTCTCCATTTGGTGGAAAAATGGTGAGAATTGACTGCCTTGTGCCTGAGCCACCATTTCTCCTCTTTATTTCTTTGTTGATACCAAACAAGATACACAATTTTAATTCTCCACCCATTTTCATTTCTCTCCAAATCCATTTCTCCCCCAATTCCAATTCAATTTCTCCTCATTTCTTTTCTCTATACCAAACATACCCTTAGTTTTGAAAAAAGTTTGTTTTTATAAGATAATAATTAATAATTAAGGATAAAACTGTCATTTAGTTGATTAAAAGCTGAAGTGGACGTTTATTTTAGGATGGAAGGTGTAATTAACCATGCATACAAATAAAAAATCATACTAAAACAAAACAAGTAATATACTAATATCGATATCAAAAGATAAATTTAGCTTTACCCATTGCCCAAAGGAGATGTAGGCATTTCCATCTTGAGCACATTTAGCTGAATCACCGAAAGGGTTTGATTTATCTCGACATAAAGCTGCAATCAGGACAAGTGGCACATTCCCGATATTCCCTGCACAAAATAGCATCGGACTTTGAATTTTGGTGAATCCCCATCTTTATCCTCAAAAGAAACTAATGGGAAGTAAAGAGAACTTACCGATGCCAATGTGAACGATGGTAAATTTGAAGTATGGGTATGGTGGACGTACAACGGTTGCAACAAGTAATCCGATAAGTGAACCAGATATGGTAGCCAGCACGACATTAAAAGGGATGAACCACCTGTAAAACAATACGGTTATATTCATAACAAAATTCGTAATCTAAGTCCAATCCAAGTAAAGAACTAACTCGATGCAAATCTCACCATTCGATCATTTTCTCAAAAGTTATAGCTTGTCCAAGTTGAGAGAAAATCAAGCATGGAAGCAGAAGCGAAAAGACCAACTACATCAAATAGAAACATATCAGTATCCTGTATACGACATATCATGTTTATTAGATATGCAAACGATACAAAGTATGATTACACAATCCTAACGATCTTTACAAATACTTCAATATAATCTAATTACTCTATAACGGTCTATGTACGAGGGTTCATAAAGAGATTTCAGGACAAAGAATCCCAAACTTCAACTGCTAAGCCTACTGTCACTCTTGTGTATTTCAAATCGGTCATATTTGTATTATTTCAGGTACATCATACCAAATTTCCAAAAATATGTTATATGTAAGTATGTATGTTGTATTATTTACGGCACGTCAATCTTTTAGAGAAATCTGGTCTAATACATTACTCATTCATCATATTCATTGATGAAACAAGGGATTAGAAGCTATTAATGAAAAGTGGCCTATATTAGTAACTTCTGTGGCAGAATTCACAAAAATATAATTGAAAGCAAAGGTATCCCATAAAACAACTAATCTGATTATAGAAACTTAGGCCCCATTTGGCTCGTGAAATGAAAATTAAAGGAATTGAAATTTGCTTATAATGTGTTTGGAGCTATGAATTATAAATAATAATTAAAAAAAGAACAGCAACAAATCAAAATTTGATTAGATTCCATCAAAACTTATCACTGAAGATATGATATTCGTCATTTCTAACTATTTGTAACAAAATTTAGACTTCTAACATTTCATAACACATACCTTTAGCCGACCTTAAATACCATTCCGTACCTCAACCAATAAACATACTATGCACTATGATTTAAATTCTAAGTCTTCGAATTTATTGATTTATTCCATGAGCCAAACAGGGGGTCCTTAAAGTCTAGAAGGCAATTATGATGATAAAAATTTCTTTCTAACCAAAAGTATATAATTCTAAAGACACAGAATTACATATATGATTTATTGGTAATGGCAGCTATTTGTTTCAGTTTATAGATGGATAGATTGAGACTTGCAAAAAAAATAAAGAAAAGGGATTTCTCATAGTTACCCCATTTAAAAGCTTCCTTCCATTTGCAGGTAAAATGTTAACATACTTTGAAGCCATAAGAAACCCCAAAAAGCACATTGTAAAAACTTTAGCTATAGGTAGAACCGCGATCTTGATCGAACCAAACACCGACTCTCCTCCTCCACCTTGGGTTTCCATTAAAACTTCTGACAAAAACCGTAACATTTTCTTCGATCTTTCTTCAAACCCCGAATCGATATCCTATCAATTTCATAAGAAGGTTGGCTATTAAAAGCCAACCAACCTTCAAAATTCTCCTCAAATCTCTATCTCTGCAGCCCAAATTCAATATATGTTTTATCAGTTTTCAAACTAATTCAAAATCTTGAAAGTACAGATTACTCCATAGTCTTAAAAAACCTTCTTTTTTGAAATTTTTTGTAGAAAGCTGTTAACATGGGTATGAACTTTAAAATTATACCCATAAATTCCTTAAACATGAAGAATCCAAATTCAAAATATGTTTGTCAGTATCCAAAAATCAAAATCTTGAAAGTACAGATTACTCCATAGTGACATAGTCTTCAAGAAAACTTTTTTTTTTTTGTTAAGGGTATGAACTTTAGAATTATACCCATAAAATCCTTAAACATGAACAATCCAAAAAGCTATTCCATTAACCTCTTAGAAAAAGGTGGTTAAAAACGCATTAATCAATCTTGAACTGCAAATAAAAGTAACAAATCAAAGAAGATATAAAACTATAACATAAACCCAGATGAAAATCGATGTTATAGATCATGAAAAACACGAAATTTAAATCTAAATCTACAGGACATGAATTGAGGGAGTAATTAATTACCAAGATTCGAATGAAATGCTTCTGATGTTGCGCTGGAAATTGGTATTAATTGTTGTAAACAGTAGCACGACCCACTTGCGAGAATATAAAAACCAGAAGGAATTGATCTGTTGTATAAATATATGCCCGAAATGTATGGTAAAGAAGTCGTAAATGGGTATGATTACTGATAATTACCATTAAATCAAACCTAATTTTCAGGTTAAGAATCAGATCACGACAAGGATTTCACAGTTTCAATTCCCAATCGGAACTTGGCTGCTGCTGAATGCTAATTTTCATCTTCTCCGCATAAATAAAAATGGATCGATCGCTCAGATTTACCCGGATCTAATTGGACCCGATCTAATTAACCGACACGTATTATTCATAAGTTCTAAAATCTTCTTTTTCATCTTTAGGGGAATTTTGAATCTTCATTAACCACCCTTCCACTTTTCATGGTATTTAAAAAAAAAAAATAGTAAAATACCAAGAAATGTAACATAAATTATAAAAATTTTCACGATAAATGTATTGTAAAACATTTTTTGCCGAGAAAGGTAATGTAAAATTCTATTTTAACCGAGAAAGGAAATGAAATTCGAATTTTAGAATAAGAAAAATAATCAAAATATTATTCATTTACCAAAAAAAGGAAGCATAAAATTAATATTTACCTTGATCATCAATACCTTTTTTTTGTCAAATTTGAATTTTATGTTATTTTTCTTGGCCTAAAAATTTTTACATACATTTAAAGTCAATTTTTGGATTTTATATTACCTTTCTTGTTAATTTGTCTTTCTTATAAATGTTTCTACCCTTTGAATTTTAGATATTATGAAAGATTTCCCCCCCCCCCCCCCCCCCTCTCATACTTTGAGATTGGTTCTAGTCGTTGATCCAACGAGAGTAAACAAGTCAGCGATCGATCGAATTCGGGGTTTGAAAATGTTAACTTAAACTATGAAATTGGATGACTGTACTGGAACCGACAATGATTTCATATGGTTTGGGTTTTCGGTTTTGATTTTCTTGAACTCTCAGTTGTGGTGTCTTGTCCGGTTTGTATTTTCACATTGTAAATTATGAAGAAAAAAAAATTTAATATGGAAGAAGCTGAAAGAATCGAAAGGAAACAAGTACCATAAGGTTTGGTACTTGGTTTCGTCTTCTTGAGTTTTTAGTCTCGGTTTTGAACCACTAGACACCTTTTTTTAAATACATAATTGAAACATGAAATAAATTAATTAAATAGATAAATAAGGATAACTTTAATAAATAAAAAATAAATAAATCTGAAATAATGATGATAATTAATTAATTAAAAATAAACCATCATTTATTAAATTAATATTTAAAAGTAAAAGAAAAACGAAAACAAAAATTATGAAAAGAAATGAACCAAAAATGTCATTGAGGATAATTGTATAATTGTCATTTAGGAAAGAAAAAAAAAAAAAAAGAAAGACAAGGGGACATTTATACAACTAGACTGTGCAAATAATGACCGTTTATGTAAAATTAAAATCATAGGGATCGAATTCAAACTTTTATGTAAACCACATAGATCATCTTCGTCTATTGGACTTGTTAGGTTAAAATTGTTACCCCTAAATAAGAGAAGTATCGACTTTTGCAATGATATATTTAATTTTAATAATATCTTTAATTTCTAATTGGATGATTATATATATAACAATTACGAGCATGGCGTAACTTATACGCTATCTTAAGCAGGCTGCCAGGCAGCTCAATTAAGCAGGTAAGCAGCTGTCTTATTTTATTACTTTATATATATTATATAACATTTTTGTTTTCATGTGATAAAATTTATCGTCGTCGGAATCATTTTCGTTAAGCAAGCAGACATGCAACTGCCTAAATATATGATTTTATATATGATATATAATTGTTTTGTTGTTCTATTAAAACGTTTATTATATTTTATAAAAATTCAAATATATGGTTACGATCACTTTCCTATAAACTACATTTTAACATAAAATTATATTTCGTCTCAACCTATTTTAAAATGAAATTTTTTTATTTAGTTGATTAATCGATCACACTTTTTCTTTCACCGAATGATATAGCTAGCTGTCTGGCAGGTAAACGACTAATTTTTTTTACGTTATATATGATATATAACGTTTTTGTTTTCCTGTGATAACATCTGATATATTATATTTTATTAAAATTTGAATATATTATTATGATTCGCATAATTTTAAAGTATAATTTGATATAAATTTTGTTATTGTCAGAACTATTTTTATTAGGCAGGCAGGTATACAACTAACTAACTGTTTTATTTCATACATAATATATAATTGTTTTATTTCTTTGTTATAACATTTGATATATTATATTATACGAAATGACGAACATATATTGTTTTTCGTGTCAACTATTTCTAGAATGACAAATTTTTTATTATTTAGTTGGTTGATCAATCCCAATCTTTCCATTTATAAACTTAGATTGATAGCATAAAATGATTCTCAATTGATATTCATGATCCGTAGCCAATGTTAATTTATTATTTTAAAATAATATATTTATAAAAATACAATTTATGATCCCGCTGCAACGAGCGGTCGCAGACCCTGGTTAACATTAAATCATAAAGGATATCTAATGAATAAATAGATATAAATAAACATATTTTGTGAGTTTAGCAATCCGTTCGACACAAAACACACAAAAACAAAACTATTAATATAAATCATATGGACTCAATCTTATCTGTTGCCACGTGGATGACTCTGATTTGCTCTAAACCATACGTGTCGGTTTTTGTACCGTCCAAAATGCCACCTAACATTCCTTTTGTTTTCATTTTGTGTTTTTTCTAAGACAATGTTTGAGTTTATGTATTAGGTCGGTCCGTTAGAATAAAAGCTTTGCAACACAATCCCGAGTTATTTCCAAGACCACAGTGATTATCAAATTTATTTTTTAAATAATAGTACTTTCGAATTTAATTGTCAAAAAATAGTAGTTTTGATTTTAACTTAATTTTTTATCCAAAAATTGTCATTTTCTTATTTTATTCTTTCTCAACTTTTAATAAAAAACTAATATTTATCAAATTTTATGAAAATACCAATTGTATAAATGAAACTTTACAAATTACCGATTTTATAAATTATAAAATGAAACTTTATAAAATATCATTTTTATAAATTGTTATGAAACTTTATATAACATAAACTCAAACATTATACATTAACTTTAAAAATAATAAAAGAACCAATGCAATAAGTTCAGAATGTAAAAGTTCATTTCTAAATTTACAACATTAGTCATGTACATTTAAAATTAACAAGCCTTAAACAAAATACAAATGAACAATTCACAAATATAAAAAAGTTAAACAAGTCATATTCGATCAATCAACTTAAACAAAAAGAAATTAAAATACTATAAGTATATACATCTAAATAATTCACATGTCCAACATGTAAATTATTAAACGAGCAACAAATCCCAAATACGTGTGATTTATTTAATATTCTAGTTTTTTTTCGTTTATGTTGATTGATCAAATATGATTTTTTTAAGTTTTTTTTATACTCGTGACTTGTTGGATTTTATTAAATGCTTATGTGAATATTATTAATTTTGAATGTCAATGACTAATGTTGGAAACTTAAAAGTAACTTTTTACGTTTTGAACTTATTGTATTGATTATTGATTATATTAAAGTTATCATTTAATATATGAGTTTGTGGTATAAAGTTTTGTAAAAGCTTATAAAAACCGGTATTTTATAAAGTTTCATTTTATAAAATCGATAATTTATAAAGTTCCATTTTATGAAATTTGATAAATATTAAATTTTTTTTTTTACAAAAGTAGAAAAAGAAAAGACAATTTTTGGGTTGAAAAGTTTAGTAAAATGATAAAAACATCATGTTCTAATAATTAAAACCAAAACAACCATCTTTTGGTAATTAAAATTTAAAGTACTATTATTTGGGAAATAAAATTTCAAATTACTATGTTTTGGTAAATAACTCACACAATCCCGTCATGGTGGGAATACTGACCAGCCAACTCAAGCCGACAGATAAGCAATTGATTTATTTTATTACTTTATATATTATAATAATAGATAAACATTTTATTTTTTAATAATAACTTTTGATATATTGTGTTTTATAAAAGTTCAATTACATCATTTTGATTGCATTATTTTTATCTACATTAAAAATTATTTTATAAACTATTTCATTAAGCAGACAGATATGCACCTGACTATTTATTTTATTATATATATAATGTATAACTGTTTTGTTTTTCTAGTTATAACATTTGATATTATATTTTATTAAAATCCGAATATATCATTATGATTGCACTATATTTATCTATATTTCAGTATAAGTTTTTTTGTTCCAAGCTATTTTTAAAATGATAAAAATTATATCAAATAGTTATGATCTCACTACAACAGACGGTCAAAACAACCTTTTACTTGTTTATGTTGTAGAAAATAATAATTGCATAAGATGTGCCATGTATTAAAGAATAATGGGACCAACAATGATCATATCACATGTGTACGTTTCCCAAACATTCAAGTAGTTTCTAGCTTATAGTCTATCTATTTCAATTTTGTTTTTTATTTTTCTTACAAACTAAAATGTTATTCAGAGGGTGTTTGGATTTGCGTTTAAAAAAGTGCTGTAGCGTTTTGAAAACTAATAATCAGATAATTGATGTAACAAAAAGTGTTGCAGGAAATGTAGTGTTTGATTTAGCTTCTGCTGTTTGATATCATAATTATCAAATAATCAGTTTTTAAAGTGTTTGGATTTGCGTTTTTACTTGTAAAATGACCAAATAATCACTTATTAAGCAAATAAGCTATAATTTTTAACTTATGAAAAAGTGTGGTATGACAAATGCTAAACGCAAATAAGCACTTATTAACGTATGCAATCCAAACACTTTAAACCAATTATTTCATTATTTGCGTTATTGTAACTTAATAAGCTAATAATCACGTCTATAACGCAAAAAAACACCCTCTCAATTTCTATGATTATATATATATATATATATATATATATATATATATATATATATATATATATATATATATATATATATATATATATATATATATATATATACACTAAGGATCTTTTGTGAACACTTTATTCGTTGTGAACATTGTGAACAACCATAAAATAGCTTTCGAATCTTATGAATCTTGTTGAAAATACTACCGAACCCTTCTATTAACTCATTAATCTTATTGGATCCTATGGATTTTATTGAATCCAATTAATTTGTCGAATCTCATAAATCTTGTTGACTCTTATGCATCTTGTGCATCTTGTTATAAAAACTACGTACTATGAACCTTTTGAATGTTCTGAATCTTAAATAGACACTTCTATGAACCTTTTGAATCATATGAATCATATTACAAACACTTGTTGATATATATGAATGCTTATATGTATTTTTTTTTTATTTGTTCACAACGAATAACTTGTTCACAATGGATCCCATCCCTATATATATATATATATATATATAGAGAGAGAGAGAGAGAGAGAGGTTCAATGGAAAACCATCATGCACCTGAAAACTTGTGAAAACCGCACTGCACCACCACAAATGCATCAAATTCCCCGCGTGATGCATCAAAATCCCGCGTGATGCATCAAAATCCCACGTGATGCATCACCTTATTTACGATCATGCCACCGTTTTTTTCATGAAATGCACCAAATCGGACGGTATGCGTAGGTTTCCATAGTTTTCACGTGCATAGTGTTTTTCCATTGAACCCATCCCTATATATATATATATATATATATATATATATATATATATATATATATATATATATATATATATATATATATATATATATATATATATATATATATATAGGGGTGGGTTCAATGGAGAACTTTATGCATTGAAGAACCTTGGAGAACCACAATGCATCACTAGAAAAACTGAAATGCATCACGTGTAAATCGATACATCACGCGGGAATTTGATGCATCACGTGGAAATAATGTAGAAATCGATGTATCACACGTAAATTTGATGCATCACGTGAAAATAATGATGCATTACGGGGGAATTGTGATGCATTTGTGGTGGTGCATGGAGGTTTCTCAAAGTTCTTCGATGCATTGAGGTTCTTCATTGAACCCACCTCTCTCTCTCTCTCTCTCTCTCTCTCTCTCTCTATATATATATATATATATATATATATATATATATATATATATATATATATATTTGTGTGTGTGTATATAAAAGGCTGAAAGCTTTGAATTCACGTGAGAAAAATCAACTTTGTAAGAAATGCGTGAACAAATATTTTTTACAAACATTCACAATACAAATAAAATTTTTTTCATAAAAAACATATGTTATTACAATATAATGATTATAATAATATTTATATATGTTATTAAGGCTAATGAAAAATTAACTAAGATTTATATAACTTCACTATGAAAGAATGGTAAATCCAAAAAATTTTCAAATTGTTGTTATTAATTTAGAGGAAAACTTAGGCTGCGTTTAGTTGACGAAAACAAGCCGGTTTTCTGTTTTTGTTTTCAACGAAAACAGGGCTTAATTGAAAACATGTTTAGTTTGACATTATTCTAATTTTTTTGTCATTTTCTAAATGTTTTCATTTTCTAAATTTATAATAGAAATTGAAAAATGCATTAAAGGAGTTTTCAACCATTTTTCTAATTTTCAAAAGTGAAAACAAGGGACGTGGTGAACACGTTTTCAAAATTTTCTCCTAATTTTCTAGAAATGTAATAATGAAAACAAATTCTGGAAAAGTGAAAGTGAAAACAAATATCAATTTTCCATCAACTAAACACACCCTTAGATCTTCAAAGTTTTTTAAATATGGATTAGATGAGGAAAACTAATATCACAATACGAATTGGGTAATTAACTTAAAAATAATAACTATTTCTAACTAAAAAAATTACAATACCACTAAAATAATGTACCGATAATAAAATAAAATTGGTTTTCGGTTAAATAATTCCATGAAAAATCATTCAAATCAAATTTTATAAGAGTACGCATTATAATGATTTTTGCTTGAAAATTCGGATCCTGATAGACACTTTTCTTTTCAAAATCTTTTGATTACATAATTTTTTTTAGAATTAACAAATAAATTTAATAATTATTATTTAAACCATAACACAAATAATAACCTAAATTCCTGATTTAACAGATTAACAAATAACAATAATTTAACTAAACCTAAATACAAAAAGAGTGAGACTTTGAGAGACCTAGGAATAGATTTGACATTTAAACCCTCTGGAAATATATTTGACATTTGTCAAGTTCTAACATGTATAACTATTATTTAAATACATTATTAATAATAATTAAAAATAAATGATTTATTATGGAAAAAACATGTTTTCACGTTTTTTGCGTTTTCGTCCCTTCATGTTTTTTTTTAAAAAGTCATCATCTTAATTTTTTCTTTCTACTTTAGTGAAATTTGGCTATCGAAACCCAGTTTTTCAGTTTTTAAAAACCCGCTTTACTAATTATAATCGGGCTCTAATTGTCAAATTTCACAAGCTAGGAAAAAAAGTTAACTTGAAGACTTCTCAGGAAAAAAATAACATTGAGAGACGAAAACATAAAAATCATGAAAACTTATTACTTTTTTTTCATAATAAACTCAAAAATTAAGTTATGTGAGTATGGTATCATAGGATGAAGTTTAAATAGTACATAGATGGAGATTCAACTAGCCATTGTCGGTATATTATTTCTTTATAATCATTATGTATAATAATATTTTAAAATTTTTGAGACATGTGGCGTTGATATATAATTTCTTTTTAATTATGATTATGTTCCATTTTTAAAAATAAAAAAAATAATAAAAATAATAAAAAAACAATAGAAGTTATTTCGTGTTGGAAGTGGTTTTAGAAAATGGAATCAATAAATCAATGATTGAATCTTTTTTAGCATCTCCTAAAAGCGACAAATGAATACCAAAACTATGAATTATGGTATTAGACCTTGGACTTCATATAATTACTGTTTTAGTCCTCCAACTCTTGTTTTTGTCAAGATGTATTGTCACTTTTTCCTCCATAATTACTATTTTAGTCCTCCAACTTACATATTTTAGTATTAGAACACTATTTTTTTCCTTTTATGCCAAAATAAGGTTTAGTTGTTGAATCTTTGAAGAAACAAAAAGTAGACTAACTTTAACTTTATAGGCAAAATGCTTTTACCTTTTTAAATCATATGACCATAATAGTTGATAAAAGTTAAAACAATAAAAACCGCAAGCCAAAGGAAGTGATGTCGCTTTGTCACTTCATTTTTATCGTCATGTCAGCGTCACATCAGATTTGTCATTTCATAATGATTGGCTTCTAATTTTGTCATTCTTTTATATATATATATTTCACGGGAGTACTCTCATAAAAAGAGAGGAGAGAGATCGATATTCGGTTGCCGATTGACATCCATGCATGCCATACGTGAAGGGCAGTGTTTTCCATTTTTGCCATGCCATGTCCAGGGGGATCCCGACTCCCATACCTGTTAGCCGAAACGAAAAAAAAAAACAATTTAAAATTGGGTTACTATTAGAAAATTTGTCTTTAAATTTCTGATTTAACTTTTTTTTTTTTAAATTAGAAAAATCTCTAATCTATGAATTCAAACATAGAAAAGTATACTCATGATGGAGAATAGGGGATAGAAGACATACAAAAGTGTAAGAAACTATGAAAAAGTATTAGTAAGCTTAGTCATGAAGTCATAAATCAATAAATTCTTAAAAGAATGGTTTAGAATGTACAATACCAAATTATTCTTTAGATGTACTGATATAATACATAAACGTTTTTTTATATATATGATACATGTATTTTATTTTTATTATTAATATGGTACATGTGCTAACCAACTACATGTTATACATTTATACCAGTAAAATATAGATATAAAAAATGTTAAATCCACTGTGACAATTTTTTATGGAAATTACCCCTATTTCTCCCTCTAACAAATGAATAACATGTTTGTTAATTTCATAATAAAATCATTAATAGGCAATTTTGTCTTTCAAATGTTATTAATGGTTCGATTAATAAATAGACATACGACAATTCTCTCTCCCTTTCTTCTCTTCAACATGTTGTCAAATGAAGCTCTCTCTCCTCCAATCTAGTCATTGACAATAGTTATGAAGCTCATTGTTTTTCTTCAGTATCCTCAATGTTGAAAATAACAACGAAGTTGTATGCCCCTATCCCCCCCTCTCCCCCGGCCCGGTTTCATATATGGAATCAAAGAAGATGGACTACGAAAACGAAGTTGTTCTGTTTTCTCTTTCTTAGATCTAGATTTTAAGATGTGGTTTTTTTTATTGAAAATTACCGCGGGTTTTGTTTGTTTTGGTTGTAGATTATTGGTTTGTTTTCATTTTTGAATGGATTTCTTGGTAGTAGATTACCACCGCCACCGTTAATTTCAAATCCAAATTTGGATGATGCTTGAAGTCGTTTTCAGATCTACATTCGTTTTCATTTTTGGTTTTAAATGATTCACTTTTAAATATGCTTTTGTTGGTCGTAGATGAGTTTGTGATGGCTCCAAAGTTCAAATGCAATTAAAAAACTCGTACCTTTTTAACAAATAACCATCACAAATCTATATCTATTAATAAAAGAAAACGTCTAGCGACACGTGTCGCTTCCTCATGTGATCAAAATTTCATTTTCCCGCTCAATTTTTCATATATAATCCTCCTTAGTTAATTATGTAATTTATATTTAAAAATTAAATAAAACTACAATAAAGTATTACCTAATTTAACTCTTATAAATAAAAAAAATAATTTTTTAAATGATTTTAATATCTTACATATATAACTTCTAATTTAGCTAACTAGACACTATTTCGTACATTTAAAAGTTTAATAATGTAGTATTGCTGATGAAATGTTTTATAAATTTTTTTAGTAAAACTATTTAATTGTGTTTTATGTAAAACTATTTTTTTTTTGGATTTTTATTAGTTAAATATAAATAAATCAAAAAATAAAGAGTTTTATAACGATAACACATTTTACTATTCATACTACAATAAAACTTAATTAATTATGTTCATAACGAAAAATAATAGTGTTTTTGTAACTTTTTTGGTAGAAAAATAAACATTTTAATATGTAATTTACATTTGTATAGATTTTTATCAAACAATTAATTTATAAATTAAACATCCACGTAATACGTGGGCTAACAACTAGTTTCATAATATAATAATAAATCATAACTAACTGCTAATTTCAAGTACTGATTTCATAGTTTAAGCTTTAAACACATAGTAAAAAACCAATAATAACTAATAAAAGAATGAGAAGTCTAAACAAATTAAGCTAAAAGGTTTTAGCATTATTGGGTTAAAAACTATAATCAAATTCCATAGGAGTAACATAATTCGATTTCAAAACATGTACTCTTAAAAGATTATTTAACTTTTATTAAGTTAAATTCTAATATTTTTAAACCCCGTGTTCTCGGGTCTAGGTAGAAACAAAGAAAGGGGAATAAACGTTTTAGACTTTTCCCCCTTTGTTTCTCTCCCAACCAACCCTAAAATCTGTTGGAGAACACGATCATTTCATCAATGAAAATCAAGTTTTTACTGCTAAATCACCACTCTTGTGGCTTCTGTAAGTAGCCTTCGAGAATGCATAGATACGCCTTTGATGTCTAGACGGATTGTAATCTTGTTTTAGGATTAACTAGGGGTGACAATTTCAGCATGTTCAAGCAAACATGTCAAACGGATTGACGACTAAAAGTCATAAAATTTACATAATTCTGAAAAAATTTCAAAGAAAACAATATTTTTAGTACACATTTTTATAAATTTTCATTTTTTTCAAAAAAAATTAAGTTCTATTTTAATTTTTTACAACGAGTCCAATTTACTATTCGGCCCGTTTCGCCCATTGAGTCAAAATTGTCACCCCTAGGATTAACCATCCTAATTAAAACTATGAATTTTATATAATTATTTAATAAATAAAATAGACTACATTATATAAATATATTTATATACCATTAAAAAAGTTCATAATTTTAAGATTTAGGAATCTTCAAGAAAAAAAAACCTTTGAAGATGCTAAATCGACAAATTGAATTATTCTGAAACCCCACATGGGACGTTACCCTGTCTTTGTTTATAGTTTATAGTACAATCAATAATGAGGAAATTCACACACCTCATCCAACATTATTTTGTTTATTTTTTATTTGTACAGCAGAACTCACATACCTATCTAAACTTATTCTTAAATCTACACATTTGTTCATGTTAGACTCAAACTACCAACCTTAAGAATCTCTTTTAACATCTGGTACCGCTGAGCTAGAGGTCTTTTGGTTAAACTATATATATGTCATATAATATAAGTTGTGTTAAATGAAAAACATTATGGAATGAAGAACCAACAAAGTCCTTTTGATAATAAAAAAAAGGATATTAAATTACATTACAGAATACAAATGGTTTAGTGATTGAGTTTTAGAAGGAGGTTTCGAATTCGACTTCTACAAGTTTTAACTTATTAGGATTAATTTGTCATAAAAACAAATATAGATAGACAATTAAGAAAGGACATGTATTAACATTTATTGGTAGCTATAAACATTCCATGTAATCTCTTTCGATGTAGAAATAAACGATTAATTATTTTGAGTCAAGTAGTTTGGCTAAGCCCGAAAGGAAGAGGCTTTCCTAATGTTCAACATAATACAAGTGAACATTTATAAACCATTCTAGTGCATATAAGTTCATTCTGTATGGTTATCACCGTTCACATTTCACTTCTTTGACACATTAGCACCACATCGCTCCATCTTTCCACCACTGTTCACACCACGAAAATAGTCACTACCGTTCCACTTCTTTTCATTTTAAATAAAAATAAGAAGACAAAAGCAGAGAGAGAAGTGTGGTTGGTGTCGTGAAAAGAGCACAGTAAAATGGAATGATATGTGAAGCTGGTGTGCGACCCCGTGAACCGTGACCACATCAACCCTATGAGTCGTGCACTGTGATTATGACTTATGAGGATCACTCTGGTTGGTCTAAAACCCTCCTCTTCTTTTTTTTTTTCCTCCCAAAAATTCATCTAATGACGACCATAAACAATTAAGGTTTTGAAATTAAAAACAATACATTTAGTTAGCATTTATTCAAACTTCATTTGAAGATTTTCACACTTTCATATATTTAACGTATTTTTTAACTTAATATTGACATTTCATATTAACATTAATTTTAATGAACTAATTCTAACTTGAATTGATGCTTGCATATTGCATTTTTGACAAATTTTTTTATGTTTAATTACTATAAACATTGCAACTTTTGATTCGTATATAACTCTTTTAGACATCATCGGGCCACAATCCAACATGGTCTTAAATCTCAATTGTTGTTAATCGATATTAACCGTTAACATAACTGAACCACTAATTATTAATTGGTAAAAGAAATCAAATGGTTAAAATTTCCAATTAAACTTCAGTACGGTTTTCAACCCTAACTGACCTATGCCCCCCACCCACCCCCCAACACACACTCATATATGTATGTGTGTTTGTGTATGAAAGGGTTCTATGACACTACTTTCTTAATCGGAAACCAGATAACCATTTTAATTTTAATTTTTTTTATCAATTCATTTTATTTTTAATCAACTAAACATCTATCGAAAACAATTTTTTATGCAAAAAAACGTGTGTATCGGACGATAGCAATATCTGTATGTATCAGCATTCGACATTTCATCAGAAGAGAAAAATACATTTCTAACTTTTTATAATAAAGCAAACTAACAGATTAGTGAATCTTGGTATATCGATAGAAAATATAATACGAAAACACTTAAATTCAATTACATATTTCTAACTTAAATTCAGTAAAAGTTGTTACAATCTAAAAAAGAACACAATTACAACAAGGATGTTCATAAGACTATAATAGTATGTTGATATGTGCTTGTTATTTTATGTATCGTTTAGGGATGAGCAAAACATTCGTTTTACCTGAACAGAACCGGAACCGAACCGGACCGTTTCATTTTCGGGTAGGTTCTCAGTTCCTATAATTCTTATAATTCGGTTCTTGGTTCCATCCGGTTTGGTCCGGCCCGACTTTCTTTTTTTCTTTGTAAAAGTCGGGAAATAACCGGAACCAGACCATACCGTTTCATTTTCGGGTCGGTTCTCAGTTCCTATAATTTCTATGATTCGGTTTTTGGTTCCATCAGGTTTGGTCTGGTCCGCCTTTCTTTTTTTCTTTTGTAAAAGTTGGGTAATAACCGGAACTAGACCGGGTCATTTCATACTCAGGCCGGTTCTCAGTTCTTGATTTTACACGTTTTTGGTTTTCGGGTAATTCGGGTTCGGGATGGTTCCAGAACCGAGTTCATCCCTAATATCGTTATTACCATTGAGCTATTGATTCTTTTTATTTTGCAATGTATGTTTATATCATACAAGCATTAAAATTACTTAATTTAGGAGAAACTCATAATTTTGTTTTTCATAAAACACAGATTAGTAGTAGATTTCTAATTGATTTTTTAAGACATTTTGGGGTTAAAGTCATACAAATGCAACACACTTTTCTTAATTTACCTAAATGACTAATTAACCTTTTTATTTGACTGGATGGTACCTGTACTCCAAATAACTTGTTGATATGATACGTGTAACCAGTAACTATGCTGATATGACAGTTTTTTGTTGATTAAACGACAACGTGGCACGTTTTGAATAACATGATGCTTACGTGGATTTACGTGCATTTTGATCTATATAAATAATTTAGAAAATTCACATAAGCATATAGATCCTTTTAATACTTTTAAAGACACGGATATAAGATCTTTACCCGTAGAACCGGTAACCAGTAATCAAAAATATCATTTCTACGATAAATTTGAAGTACAACTACCAATGGGATAAAAAAATAATTAGATTAGTCATTTGAGTAATTTCAGTTAAGTAACATATATTTGTATGACTTTAACCCTTTTATTTATGGTCATGTAGTTATTAAATTTTGTGTTGATATGATCATGTAGATGGTTTTTATTATTTTCATATCATTATTAAGGTTGGAATATGTGGTAATTTTTAGTTTCATTATAAAAAATTTTAAAATTATGTCAAAATTTTTGTATTTTTATCGTCAATTCGTTTGACCCGTTTAGAATGAGTCAGAATTATCATCTTTAGTAAATACCATTTTTACGTAATTCGAGTACTACTTGACTAAGGGGCTGTTTGATAACAACTTATTAGGCTTAATCTAAAAAATCCGGTTAGTCCATTTGAAATAAGCTTTGTAATGACTTATTAAAATCAGAACTCAAATTCGGTCAGCCCAATTAATAAGCCAAGAGACCCTATGTGTTCCCCATTCAGACCATTTATTTTTCAATATTACTCCTTTTATCTTTTTCAGTAAAATTTCTCTAGTTAGCATTACTTAATCCAGACAGCTCTCTAAATCCAGACGGCACTTAATAGAAAATGTAATCGAACAGCCCCTAACATACGTTGAATGCTTTTGTAAACGACTTACTACTGAATACAATATACATTACTTATATATTTATTAATTTTTTGATTTATACAACTATACATATTTTGTGCATAGTTTTTGGCATGGAGTTTTTGGAAGCTTTTAAGAGCTTCAACTTTTAATTTTTGAAAGATTAAGCTCAAAAGCTCCGTTTGGTTGATATGAGTTTGAGCCTTTTGATTCGGAAATTAAAGCTCCTAAAAACTCTTCCACGAGAAGCTACTTGAATTAGTTTTCAAAAGAAGTTCAAACATTTGTTCTAATAAAATTACTTTTTTACTCTCATGATAATTATAATCTATAACTTTAAAGTAATAAAAAGTCTTTTTATATGTCATTCAACATTGGAAACTACAGCTACAACTACTTTTACCAAACATATTTATAAAATCTAAAAGTTTAAGCTCTTTAAAAAAGCTCTAGCTATTAAAAACTCCAACTCACAGTTTCAGCTCTAAGCTACAGCTAGTTGTGCCAAACATATCCAAAATACATCGAATAATACAAATGCGGTTCCAAAATTAGAATTATTATTATTTCCGATACTACCATCCTAAATAATGAGTTAGAAAACTATTCTAGTGATTTTATATCTTTTGAAGAGTTTGAAAGCCTTGATATTTTGGTTTGGTGGAAAGAAAAGGAATCAACTTTCCTGGTTCCAGACGTCATAGCCCGTGATTTATTAACCGTCCAAACTTCTATAGTAGTTCTGGAACCAATTTTTTCGGTTAGTGGCAGAGTTATATTGTAATGAAGGTTAAGACTAAGTCCAGAATCGGTAGAATATTTTATTCGTTTAAAAGATCATTTGGATGGAGCGTCTCGGAAGCAAAATGTAACCACACTAGAAGATGCAATTGACATCGATTGGAAAAAAAATATACACATCAAAAAAGTTGAACTTGGAATCTATCTATATCTATTAATAAAAGAAAACGGCTAGCGACACGTGTCACTTCCTCATCTGATCAAAATTTCATTTTCCCGCTCAATTTTCCATATATAATCCCCTTAGTTAATTATGTAATTTATATTAAAAAATTAAGTAAAACTAATTTAACTCCTATAAATAAAAAATGATTTTTAAATGATTTTAATATCTTTCATATCTAACTTCTAATTTAACTAACTAGATACTATTTCGTACACATAAAAGTTAAATAATGTAGTATTGCTGATGAAATGTTTTATAAATTATTTTAATAAAACTATTTAAATTGTGTTTTATGTAAAACTATTTTTTTTGAATTTTTATTAGTTAAATATAATTAAATCTAAAAATAAAGAGTTTTATAACGATGACACATATTAGTACTATTCATACTACAATAAAAAAAATGTAATTATGTTCATTACGAAAAATAATAGTGTTTTTGTAACTTTTTTGGTAGAAAATAAACATTTTAATGTGTAATTTACATTTGTATAGATTATTAGCAAACAGTTAAACTATAAATTAAACATCCATGTAATACGTGGGCTACCAACTAATAGGGAGAATTTCATATATGTCCCTCTAAAACTGCATAATATCATATATACCCAAGCCAAAAAAAGAATTTCATATATATCCTTCTAAAACTTCATAATATCATATTTACCCAATTTAAAACTTTAATATCATATATACCCTTTAAAACTTTTAAATATATCAAATATATCCAAATTATATATTTATTCTTTTTTATTATTTTAAAACTCATAATAAATATTCATTAATAAAGAAATGACCAATCTACCCTTTTTATTTCTTAAACTTCATAATATCATATTTACCTAATTGAAAACTTTGATATCATATATACCCTTTTAAACTTTTAAATATACCATATATATCCAAATTATTTATTTATGATCTTTTATTACTTTAAAACTTATAATAAACATTTTTTTATATATTTTTCCTATATATTTTACTATTTTCTTTAATCTTTCGGGAAACCCGGAAATGAATTCGCTATTGTTATAACATTCATGAATCTTTCTGCCAAACAAAATGAACTTTTTTTGTAGAAGTGTATCCTCAACTTTCATGCCTAACACTCGAATACATACGTATCTCAATTCTAAAAATATACTTGAAATTTTTTTCCCTAAGTTGCCACCTTTTATGCAAAAAAAAAAAGTGCAGACCCAGAAATTGAAAGGGGCAAAAACAAAAACCCAGAAATTAAACATCAAAATAATAGTTCCCCAGATCATTACTTGCTTAACGAAGAAATAATTTCCCAAATGTACCACCTTTTGTGCCAAAAACATGAATCTTTAAACACATCCAGAAACTAAAGAAGTTAAAAGCATAATCCCATATATGAATCTACGTAATAACAACCACACAGATCATTGTTTAAACCCTCCAAGAACATGCATACACACACAGAGAGAGAGAGAGAGAGAGAGAGAGAGAGAGAGAGAGAGAGAGAGAGAGAGAGAGAGAGAGAGAGAAGGTGATGAGGGTGGAAAATAGAAGAAAAAGGGGGAGAGAAAGAGAGAGATTGTTGTTGAGTGCCATTGGAGAAAGAAAGAGGTGGTGAGATGGAGTCAGAAAACAACAGTTTTTTTAGGGGTGTTTAGAATCGGATATCCGAAATTTTCGGATATTGAATTTTGTTATCCGAATCCAAATTTCGGATATCGGATTAGCCGAATATCCAAAAACTCATATTTTTTAAATTTTTTTGAAAAATTAAATCAAATATTTAATATGTAAAATACAATTTCATATATCCAAATAGATATTAAAAATAAATATATCACAAACTAAATATGTCCGGAATTATTTTACTCAAAACTACTAAAAAATATTAAAAAACTCAAAAATATAAAATATTAGTTAATAAATCTATAATATCAAGATAAAACACTAAAATATACATTAGAATAATAATAAACAATCAATATTGTCTAAATAATCAATACTAAAGATATAAAAATGTTAAAAAACAATAATTTCTTTGGATTTTCGGATATCGGATTACCCGAAAATCTAGAATTTTACTATCCGAATTCGAAATTTTCGGATATCCGAAATTTCGGATGGTTTTGGATCGGATTTTCGGATTTTTATTTCGGATGCTCGAACTCGGAATTTAATGAACACCCCTAGTTTTTTTACCTTCAACAATCACTTCTGTGGCCAAAATATATAGGAAAAAGATAAAAGAATGTTTATTATAAGTTTTAAAGTAATAAAAGATCATAAATAAATAATTTGGATATATGTGATCTATTTAAAAGTTTAAAAGGGTATATATGATATTAAAGTTTTCAATTGGGTAAATATGATAATATGAAGTTTAAGAAATAAAAAGGGTAAATTGGTCATTTCTTTATTAATGAATATTTATTATGAGTTTTAAATTAATAAAAAAGAACAAATATATAATTTGGATATATTTGATATAGTTAAAAGTTTTAAAGGGTAAATATGATATTAAAGTTTTAAATTGGGTAAATATGATATTATGAAGTTTTAGAAAGATATATATGAAATTCTTTTTTTAGCTTGAGTATATATGATATTATACCGTTTTAGAGGGACATATATGAACTTCTCCCCAACTAATATCATCCTAAACCAAAAAAGATAACAAAGATTGTGAACCTGAATACCAAAACATGGAAGATTAAAAGAAAAGAGAACTCAAGATCGTGAAGATTTGAAAAAAAAAAAAATCACTGTTTTTAATTATGATAACAAAGATTGTGAACCTAATTTATAAGAATTTGATAGGCCGAATAAAAAATATGGAGATTGGCAAAGCCCAAATTTGAAAGCCGAAAAAAAAATAAAAGATTCAGGATTTTGAAATTTTGGTTTTTGAAAATTCCGGTTTTAGTTTTATCCTGATCTAGGGATGACAATTTTGACCCAACGGGCCGAACAGCTAATGGATCCATTGTGAAAAAGTAAGATAGAACATAAATTTTTTTTAAAAATAAAAAATTATAAAAAGATTGTTTTTTGAAAAAAATTCAAAATTATGTAAAATTTATTACTTTTGGTCGTCAACCCGTTAGACCCGTTTGCTTAAACGGACTGAAATTGACACCCCTATCCTGATCGGTTTCGACAGTTATACTATTTTGGATTAAAAACCGGTTTAAATCGGATCTGATTATAGAAACGTGGTTTCCTAGGCAAAAATACCAGATCAGGTTTTATATGATCCGGGTTGGGTTAGATTCGATAAATGTGCGTCTCTATGTAATCAGATATTAATGGGCCGGATTTGGGCCCAAGTTTTGGGCCGGTTATGCACATCAACATACTAACTTGGTTGTCAAATATCTAGCAGAACAAAAACCTCAAAATTCAATAGCATGCTGGCCCATAAATTATACAAGTACAACCTAATTCAGTATCTACGAGTTAATTTTAAAAAATAATTATGTTTAAATATGTATAATATAACAATTATAAGGGTAATAGAGTTTGTTTAATTTTAGTTAATTAGTTATTAAATTATCATATAAGATTTGGATAATTTTGATTTGCTTTAAAATTTAAAGTAAATTTAGTAAATGAAGTGTCAAACGGAAAGGACACGTGATAAATCAAAGTAGAGCACAACATATGACATATTATTTACTCATTTAGTGATATTTATAAATATACAAAATACTAAATTACATAAATGGTCCCTGTGGTTTATATAAATTTACGGTTTTGGTCCCGGAAAGAATTTTATTACACTACAAGTCCCTAAAATCGAAAAGTTGTAACATTTTGGTCCCTGAAACTAACGGCGGTTAACTTGAGCTGTTAGTTTCAGGGGCATTTTTGTCCTTTTGAATTTCAGGACCATTTATGTACATATTGTGAAGACCACCCCTTACGGGGCGGTAGTCACGAGTCTAGGTCCCACATCATGCAATACGATATCAATCATAACTAAGATAGAGTAATTAAGTGCGGAATTATAAATTACAGTACAAGCATATTAGGATAAGTTTAATACAGTTTTACGGTTTTCAAATTAAACTTATAAAGGGCACAAGCTAATCTAATTAATATCATCATATAATCAAGATAAATCTACCTTGACCATCATAATATCATCATCCAATTAGTACCAAAAGGGTTGCTGAGTAGAGGTATATGAAACTTTTGTATTGATCTTTGTAAGACCTAAGTACTAGGTCCGACAGATGACTTTCCTTTATCTTTTCCTGTAAAAATGTTAAGTAGCAACCGTAAGCAATGCTTAGTGAGTAAATAGATTTTCAAATTAACATGCAATGTCAAGCGGATCATCAGTCTAGCGTGATGTGTCTTGGCTGCCGCTACAGCCCTCATGATTGAGACATAGAAGTCATAGAGTCGGATGATGCTCAAGCCACGCTCACGCTTAAATCGTGGGGATCAGCCACATACTGGGCTAGCTACTAGTAAATCAACATGGCGAAACATCGGAGGTCATTACCAAGTTCAATAGAACTGGTGAAATAGCCAGGTCTAGAACAATAGACCAATGAGGCTTAATCAAGCTGAATCAAATGTCAAATTATATGCAATGATGAAACATACGTATTCAAAGTCATGATAACAGTAATCTTAAAGCAATATCTGAAATGAAGTGTAAAAGCAATATCATATGAAGTGATGATCAAATAGCTATCATGATCCACTGGGCAACACCCAACCATGGTGTGCACAGGTCACAATCCAGATGATAATATGAATATCAAATCAATCTAGCATCAACAATATGTCTCAACCGGAAATTCAAGCATGTTAAATCTGAATATTTATAACTCACAGATCTAGGTCTTTATCAAACAGATGTAAAATCTGCCACCTGAGTTATCTCAGGATTTTTTTCTTTGTCAATTCAAATCTTTGACCCACTTTAAATCTTTAAATCGATGTTCAGAATTTCACCGAACCTGTCCAGAATTATCATGTCAAATCATGTCAATATCATATCATTATCATCATCTTTTTAGTCTTTAAAATCTTTATTACATCTGATTCTGATAACTTGTTCATTCATAAATCATTCTTTCAGTAATATTCTTTGTTTCATAAATTCTCAAAGGTCTATATATATATATATATATATATATATATATATATATATATATATATATATATATATATATATATATATATATATATATATATATATATATATATATACTCATTTTGCTAACTATCTTGTTATTTTATGTTTTGTCCATGTATTTTATTCAATATATTCGAATTTAGAGGGTGGGTTTCAATTTTAGGCATTAAATTCGAATCCTATGCATTAAATTCGAGCATGTGGACAAATATATGTATCAAATTCGAATGAGGGAGGGGTAAATTCGAATTTCATTTCGAATTTGGGGTTAAGTTCGAACCCATATGATTAAATTCGAAGACATCTTTCGAATTTGATGATTAAATTTGAATACATTTTCGAATTTAGCTCAAATTCGAGTTTGTTCCATGTATTTTCGAGTTTGTTCTTGGCATTTCGAGTTTGTTTATATTTTACAACTTTTAAACATAAATTTCTAAGTCATAAATCACGAATATGATAAGTATTAAGCCTAGGTTCGTTTATATTATACTTATTCCCGTTAAAACTCAAGTTAAATTAACTTTAATCACACAAATTAGTCAAATTCGAATTTATTCTTAAAAACCGAAAATATAAAAGCTAAAGATGTCGATTTTTACCTCGAATTCTTTGTAGATTGTTGTAGATTACTACTCCTTGTAACTCTTCTTTGATTAATTCTCCAACTTGGTTGCAAATTAGGGCAAAGATTGATGTACTTTGTAAGATTTTTAGAGAGAGAGTAGAGAGAGAGAGAGTAAAAGTGATTAATGAATCCTAAATCTCGTTTATATACTTCATCTAGTTATGTTTGCTACTTAACCCACTATTACTTTTGTATCTTAAATCTCTTTTATTTAATCATCTTTAATAATTTATTAAATCATAATTTAAATATTTATATAATTTAATTAAATATTTCATAACTTAATTAAATTATAATTCAAATAATGTAATAATATTACATTATCGGTTCAAATACTGAATTTAAGACTAGATCAAAAGTTAGGTTGTTACAGAATGAGCTCTACCACGCACAAACTTCGTCCCCGAAGTTAGCTATGTTCGAACAGACTGGGATATGTTGCTTTCATGACATCTTCAGATTCCCAAGACTGATGCGAACCTTTGTGGTGTTTCCACTGGACGAGCACCATCTGTATATCTTTATTTCTAAGATTCTTGGTCTTCGAGTGCAGAATACGTTCTGGCTCTTCAACCACTCGAAGCTTTTCATCAATTTGCAAGTTAACGTGTGGTATTTGAACTTCTCTTTCGTCTGCCAAGCTCTTCTCAGATGACTGACATGGAATACAGGATGTATTCCAGATAAGTCCGCTGGCAGTTCAAGACGATAAGATTAAATTCCTATCTTTTCCACAATCTTGAACGGACCAATGAATTTTGGAGCTAACTTGTTTCTCTTTATGAATCTTACCACATTCTTCATTGGGGATACTTTCAACATCACCCAATCGTTAACTGCAAAACTAATCGATCGATGTCGATTGTCATAGTATGACTTCTGCCTGCTTTGAGCTTCTAGAATACTTCTTCTAACAAGTTGAATCTTCTCGTGAGTCAACTGTTGAAGGACAAGTCCTGCTATTGGTGATTCACCTGTTTCACGCCAACAGGTGGGAGTTCTGCACTTTCTTCCATATAAAGCTTCAAATGGAGCCATCTTGACCGTAGAATGATAACTGTTGTTATATGTGAATTCAACCAGAGGCAAGTGGTCATCCCAATTACCACCCAGATCAAGAACGCAGGCACGAAGCATATTTTCGAGAGTAAGGATAATACGCTCACTCTGGCCATCTGCATTAGGATGATAAGCAGTACTCATAGAGATCCGAGTATCCATCCCGTCTTGTAGAGCTTGCCAAAATCTAGATGTGAAACGACTATCACGATCAGATACTATAGACTTTGGCACACCGTGACGAGAAATGATTTCGGTGATGTATAGCTGTGCCAATCTATCAAGAGAGTATGTTTCTTTCATCGGTATGATATGAGCTGACTTCGTTAATCGATCCACGACTACCCAGATGGAGTCGTGCTGTCTCTTGGTTTTCGGCAACTTCGTGATGAAGTCCATTGTTATATGCTCCCACTTCCATTCAGGAACTGGCAGTGGTTGCATATCCCCGAAGGGTTTCTGATGTTCTGCCTTAACCATTTGACATATTCTGCAGCTTTAAACATAATGACCGATGTCTTTCTTCATTCCTGGCCACCAGTAATCAGCTTTCAGATCAAAATACATCTTTGAGCTGTCAGGATGAACAGATAACTTGGACTGATGGGCTTCTGATAGAAGAGTGTTGCGGATTGAACCATATTTAGGAATCCAGATTCGGTTTCCCTGGAGACAGTGAAGTCCCAAATGATTCACAGATAGAAATTGAAGTTGCCCTTTAAGATTTTCAGAACCGATATTCTCTTCTTTCAATGCTTCAACTTGAGTAGATCTGATGTCTTCGATAAGATCAGAAGAGAATACTACAGGATTCAGGGCATAACAACACTTTTCTGGATATACTTTCCTACTCAAAGCATCCGCGACAACATTAGCTTTGCCGGGATGATATAGGATCTCACAATCATAGTCCTTGATAAGCTCCAAGGACCGACGTTGTTTCATATTCAGATCCTTTTGAGTAAAGAGATGTTTGAGACTCTTATGATCAGTGTAGAGCTGACACCGAGTCCCATAGAGATAATGACGCCAGATTTTCAGAGCAAAGGTAACGGCAGCCAACTCAAGATCATGAGTCGGTGCACTTTTCTCGTAATCCTTCAATTGCCTTGAAGCATAGGCAATTACTTTTCCCCTTTGCATTAGAACACATCCTAAGCCAGTACCAGATGCGTCGCTGTAGACGACAAAATCATCGTTGCCCTCTGGTAAGGCTAGGATTGGCGCTTGAATAAGCTTTTGTTTTAGAGTTTCAAATGCCTCTTGCTGTTTATCAGCCCATACGAAAGGTGTATTCTTTCGTGTTAGCATCGTGAGTGGCACAACAATCTTCGAGAAGTCCTTTATGAATCGCCGATAATAACCGGCCAATCCAAGAAAACTTCTGATTTCAGAGGCATTGCGAGACGTTTGCCATTTTTGAACGGCCTCGACTTTAGACGGATCAACTGAAATGCCTTCGCCAGATATGACATGGCCAATGAATTGGATCTATAAAGTAATCAAAGCAGAATTTCAAGTTTTGTTTGAAACAAGGAACACTTAGGAATGACTCAAGACAATCTAAAGTTATACCTGTCTGAGCCAGAATTCGCACTTAGAGAATTTTGCGTAGAGTCTTTCTTTTCTCAGTAACTCTAGCAATTGTTGTAGATGAATAGAATGATCAGCCTTCCGTTTTGGAATAAATCAGAATATCGTCTATGAATACGCTAACTGACTTATCCAGATTCGGTCTGCACACGCGATTCATGAGGTCCATGAACGCCGCTGGTGCATTTGTTAAACCGAACGGCATCACGAGAAATTCGTAATGACCGTATCTTGTTCGGAAGGCTGTCTTCGGAATATCCTCATTTCTTACTTTCAGCTGATGATACCCAGAACGAAGATCGATTTTAGAAAAGTAGCTGGCTCCTTGTAGCTGATCGAATAAATCATCAATTCTGGGCAGATGATATTTATTCTTTTTGGTGACTTTGTTCAACTCGCGGTAATCGATGCACATTCTGAGAGTTCCGTCTTTCTTCTTTACAAATAAGACAGGTGCACCCCACGAAGATGAACTCGGTCGGATTAATCCCTTTTCTAACAGCTCTTGCAACTGCTTTGACATTTCCTGCATTTCTGCAGGTGCAAGTCTGTAGGGAGCTTTGGCAATGGGAGCCGCACCAGGAACCAAGTCAATACCGAACTCGACTTGACGGTGGCACTCCAGAAATATCATCAGGAAACACGTCTGGAAACTCACAGACGATTGGAATATCAGATAAGGATTTCTTTTGGGCTTCAGAGACGGATTCAGACGAAACATAGCATATGTAAGATTCGTGACCCTTAAATAAGTACTTATAAGCTTTTTCAACAGAAATGAAGCAGTGAGCACCTTTTCGCTTCTCGCCTTTGATTTCCAATACTCGGCCGTCTGAAGACTTAATTTTGATGATTCGCCGATTGCAGACGATCGTAGCCTCGTTATTCATTAGCCAGTCCATGCCGATGATGACATCAAATTCTTTTAACGGAATAGGAATGAGATCAAGATTGAATACGACGTTATCAACGAGTAGAGTGCAGTTTCGGTATACAGAATCAGCCATAACATAATTGTTACTGACTGTCTCAATATCAAGTATCACGGAGAGTTTTGATGGAGCTTTGAATAATCTTTGTGTGAAAGAAGTCGATATAAAGGAACGACTAGCACCAGAATCAAATAATACGCGAGCAGGTATCGTATTTAACAGGAACGTACCGGTAACTACGTCAGGAGTTTCTCTCGCTTCCTCTGCTGTTATCTGAAATGCTCGAGTCCTTGCGGTCGGAGTTGCAGCTGAGCTCTTCATTGTAGACCCTCCAGCTGACGACTGTGACTGAACTCGTTGCCCACTGCGACACTGATACATGAAGTGTCCTCGTTTCCCACATTTCGCACATCCGAGTCCTCGCTGAGGGCACTCTTCGCTACTGTGGCCAATTCTGTTGCATGCAAAACATGTGACGTCGTCTGGGTTACACAGCCCCATGTGTGATTTTCTGCATCTCTTGCAAAATCGTGGTTCGTTCGTTAAAGAGTAGGCTTGCACTTTCTGAGGCGAACTATATTGTTGGGATTGCTGAGATTGCTGAGACTGAGATTTGTTTGGCCTGAAGAATCTGCCGAATCTCTGTTTCTTTGGGGGAGATGGACATGTCGGGTTCGCTGATGGAGCATAGAGCTGATCACCATACTCTAGATATCCTCTCTCGATCTGTCTGGCCGCTTCCACCATTTCCAGATAGGACTTATACTTTATCGCGCTCATCGGATGTCGATATCTTGGATTAAGTTCTCCGCGAAATCGGTTCATCTTTCGTTCCTCAGTAGCTACTTGATACGAGGAGTAACCGCAAAGCCGTGAGAATTCATGCTCGTATTCATCAACAGTCTTTGTTCATTGAGTCAGCTACATCAATTGTACTTCCATCTTGTCTCGCTGGTCGACCGGACAATATTTCGCGTTAAACATATCTAAGAACAATTTCAGGCCAGAGATGAGGTCGAAGCTAAAAGACGTGAAGATAAAAAGAATAAAAGAAAAGAAAAGCAAGTCCAGAATAATGACTCTGATTCTGATAACTCTACCCCTGCTGCCCAAATTGAACAGCCGAAAGGCTGTAAATTTAAAGATTTCAAAGCGAGCGGTGCCCTGAACTTTGAGGGTACAGTCAATCCAATTCAGGCGATGGATTGGATCAGCCATACCGAAGAGATTTTCAGAATCTCTGATTGCTTAGAATCGAAAAAGGTGAGTTATGCGTCTGCGTTGTTCGTTGGTGCTGCCCGTGCATGGTGGAAGACTCAAAGAAGCATTTATGACGAGGAAGTAATACAGTGTATTAAGCCTAGGTTCGTTTATATTATACTTATTCCCGTTAAAACTCAAGTTAAATTAACTTTAATCACACAAATTAGTCAAATTCGAATTTATTCTTAAAAACCGAAAATATAAGAGCTAAAGATGTCGATTTTTACCTCGAATTCTTTGTAGATTGTTGTAGATTACTACTCCTTGTAACTCTTCTTTGATTAATTCTCCAACTTGGTTGCAAATTAGGGCAAAGATTGATGAACTTTGTAAGATTTTTAGAGAGAGAGTAGAAAGAGAGAGTAAAAGTGATTAATGAATCCTAAATCTCGTTTATATACTTCATCTAGTTATGTTTGCTACTTAACCCACTATTACTTTTGTATCTTATATCTCTTTTATTTAATTATCTTTAATAATTTATTAAATCATAATTTAAATATTTATATAATTTAATTAAATATTTCATAACTTAATTAAATTATAATTCAAATAATGTAATAATATTACATTATCGGTTCAAATACTGAATTTAAGACTAGATCAAAAGTTAGGTTGTTACACATATCATACATTCAGGGACCAAAATGTTACTTTCTTTTTATAAATTAATTTAATTTCCATAGTTTTCATATATACATTTAGTATTTCTTTCTTTTTATAAATTAATTATCCAAATATAACATTTTATTTTTTATTCATTTGTTTTAATTATTAATTTTCATTTGTATGTGTATTGTTATTATTAAGGTTGACTTTTGTATGTATTAGTTTATTACTATAATTATTTTTTTAAAGATTATATATGATATACATGGTTCATTTTTTTTCAATTATTTATTGAGAATCCAAATCTTTATCTATTCTTTTTTTTCATTTAAGAAAAATAAAATCTAGTTGTAGTTTTTTTCGTTTGGAAAATCTAAAATCGAAATGATTTATATCTTTTCTCCATTCAAAAAAGTTCAAAATAAGGATGTGTTGGAAGTTTTTTTCGTTTGGAAAAAAAAAAATATAATCAAAATGGTTCGTAGTTTCTTCATTGCAAATACTTAATTAAAAATTTTAATTCTAAATGGTTTGGAAAAATCAAGAATTGAAATAATTAATCGCTTTTTAGTAAAAAAATTAATTTTCGAATGGTTTATTGTTTTTTTATTGAAAAAATTAAAGTTTTATTGATTTTTTCTATCTACGTTTAATTAAAAATCAGAATGATTTTTTGTTTGAAAAAATCAAAGATCATAATGGTTCACCATTTTTTTAATCAAACAATTATAATAAAAAAAAACCATTCTTAATTAAAATTTTTTTTTCTAAAAAGCAATAAACCAAACAAAAAAATCTTTATTATTTCTAATTAAACGTAGATTAAAAAATCAATAAAACTTCGATTTTTTCAATAAAAAACAACAAACCATTCGGAATTTAAATTTTTTTACTAAAAAGCGATTAACCATTCCAATTCTTGATTTTTTCAGACCATTTAGAAATAAAAACTTTATTAACTATTTGCAAAGAAGAAACTAAGAACCATTTTGATTATATTCTTTTTCTAAACAAAGCTTCAACACGTTCTTATTTTGAAAGGAGAAAAAAAATAAATCATTTCGATTTTAGATTTTCCGAACGAACAAAACTACAACTAGTTTTTATTTTTCTTAAATGAAAAAAACAATAGAGAAATATTTGGACTTTGAATAAATAATTGAAAAGAAAATGAACCAGATTTATCATATATAATCTTGAATAAATAATCATAGTAACACATAAAAAAGCCTAACATCAATAATTACAATAAACATACAAATAAAAATTAATAATAAAACAAAAAGAATAAAAAATAAAATGTTATATTTGGATAATTAATTTATAAACACACACATGAAAACTATGAAATTAAATTAAATTATAAAAAGAAAGTAATATTTTGGTCTCTGAAAGTATGATATGTACATAAATGGTCACTGAAATTCAAAAGGACAAAAATGCCCCTGAAACTAACGGCTCAAATTAACTGCCGTTAGTTTTAGAGACCAAAATGTTACAAGTTTTCGATTTCAGGGACTTGTGGTGTAATAAAATTCTTTCAGGGACTAAAATCGTAATTTCATATAAACCACAAGGACCATTATGTAATGTTGTCTATACAAAATTATAGATATAGATAGAGAAGATAGATTATAGATATAGAATATTTAAGGTTGCATTTAGTTAATGAAAACTAGACATTTTTCGATTTCAGTTTTCAAGTTATAGTTTTCTAGAAAAAAAAACAAGGGTTTCTATAAAAATTGAAATAGATGATTAAGTTTTAGTTTTACGAAAAATAATATGAGTGATTATAAAATATGAAAAATAGGATAGGTGATAGAAAAGTAATAAAGAGAAAGAGAGTATTATAAAAAAATACATGGTATGTAATCAAAAAGGAAGAGAATATTATATGAAAAATGATATTTTATAAAGTGAAATGAAAATTTATGAAATTTTGTTAAGCAAATAAATTTTTATTTTCCTTGATAAATGAAATAAAATTTTTAAAAATATTCGGTAAATTTCAAATAATTTTGAATCAATATTTCGGGTTTTGGATTGGATAACTTGTGAATTATGGATAGAAAAACTAATGGCGTATGTATCATATTGACATTATCAATTTATCATATGAATCCATAAAATAGACTATGGAGATGATGATAAAATGGATTCATGATATGGTTACAATCGACGGCGAATGCAGATTCACGGATTCCCGATTGCTTTGGACTACTTTCATCATCCGGCGAAGCTTCCAGATCCTCCGATTCCCAATGGTTTCGGCAATTCCAATTCCAGATACAAATTTCCACTAGCATTTGGATCGAATCGACCAATTTCAACATCTTCATCTCAATTATTTGTGGCATCATCATCTTCCAAAGGAGATTCCGGTGATTCTTCATTCAACGACGGCGACTTGCAACAACTGTCTGACCCAGAACCAGAACCAGAACCACTTCTCAATGACGCTAAGATTGATGGTATTGAGGTTGAGATAGAAAAATTAAGCAATATCCGTAGGAGGATTCGGTCTAAGATCGTTGTGGAGGCCAGTCTTCAAACAATTTGGGGTATATTAACTGATTATGATAGGTTGGCGGATTTTATTCCTGGTCTTGTTGTGAGTCAGGTGATTGACAAGAGAGAAAACTTTGCTCGTCTTCTTCAGGTAAAACGAGTTTTCATTTCCTTTAATTCTGGTACCAGTTTATTGGGTTTTTATCTTTACGTTGGATTTGGTTAATTTATATCTGGCAATGTTGCATCAAAATCCTGCTGTTTGGATGTTCTTATTTCTAAGACTGTTAATCACTGTGTTTGTAGTTAATTAGTCATGTTTTTGTTGTGTAAGGAGTGTCTTCATGGTAACTAGTAGGAAAAATAGCCGTAGAGATGGAAGAAAGTTGAAAATGTGCTGTTGCCATGCTATTTGACTCAAATTCGTATTAAATAATTTTATAAAGCAAGAGTATTTATAAGGAAAGTGTGTTTATACGATTTAAAGAGTTCAGGCGTCCTTGGGATGTTTGGCCAGCAGTCTGCCAGAAATGCTATTGTTGGTCGCTTTTCTGGTTGGGTGGTTTTTCATGGATTTAGGCTGTGTGCCTGGTCCTTCTGTCATAACAGTTTTGATGTGGTTTTGGTTTTAGCTTCTGCTGTTTTAATTCGATTTCGTTTTATTGGGTTGGATTTGTTCATATTTGGGTTTCCCTGTTTCCATGATGTGTCTTGCAGCTTGCTGATGGGGCTTGTGTCCATATTCTGTGTGTCTTTTTTTTTGGTAATTGTTAAATGCTGGATTTTCATTAAAAAATTCAACCTGTACAAAAACTTCACCAGAAGCATCAAGGAATGGCTCCCTCCATCATCTTGTCTCCTTTACCTTGGTGGGATTTGTTACCATGGCACATGGAACTAATGCAACAGTTGAGAGATCTACTTTCACCCAGCTGCATAGGTCAGAGTTATTGTAATCTAAAAGGCTAGAAGTCTATTTTAGATGATGGAGGAAGTTCCTTTAAATTAGATACAAAGATGAGATATGAATAAATATAATGATAGCCATATGACCTTATTATGATTAAATGGAACAAAGAAAAAGGTAACGTGTATGAACCAAGCATGGAAACTTCATCCTAGTTGAGGTTTGAAAGTTGATCTACTGTCTTCATATTTTAGCCATCTTCCATCTAGCATTATAAGCTTTAAAGCTATACTTAAAATATGGAAAGTGTCCCTTTTCGTGATTACCTTGCGTTACCAACATGGCCACATTCTTGCAAGTGGCTCCGCCTTTGATCCAACTGTGTGTCACTAGTTAAATGGCTGGGTTCATCCAGGCCTCTAGGTTTTAGTTAGCGTGATTCCCTCTCCTTAGATAAATGCATTGTACTATTGTATTATTCAATTCATACAGAAACCTATGAGATGGTATTATATTGCTGCCACTACATCAATCACTATTGAGTGATTTTAAAGTTCAAACTTACCCATTACTTCTCCAAGATCCTCCTATTGATGACTCCACATATCCTAGGCTCTGATGACACAAGTTGTTGTTAGTTTAAGAATGACAAATAATAATGATGCAAAGAAAATAAGAACACAAAGATTTATGTGGTTCACATGATCAGAGTGAGGTTCAAGGGCAGATCAAAGTTTGGCCCAAGGGCAGATCAAAGTGAGGCCCGAGGTCAGATCAGAGTGAGACCCCATGGCTAAGTCTCCGTAGCGGCAGTGAGGCCTAAGTGCAGATTTGATTCTACAACTTCATAGTTGGAAAGGCTCATGTCAGTGGACAATTCTAGATAATTTAAGCAAAACATGAGAGTAATATTTCTTCTTTTTACCAAAATCTTATCAACAAAATTCCACTGTTGAGTACCCTATATATCAAGTTTTCCTCACCCAATTAGATGGACTTTTCCCTTTTCTTTAACTGATTGTTATTAATAGGGATGTGACTGAGTTGAGCCAGCTCGCAAGATACTCGAAATTTGACTCGGGAAACATCTGAAATCGACTTGATGTAAGTTGATCCGAGCTTGAGTTGCTCTAGTAGTTGTGGAGCTCGAGTACTAAAGTACCCGACATATGAGGCTCACAAACTTCTAGTAATTTACAATTTTTATCATTTTATACATAAACAATCAAGTCGAGTAGTCCATCGAGCATTTATATATGTATATATTGTTAAGTAAAATTTTTTGATATATTATTGAGTCGAGTAGAGCTGGAGAGTATGAATGCTTTATATATTTCATGCTTAAGTTTGAAAATTTAGTTCAAGATCGAGTTTTAACTTGTTCTCGATTTGAGCTTTGAAATGAGCTGTGCGCTATTCACCTCGGTTGACTCGATTACGCCCCTAGTTACCAACATAGAAACAAAAGTACAAAAATAGAATATGTGTAAATACTAAAATTATCCTTTTTTTGGCAAATTCATAACAATAAAGGCATATATAATTAGGCTTGTCAATGGGTTAGGTCGTGATCTAGATCCGATCCAATCTAATCCATTTATAGCTTTATATGATCCTACGAGTCAAATAAAAGATCCATTAATCTATTTCATGATTCAATAGATCTATCCATTTAAGTGAATCAACAAATGAATCGATCCATGATCCGTCTAGATTGATCCATTTAATGGAACTCTAAACTACACTATACCAGCCCTACCCCACTAATACCACCGCTGCCACCACACCACCTCTACCCTCATTGTTGCCACCGCCACCGCCACCACCACCATGACCGCCACCTTCACCATGACTGTCACTGCCACTGCCGCTACTAGGTAGGGTAAGGTAGTAATAGGGGTAGGGTGGGTGTACGGATGGAGGTGGGATTGGGTAGGGTGAGTAGGAGTGAGGTGAGGTAGGTGTGGTAATGGTAATTTGTAAAATTGAAAATTAAATGGGTCAATCTGTGTCTTGATCTGTCTGTTTAGATTAGTTGGTGATGCAGGAGCATCCATTCACTTTGCAAGACCAGCTCAACTTGGGCCAGATTTAGGTTCATTATTTGGGTTCAAAACACTTGGGGGGTCAAGTGTGATTTTCTGGCAGCCCATATAAGTTCATCCAGCCATAATTGAAGAGTCTTCATCATAATTAGTTCCATTAAAGCTTCCTTTAATGGTTCTTAAATAATCTGTCAGCTTTTGATTTCCTTTTAGTCTTTTGATATCCTGGATTTATTGTTATTTAAATTTCCAGCCCTATATATAGGCTTCCAAGTTGTAATGCCAAAGCATCCTTTGATTACTGAATTTACAATAGTTTGAGAAACTAAGTTGAGTGTTGTTCTATACACGAGGGAGTCGATTTTTGATTGTTTTTAGTGTGGTGCTACGGCTTTATCACTAACAACTTCAAATTTCGCCGGCTTAAATAATCTTGGTGGTGTTTCATTACTTTATCCTTGATTATTTAGGTTGTTATTTCTTTGTTTTCGAGCCTTGTTATTCTTCAAATTCTTAAACCCCCACTATTATCAAACTATCCAACCCGCTACGCATCAAATTGGTATCAGAGCAAACCCAGGTTGTTCACGGGGTTGTGTTCTTTTCAATTGGTCTCTTCTATCCCGAAGTTGTTATGGCGTTTCCTCATGGTATGACAGCGGAACAAGCACAAAATTTTAGGCGTGATAGGCAAATTGAAGAACTCCAAAAACAATCGGAAGTCATTACTCAGCAGCTTGCAAGGCTGCTGAATGAAAAACCAAGAGGGCTTAATCGCAAGAATCGAGATGGTTCTCATTATGTTAGTGATGGTGATTCAACCGAATTGAGTGATTTAAGTTCTGATGGTTCTGGTCACTCTTCATTGCATAGGAGAAGGTTCAGAGATGATCTTAAAGATGTCAAGATAGATGCTCCAGAGTTTCATGGAGGAACAAACCCGGATGATTTTATTGAATGGTTGAATGTTATCGAGAATCTTTTCGATGTAAAAGGATATTCTGATGAAAAAAGCTACAAGGTTGCTGTTTTGAAACTCAAGAAGTATGCCTCATTATGGTGGGAGAATGTGAAAGCTAAACGAGAACGAAGTGGCAAGTCTAAGATCCGGTCTTGGAGAAAACTCAAGAAGCTACTTAAGGAGAGGTTTCTTCCAGATTCTTACAAGCAAGATCTTTACATTAAGATGACCAATTTCAAGCAAGGTAATCTTAATATTGATGATTATACTCGTGAATTTGAACAACTTGTGTTACGTAGTGGAGTTCACGAGAAACCAGAACAGGCTATGGCTCGTTATGTTGGTGGGTTGAATCATGATATCGCTGAGAAGCTTGAATTGCAACCTTATTGGTCCTTTGATGAGGTTTGCAAATTAGCCTCTAAGATTGAGAAGCGTGCTAGAAATAAGAAGGCAGAAAAGGTGACTCATAGGTCATTTCCAAAGTATGGCAGCACATTTGAGAATCCTTTCTACAAAAGCAACCCTTCAAAAGGCGAAAGCTCAAAGCAAGACAAAGGTAAAGGTCCTGCTTCGGATGCACCAAAGAAGAAATGCTTCAAATGTCAAGGCTTAGGACATTTTCAAGCTGAATGTCCAAACCGTCGAGTCATGACTTTAAAGGAAGTTGAAGAGGTTAATGTTGTAGAAGATGGACAGGATGAGATGCCAGTCTTTGATGAAGAATATTACTCAGAAGAGAGAGTTCAACCTGATGAAGGGGAACTTTTGGTTATACGAAGAGCGCTCCATGCAAAAGAGATGGATCCTAATGATGAGCAAAGGGAACACATCTTTCATTCAAGGTGCACAATCAAATGGAAGGTATGCAGCCTTATCGTTGATAGTGGTAGTTGTACAAATGTTGCATCTACAACTCTTATCAATAAGCTCAACATTCCTACTTCATCTCATCCGAATCCATACAAGCTTCAATGGCTAAATCAGGGATCTGACATGAAGGTAACCAAGCAGGCCCTACTTTCGTTTTCTATTGGTAAGGTTTATCAAGATCAAGTTCTTTGTGATGTTATACCTATGGATGCATGTCATATGTTACTTGGAAGACCTTGGCAATTTGATAGACAGGTTTTGCACGACGGTCGAAAAAACACCTATTCTTTTGTCATGAACAAGAAGAAGGTAATTCTCGACCCACTACCACCTACCTTACTGCAGAAAAAAGAATCTGGGCTGGTTAATGAAGTTGAGAAAAGTTTATTCATGAATGAAGCACGGATGGAAAAAGCTATTTGCAAAGGAAAACCTGTTTACATTTTGCTACTAGTTGAAAACAAGTTCATTGATGAAGAAACTCCCTTGCATGTTGCTGTCCATCCACTTCTAGAGGAGTTCAAGGACGTATTTCCTTCTGATTTACCTTCTGGATTACCTCCACTTAGAGGTATTGAACACCACATCGATCTAATTCCAGGAGCACCGCTTCCTAACAAGCCAGCCTACCGATGTGATCCAGAAAAGACTCGAGAACTGCAACGACAAGTTAAAGAACTCATTGACCGTGGCTATGTACGTGAAAGCATGAGTCCTTGTTCAGTTCCAGCTTTGTTGGTTCCAAAAAAAGATGGAACTATGAGAATGTGTGTTGATAGTAGAGCCATCAACAACATAACAGTCAAGTATCGTTATCCAATTCCAAGGTTGGATGATATGCTTGATGAACTCCATGGTGCTAATGTGTTCTCAAAAATTGACCTTAGGAGTGGTTACCACCAAATCAGAATGCGTGATGGAGATGAATGGAAAACGGCATTCAAGACAAAAAGTGGTTTGTATGAATGGTTGGTAATGCCATTTGGACTTTCCAATGCTCCTAGTACTTTTATGAGGTTGATGAATGAGGTTTTTAGACCTTTTATTGGTGATTTTGTTGTTGTGTACTTTGATGATATACTTGTGTACAGCAAAGGTGAAGAAGAACACACTCAACACTTAAGGAAAGTATTTCAAGTGTTAAGAAGCCAAAAACTCTATGGGAAGTTGGAGAAGTGTGAATTCTTCTCTCCAAAAGTGATCTTCCTTGGTTATGTTGTATCTAAAGATGGGATTTCTGTGGATGAATCAAAGGTGACAACAATCAAATCTTGGCCGGTTCCTACAAATGTAACAGAGGTAAGGAGTTTTCATGGCCTTGCTTCATTTTACAGGAGGTTTGTCAAGAATTTCAGCACTATTGTTGCACCTCTTACTGAATGTATCAAACAAGGCTCTTTCGAGTGGACTCATTCTGCCCAGAACGCATTCGAGAAGATCAAGGAGTGTTTGTGTACATCTCCTATCTTGGCTCTTCCAGACTTCAACCAATTGTTTGAGGTTGAATGTGATGCAAGTGGAGTTGGCATCGGCGCTGTGCTGGTACAGAAAAAACGTCCCATAGCCTATTTCAGTGAGAAATTGAATGGATCAAGGAAGAACTATAGTACATATGACAAAGAGTTTTATGCAATCGTACGTGCTCTTGATCATTGGAGTCATTACTTAAGGCCAAAACAATTTGTATTACATTCGGATCATCAAGCTTTGAGGCATATTAATGGGCAAAGCAAGCTGAATCCAAGGCATGCAAAATGGGTGGAATTTCTCCAATCATTTACTTTTGCTTCGAAGTATAAAACAGGGAGTTCTAACGTTGTTGCAGATGCCCTCTCAAGGAGATATGCCATGCTTACTGTTCTTGGAGCAAGAGTGCTAGGCTTTTCTTTCATTAAAGATTTGTATTTAGATGATCCAGATTTCTCTAAAGTTGTTCAAAAATGCAAGGAACGAGCTTGTGGTGCCTATTCCATCCAAGAGGGGTTTCTTTTCAAGAACAACAAACTCTGTGTTCCCAAAGGAACCATAAGGGAGCTACTAATTAGAGAAGCTCATGGAGGAGGATTGGCTGGACATTTTGGCATCAACAAAACCCTTGGTGTTTTACAGGAGCATTTCTACTGGCCACACATGGAAGGTGATGTTACTGCTCTTATTGCTAGATGTGCAACATGTCATCAAGCTAAAAGCAAGTTCCACCAAGGTTTGTATACCCCATTGCCTGTTCCTTCTCAACCTTGGGAAGACATTTCTATGGATTTCATTGTGGCGTTGCCTCGTACTCAGCGTGGGAAAGATGCTATCATGGTTGTGGTGGATCGTTTCTCAAAAATGGCACACTTTGTTCCATGTCACAAAACAGATGATGCCATACATGTTGCTGATCTATTTCTCAAGGAAATTGTGCGTCTTCATGGTGTTCCTAAGACCATAGTTTCTGATAAAGATGTCAAGTTCTTGAGCTATTTCTGGAAATCATTGTGGAAGTTGTTGGGTACAAAGTTATTGTTTAGCACAGCCTATCATCCTCAAACGGATGGGCAGACGGAGGTAACCAATCGAACACTCACAACTTTACTAAGAACCATGGTGAGCAAGTCATTGAAAGATTGGGATACTAAGCTTTCTTTTGCTGAGTTTGCTTATAACCGATCTCCCACTTATGCTACTGGCCGCACCCCCTTTGAAGTGAATTATGGAGTGAACCCTCTAACCCCTATTGATCTTATACCTTTGCCTAAAGGAAGTACAGTCCATTTTGAGGCAGCAACTCGTGCTAAAGAAATGAAAAAAATTCATGAGCAAGTCAAGGTGAAAATTGAGCATGCCAACGACTTGTACAAGAAAAAGGCCAATAAGCATCGTAAGAAGGCTCTCTTCGAGCCTGGAGATCTCGTATGGCTGCACTTAAGAAAAGAAAGGTTTCCTTCCAAGAGGAAAAACAAGCTAATGGCAAGAGGAGATGGACCATATAAGGTGTTGGAAAGGGTCGGAGATAATGCTTACAAGTTGGAATTACCAAGGCATACAAACATTTCAGCGACTTTTAATATTGGAGATCTCTCTCCTTATCTTGAAGATGGTCCACTAGAAGATTTGAGGGCAAATTCTTCCCAACCAGGAGAGGTTGATGCAGGAGCATACATTCACTTTGCAAGACCAGCTCAAATTGGGCCAGATTTAGGTTCATTATTTGGGTTCAAAACACTTGGGGGGTCAAGTGTGATTTTCTGGCAGCCCATATAAGTTCATCCAGCCATAATTGAAGAGTCTTCATCATAATTAGTTCCATTAAAGCTTCCTTTAATGGTTCTTAAATAATCTGTCAGCTTTTGATTTCCTTTTAGTCTTTTGATATCCTGGATTTATTGTTATTTAAATTTCCAGCCCTATATATAGGCTTCCAAGTTGTAATGCCAAAGCATCCTTTGATTACTGAATTTACAATAGTTTGAGAAACTAAGTTGAGTGTTGTTCTATACACGAGGGAGTCGATTTTTGATTGTTTTTAGTGTGGTGCTACGGCTTTATCACTAACAACTTCAAATTTCGCCGGCTTAAATAATCTTGGTGGTGTTTCATTACTTTATCCTTGATTATTTAGGTTGTTATTTCTTTGTTTTCCAGCCTTGTTATTCTTCAAATTCTTAAACCCCCACTATTATCAAACTATCCAACCCGCTACGCATCAGTTGGATTTTAGGTCTGATCACGATCCACTAACCAATGGATCAATGATCGACGATCTATTTAATTGGGTCACAGGTCAAGTTAGATCATAAACTTTGGGTCAGAATGTCAGATCACGATCCATTGACACCCCCAATCCCACATATAATGTCGCCCATTTGGTGGTCGGTCATTTTCGTTAGATCATCACATCGCTTACTATTATCTTATAAAGCTTACGTTTAAGGAACAGGACACAATTCTATAATAATTATAAATTTCATCACAATAATGCCAATGGATGGGATCCATATGGTCGTTGTGCATCATCTTACCATGACATGATTTCTTTACACAATCCTCGGCTCTTTTGTTGAGTGGATTTAAATTATTGTAATATGGTCCTCACAAATTTACTATCTATACTAAATATCTTAGTAAGAGATTAAATGTTATCTAAATTAGTCTGGACAACACTAAGACAGACAAACTAGGATATGGGGATGCTGTTGGTATTAAGAGAGTTTAAGGACTAAGGTTAAAACTTCTATTTTCGGGTTGAGCAAACTGACTTGAGGTTTTCAATTGATAGAGTAGCATTTGTGTAATAACTGTTTGCTATTAGTATTATTTATTATTGCTATTTTTGTCTACAACCACTAAGCATTTGTTTCACTTGATTAGCCTTTTCTAAAGTTTATTGGTTTGTACCCCAATTTGGGTTCTTAGATTGGACAGCAAAATCTGGCATTTGGATTGAAATTCAATGCTAGAGGTATTGTTGATTGTTATGAAAAGGATTATGAAAGCCTTCCCAATGGTGAAAGGCGTGATATAGAGTTTAAGATGATTGAGGGAGATTTTGAACTCTTCGAAGGAAAATGGTCTATTGAGCAGGTCAGTTGTATCACTTGGTGCATGTTTCCTTATATATTTCTGTACACCACTTTAATTCAATGGTTTCCAAACTTGTTCATTCCTTTCCAAAACTTACTTGCCATTATATTTTATTTTTTGTTCCATGCTCAGTCTCTATGTGTTAGTTCGTATTTACATACATCTCATCATAAATTTCGGATTAAGTTGCATGCATGTTACATGTCAGTGTCTATTGTAATAACTAACTTTTCTTTTTCTATTATCATATTCATTATATGCACTCAGTCGTCGTAACTGAAAAACATTGATATTTTGCAAGGTTCAAAGCATGTGTATCACCTTTACTTGAGAGTTGTCTCTGCATTTATAGTTGCAATACAGTGCTGAGATAAAGAACAGTTATTTTTAAACCAAGATCGAGCGGAAGGATAGAGATAATTAAAAACAAAGAAACAAATATGTACTTAACTTGGTAATGCATATGAAAGAGAAGTTGGAGCATACATAACTTGTTCAGGGCCTGAGGGCACCCAAAAGGGGCGATGCCCAAGGCCCCATATTTCATAGGGTATCAACAGAAAGATAAAAAACAACTGATTTTTTTATGCTTATGGGCGAAGATACATCAAAAAGTGTATATATAGGGTCCTCCTTCAAGTTTTTCTCCGGTCCCTAGAAATGATTGGGATGGCCCTGAACCTGTTGCAAATTTAGTTAGATTGAGTCTTTAGAAGAGTTTGGTGAGGATGTAACCTAACCAATACAGCAATATGGTGCCTAATGTGAACTGGTTGGATAATTAATTAGTTGATTGAATAAGGTTCTTGGTAGATAATTTCTTACTATATGACAATTGAAGTCTAAAATTCTATAGTTTGGAAACGGTGAACGTGTTGCTAGAAACATTTGAATGGGTTAACTTGCTTTGGATCTGTCATATGAGTAGCTCATGGAAAATAATAGTACTATAGTAGATACTTTCAAAGCATACTAAAAAAGACAACATCCATAGGTACGAGGAAACTACTTGAGCCTAATTGGCGTCATGTGATTCTTAATAACTTTATAGTTCCAATGGATAGGATGAGAAATGCAAATGACAAATCACTACAAAATATTTTGTTGAAAATCCAATTTATCAAATGTTTATATATAGGGAAAATTACCAAGAAAGGTAATATAAAATACAAAATTTGACAATAAAGGTATTGTAAAATTTTTTTGGCCGAGAAAGGTAATGTAAAATTTTATTTTTGGCCAACAAAGGACATTAAATTCAAATTTTAGGCCAAAAAGGATAATCAGATATTATTCTTTTACCAAAAAAGGGAACATAAAATCAATAATTTTACCTTATTAATTGGTTATCGATACCCTTTTTTGCTAAATTTGAATTTTATGTTGTCTTTCTTGGTCTAAAGTATTTTACATTATCTTTATTGTCAATTTTTGTATTTTATGGTAATTTTTAACCTTATAAATATTATTTAGATTTCCTTCCTCACTAAACACATCAAGCAATTATATCGAGTTAGTTCATCGATCAATTATATTGATTTAAATGTTTTCCCACTTTTTTTTTATGGTGCAGTCAGTGAAACAGAGTGGTTCGGTAGGTGACCAACAATATCATACAACTCTTACATACACAGTTGACGTGCAGCCGAAAATGTGGTTGCCAGTTCAACTTGTCGAAGGCCGACTTTGCAGAGAGATAAAAATGAACCTTTTTTGCATTCAACAGGCTGCACAAAACTCACCTTCTGGTTAGTAGCTATTTGTGTACTTAGTTTCTTTTCTTATAGTTTCGGACGTTGTTTTGATACATTGCTAACATTTAACTCTAATTTCTAGTTAAAATTGTTTATTATTAGTGAAATTCTACGTTGTTTCTAAGGGGGTGTTTGGTTCGCGAAATGGAACTTGAAGCAATTGGAAATTAAATTCAGCTTGTTTGAAACTTTTGGTAACAAAAATAAAGAGTTAAGTTTTATTTATTTACCATAAAATTATTTGTTTATAGGAATTTGACATTCCTACCAAGTACCAACTCATCCATTAATTAGATTCCAACCTATACATGAATTAGATTTCAACTTATACCATTAACCAGTACTCAAAACTCTCTTTATCCCTCGTTGTCAAACACACTAATAAGTAACATTCAAATTCCAACATCTCGAATTTTATTCTACGAACCAAACACCACCTAATAGTGATTTAACATAATAATTTTTTTTGTGTTATCCATGGTTGATGATGATAAATAGATTGTTTTAACTTCGAATTTGGTTAAACAGAAAAGTTTGCATCACTATTTTAAGAACCTTCTTTGGTGGTAGCCAAGGGATATGTTTATAGAACCATTAAATATGAAAAGGCTTTTAGTTAGGGGTGACAATTTCGACCCAACAGGTCAAACGAGCGGAAATATCAAAATGACCAGTAGTAAAAAGGTAAGGTAGAACATAAGTTTAAAAAAAAAAAAATGAAATTTTAGAAAACTATGTATTAAACAAATCGTTTTTTGAAAAAAATTCAAAAAAGATGCTAAATGTTTGTCTTTTGGTCATCGATCCGTCTGCTTGAATGGGCCAGAATTGTCACCCCTACTTTTAGTTTTATACTAGTTTTTATGCCCAGAGTGTTTTGATGGAAAGATTTACAATAAAGTTTACATATAATCGAAATGGCTTATCATGCAAGAACATACAAGATGAATACTTTCAAGTATCATGCTTATTGAAAAAGTAATTTGCATCACATATAAACTTGAAGTGGCATATCATGCAAGAACAGTGTGTATATATGTGTGTATTTACACACACACACATACATACAGAAGCTCCAAACGTACATGATAGGTTTGTTGTAATACTTTAGGGGACGTTTGGTACGTGGAATTGTAAATAATGAAATTACCTAGGTTTACAAGCAATTTTAAACAATGATTTACATACTTAAAGATTGACATAGAGAATGAAAAAAAGACTACAAAACCTGTATTCCCTTTTTCATGGGTTTAATTCTATCAGTGTTCATAAGGGAATGAGAGAAATAAAAATTGCACCAAACTTAAGTCTCCACTTTCCACTCCCTTAAATTGAGAATCAACATTCTTCACCATATGCATGTGGATATAAAAAAAACTTGTAAACCTAGTCAACTTCATCATTTACAATTCCACATACCAAATGCGCGTTTGTGTAACAACCTAACTTTTGATCAGTTATGTAATGTATATTTTGAGATAATAATATAATTTTTGTTATATTATTTGTATTTGCAAATATTGATTAAGAATAAAAATATATTAAGTAAATATAATTTTATATTATATTTATGATATAATTAAATTGAGTAAAATAAAAGAGATGTATTATACAAAAAGTTAAGTGGGTTAAATGCAAATGAAGTATATAAACTAAATGATGATCATTTAAGATCATTGTTACAATTAACTCTCTCTCTCTAACTTCTCTCTAAAACCTACGGATTTCTCACAAATCCATCAAAAGTTCCATAAAATCGGCATTAAATTGAAGATTAAAGCCAAGAAGGAGTTACAATTATCATCAAACAATTGGAATCTACAAGATTTGAGGTAATTTTGAGTTATATTTTTAAGATTTTTAAAAGGTTTGGTTCGGTTTTGATAAAAACCGAAACCAAAGATGTAAAAACATGAATTTAAGGTTGCATGTGTTAGATCTTAGTAGATTATGATGAATTAATGATAATAGATGTAATAGAAACAAAAATATGAGATCAGATTATCAAAAATAAGCAAGAAAATATGAATTTTTATAATAAAGTGTTCTTGAGAAAATTATGAGTTTTTGGATGATCTTGACTAAATTAAGATGTTTTTGATTAAAAAGATTATATAAAAACACTCAAATAATGATAATACAACAAAATAAAACGTTGCATGTTAATATAAATAAGTTTTGCGAATTTTATGTGAAAATTCGTATGAGTATAAGTATGAACATGAAGAACAAAATCTGGAAATTTATGAACATGAAGGATCCGAATTCGGATATGTTCGAATTCGGATGATGCACCACTTCGGTTCCCATACTTCGGATAATAAGATTATTGTTTTGTTAAGTGATGGTCCGAACTCGGATGACCCGAGTTCGGATGGTACTAATTCGGATGGACTGTTTCGGATGATTTGGTCCGAATTCGATTTTTATTTCGGATGAACCAATCCGGATGCTCATTTCGGTTAGATCCGAATCCGGATCCCAATCCGGGCTGATCCGAAATTTATGATCCGAAAACCCAATTTTATGTATTTGATATTTCAACTAAATGAATGATTATATATATTGTTAAATATATAAAAAGCGGACTTTTGAGAAATATTGAGACAAAGAATGATTTGTGAAATTATCAGTTATCAGAATCAGATAAAATTAAAGATTTAAAGACCAAAAGATGATGAAATTCCATGATAATGATGATGATATTGACATGAGATTATATTATATAATTCTGGACAGGTTCAGTGAAATTCTGAACACAGATATAAAGATTTAAAGATTTAAAGCGGGTCAAAGATTTGAATTGACAGATTACAGATTTACAAAATCCTGAGATAACTCAGGTGGCAGATTCATATATCTGTTTGACCAAGACCCAGACCTGTGAGTTATAGATATTCAGATTGAACATGCATAGATCCGGTTGAGATATATTGCTGCTGTTATATTTATTGACATTCATTTATCAAGCTGGATTGAGACCTGTGCACACCATGGATGGGTGTTGCCCAGTGAATCATGATAGCTATTTGATTATCTTTTCATATTGCATTTAATATTGCTTCAGACTTTGCCTTATGATTCATTGCTATCATGACTTCTAAGACATATGCTTCCATTATTGACCAGACCTTTGACAGATTGATTCATCTTGACTAGCCCTTATGGTCTATTGTTCTAGACCCGGCTATTTCACCAGTTCTTATGAACTTGGTAATGACCTCCGATGTTCCGCCATATTGACTTACTGGTAGCTAGCCCAGTATGTGGCTGATCCCCACGATTTAAGCGTGAGTGTGGCTTGAACATCATCCGATTCTATGATTCTATATCTCAATCATGAGGGCTGTAGCGGCAGCCAAGACATATCACGCTAAGACTAATGACTCCGCTTGACACGCATGTTGATATTGAAAATCTATAAACTCACTAAGCGTTGCTTACAGATGTTGCTTTAATATTTTACAGGAAAAGCCAAAGGAAAATCACCTGCAGGACCTAGTACTTAGGTCATTCAAGATCCAAGTTTTGAAGCTTTCTTAGACCACTACTCAACAAATATTTCTGGTACTGATTGGAAGACAACAATTGTGGTGGTTCTGGGTAGATTTGATGTAATGTGTGATATTACGATTAGATTAGATGTTACCCTTTTACAACTTTATTTTGAAATATGTAAACTTAATCCTAATCTTGTATGTACATGTAATTTTATTATTCCGCAATTTAATTACCCTATCTTAGTATGGTTGATATCGTATTGCTATTTGTGGGACCTAGACTCTGAGGACTGACCCGGAAGGGGAGGTCTTCACAGTTTGGTTCACGAAATGGAATTCAGAGGAATTAGAATTTAAATTTTAATTATTAATATGGTTGATGGTGAATGTAGATGATAGTTTTTAGCATTAGTTAGTGATCTATGTTGGAATCTAATTCATGTATGAGTTGGAAGGAATATCAAATTCCTATAAACAATAAAATTTGATGGAAAATACATAAAATTTAACCCTTTATCCTAGTTATAAAAAATTCTAAGCAAACAAAATTTAAACACTAATTCTATCGAATTTCATTCCATGAACTAAATGTCACCTTAGTGTGGTAATAATAACTCAAACGCCACATTAGGAAGGCAGGATGATCATCATCATTACAATCTTCGCGACACTATCATTGCCTTTGTTCGTATAATCCATTTAGCAAATGATCATCATCATATGCATGTGAATTAAGCAACATAATAGAATTGTGAAATGCGAATCGAATTTGGCAACAGAGTGTTACATTGTTTCATTCCCCTCGAGTTACCGATGGATGGTATAACTACGAGATGGATGGCTATGATTTAGTGGAGGAAATGAATGTATGAGATTTCATATGTACTTAAAAAACACGTTGGTACGTTTAAGGCTTTATGGGAGGTGATTTGTATATAACAAAATTTTCTCATACACTATAAATCTCATACATTCAATTGCAACGAGTAGAGCTACAAATGGGTCGAGTCAACGGTGAAAGCCTTTATAAAAAGTAAGCCTTGACTATCGTGATGATCCCACCATGTCACAGGAAATCGTCGATCAACAGGATATAACTATGAATTCCTACTAATTTGTTTAGTTTTAATTTGTTTCGAATATTAACATATGAAAAATGACATGAACAAAATCATAAATTGAAACAGGAAGAAATCACTTACGAGCTTTAAAATGAGGTGACAATTCCGGACCATTCAAGCAAACAGACCGATGACCAGAACACCAAATTCTTACATAATTTGAAACTTATTCCATAAAACAAATTTTACGTTGTTAAATGATAGAAAATTTACCTTCTTCATAAGTAGCATTGAACATTTATCTGCTAAAGGGTCGTTGAAAAGAAACATTCTGTTGATAATAATAATCAATCAACAGTTCTATCACGGTAAAGTGATCGTAGATGTGAGATAATGGATTAGGGGTTTGATCAGAGGCGTCTATGCATAAATGAGAAGCCATAGAATTGTAATCGGGAGAATCTTACAGGGAAATTTTGATTGAATGGAATCGAGAATCTTTGAACCAGAGGATTGAAGAATACGATAGATTGGAGCCTTTAATTGCTCAAACGATGTTTGATAAGTGTATGAGAAGGGAAGGAATGACGAGTGGAATCAATAAAGCAATCGAAGAAGGTATGCATTGGATTGAAGTATATGATATAGATTGGAACATATAACTACTTTCGATAACCTGTATCGAAGGAGAAAGACGGAAACGAATGTGATTGGATTTGTACTGAATTTTCAATAAAACAGTTGTTGACATGAAAACCGTCTTAGGTGCTTTATTATATAGTAATAGATAATAGATGAGCTTGTGGACATGTGCAAAATGCAGCATGCATATATGAATCCACTTTAGAAACCTTAAAAATCTCTAAAGATTTTTAATTTCATTGTAGACATTCAACAAAGTTAACAACAAATCTATATTACAATTTATGTTAGTTTTGAATTTTGAAAATGAACCTTAATTTGTCTACCATAAAGATTCATAATGCTAAAGAAAACATTTAAAGGATTGAAGGTTAGTTTCATTCAAAGTTAATTCAAGTTCATTCGAAGGTTTTGATAAAAAAAAAAAAAAAGCTTCGAGACTGGTTTTAGGGTTTTTAGACGGGTCTGGAAGCCCTTATTTTCCTATTTAATTTCCATCATCTATCTTATATTTACCTTTTATACTTTCTCTTATTTTTCTATTACATCATCTAAACAAGTTTTCTAATTTTCTAGAAACCCTTTACTTGACTCGTTTTCAGTGAAATTTTTTTTGTCAAAAATAAGAGATTCTGGAAAACGCGTTCAAATCCATTGTTTTTTAATGTTTTAAGTTTTAAGCTTTCAAATTTACTAGTTATCTTGAAAACACATTTTTGAGGTTCACCTATTGTTTTCAATCTAGTCATCCAAGTCTATATTATAAAGGGGAGTGAAAAATGAAAACACAAAAAATATTTATAACTCATCTAAACACATTCTCATATCTAAAATGTGTTTTCTTAAAGACCATCATGTTTTCAATTTTATTAAAAACTCTAAACCGAAAATTCTCGCTTACTAAACGCACCTAAATTTTCTTAAAAATGAAAAATGCATCTATACAAGTTTTATAATTTCATAAAACCTTTGTTGTTCTTCTCTAAAAACTATAAATAAAAAACTGAAAAGGTAAAATAACCAGCTTTCCTAAACTAAACACACAAAGCTTCTGGACATGCAAAAAATGCAACATGCATATATGAATCCACTTTAGAAAAACCCAGAAATCTCAAAAGATTTTTCTAATTTCATTGTAGGCGTTAGCGAAATCTTTATTATATTACAATTCGTCAGTTTTGGATTTTGAAAATGATCGAACCTTGGCGTTTGGTTCGTGGATTTCCTGAGATTTACTGGGATTAAATCCCAGTTTCCCTGCATTTTTCAGATTAACAAATTTTTCCTAAAAGATAATACAGTTTCTCTGACAAAATCCTGACAAATGCAAATACTGGATAATGCAAATACTTTGACAAAATGCAAGAGGGCGTTTGGTTCGCAAAATTTTCTCTCTAGGATTTGCATTTTGTCAAAGAATTTGCACTATGCAACATTTGCATTTGTTTTGTCAAAGATCTGCATTATCTTTTAAGAAAAATTTGCTAATGTGAAAAATGCAAGGTAACTGAGATTTAAAATCCTAGGGAGGAGGCTGAGTTTTTAAATAACAAAGAACGGAGAGATTTAAGAAATCGTGGGATTTTAAATCCAAACTGAAATCTGCGAACCAAACACATGATTTTAAATGCAAATTCCAGTGAATTCCAGAAAATCCACGAACCAAACGCTCCTTTAGTTTATCTATCTCATAAACAGTATAGTAGTCATATATAACGCAAAAAAACATTAAAATAAACTCATGATCATGATCAGGGTTATGTCTATGATACAAGAAGCATGGAATTGAAGTTTACATACATCCATAATTAAGTTTTTTTTTTTAAATTTAAAAAAAAAACAAAAAAAAGTTAAATGAGTTTCTATGCTAAAAGCCAATAGTTTCTATGGGTTTTTGTATGGAGAAGAAAGCCTCCTTTTGGGCCCTTTCTCTGAACTGCAACACAAGTGCATTTGCTGTTCTCTACTAAATATTCTGCTGTTTCTCCTCCTCTTATTGATACATTTATCCTCTGCCTGCAACCAATATTTCATCACCAAATATTTTTTGCTAAAAACAAATGAAAATTTGTAGGAAATGATCGAACATATAAACATACGTAAGATCGTTGCGCATTTCGTTCACCTGTTTATCTGATCAACGTTTATGTGATTTTCAATAACATTAGGGCCGTTCCTATCGTTTTTGTTGCCCAGGGCAAAAACTTATAAAAGACTCTCTAAACATGTAAGTATATATAACAGTTGAAGATTAAAAGAAACAACTATGTAAATATGCAGGTATATATCACAACCAAACAACTAGCAAAACAAATTGAATTAGGCTAAGTATCAAGAGAAGAAAAAATTTGGGCCCCATTGGTTGTTAGGCTTTGGGGCAGTAGCCCAGGTGACACACCCCAATGGGCCGACCTGAATAACATTAATCACCACTCTTCATGAAAAATCACAAATTCACAATATATGACATTGATTTTTTACTTTTACTGTCATCCTTAGGTAGAGTTAAAAGGCTGATATACCAATAACCTCAACCGACCCATGCTAGACAACCCCACGCACATCCCTCGAGACGTAAATCGAGCTAATTAACCCAGTGGCAAGACAACACTAGGGGGTCTAAAGGCTTCAAGGGAGCAACTTTGCTACTTATCCAACTCGAACCCTTGACCTTTGTTAGGTAGAGTCATCGACTCATCGTGGTAAATCTGGATTTTGGAACTAATTGGTACTAATTATTGATCTAATCAGAAAATTGTTGTGGAAATCTTAACTTTCTATGAATTTAACAGACAGAAACATGTTTGTATTTGAGTAATTTGTAAATGAAACTTGATAGTTATATTCTTGAAATTTAAAATTGTTAATTCGAACTTTTTGTAATGTGAGATCATGGACAAGAGGCGAGCGATCGAGAACAATAAATAAGCGACTCACGTACCCTAGTATTGCATTAGATAGGGTTTGACGCTTTCCTACGACAAGAAGATCGATTCCTTGCACTTTGGTTTGCGATATAATAACGTTAACCTTATCGTTAGAACCCATTTCAACCTTAGACACAATGACCTTCAACTTTGGGTGCATTATTTCACATGCATGCTTCATTTGATCTAAAAAATCCCCATTTCCTCCGATGCAACCAACGCAGCCGTCGCCATCGCCATCACCATCGCCATCACGTCTGTCTTCCCTGGACGTGCGTGCGGTTGAAGACACTGACGATTGTTTCGTCAGATACGAAAGTTTGTTCTTCCAAAAGCTAGGATTCTCAACATGAAGAAGATACAATTTGTCACTATCGCGTACTACATGAGATAGAACGTAACGAAGAGCAGTTGCTGACTCGCGTGTTGGTTCTGCAACGATCATAACCTTTCGTTGTGGTTTTGTGTTACAACCACCACCACCACCTTTTGACGTACCAAACGTCATTTTTTTCCACCACCTATCACCGCACCACACGTACGTATGTATCGTGTCTTGTGATGTGATGATAGATGGTGGTACAAGAAAGATGGTGGAAAATATGATTTTTGGGTGTTAGGCATTTTTTATTTCTTGTATTATGTCAAAAAGGACAGCCATCAAACTTTTATGCCATTGTTTGTGATCATAAATTTATTTTGCTTATAAGGCACTATATTTACGGATACGTGTGCGTAAAATATTGGGAAATTTATTTAAAAAAAACCAAATCAAAGATTAAAAAGATTAATTTTATGATTTTATCTACATACATATATACCCAAATTAACAACCAGATATTACAATTATACACAGTGGCGGACCCATAATTTTTTTATGGGGGTCGGAATTTAATAGCTACGATAGTGTAAGTGTTGGAAAAAATTGTAAATTTTTCAAAAAAAAAAAAATGTATTTTGCATGTTTTTGGACCAAATATAATTATATATAATTGTGAAATATATAATTAATATTTTGTGAGTTTGTATTCTCGTTGAAGAGAGGATTCCAACGATATAATGTACGCCCAAAACGGAGCTAAGATGAATGAGATATCGATGCTCAAAAATTTATGTTTGGAATGAATGAAACTCCTTCTAGTGGGAGAATTTGAGTCTCACATAGGAAGGAAGATGGAAACCAAAGTGGGTTTATAAGGAGGAGTGTTTAAAAGCATGATAAGATTGTTTGTGGGTTTACTCCAATGCCTACCCACGCGCAGGGGGGTGCAAATCTTGGACCCCGAAGGCTAAAATCCACTGAACTCGTGTACGCCAGCACCTGCGGACGTGAATGCAACTTTGAAAATCAGTGCTCGACAGTCTTTTTACTCCGTGTGAGAGCTGAGGACACGAACTTTAAAAATCATGGGGGTCAAATTTTTTTAGCTATATACATAACCTGCAAATTCGAAAATTTATCGGGGTTGGTTGACCCCTATACCATAGGCGTGGGTCCGCCCCTGATTATACATTACCCTCGTATTGTACTAATAGAAAAACTACTAGCAACAGCTGAATTTCAATCACGATTCTTATGACATTCCGTTACTAAATCTATGAGATTTAGCAACGGATTTAGTAACGAAATGCCATAAAAATTTTGTTTTATTATAATAACGGTTAACTATAAAAAAAAAGTGTTGCTACATGAACCCAGGTTTAAAAAATTTAATGAAACTTTTGCCAAACAAAAGTAGTATCTTTATTGATTTTTTTTTCTCATATAAAATAATGAAATCTTTTCTATTATCATTTTTAATTTTTAATAACATCAAAATGTTTGTATATCTAACTTTTATTAATTTTTATTTTGTAACGAACAGTTATTACACCGATATTTATTGTAGATTGATTATATAATCTTATAATATTTTAATAAATTTATATAAATTATTAAGTTCTAACAAAAATATAAGAAAATTCCTTCTAAATTAAATATATATCATATAATTTTCAACAAAACATTTAAACATGAGAAAGAAAATATACTTCGTTTTTAATATTCATTTATAATTCTAAATAATCGTTTTTTATTAAAAATAATAATCCAAATGTCATTATTAAAAAAAATTACAATATTTACAATTTAACGAAGGATTACTGACGGATTTTTACTTAGAGAGTTAGAGATTATCGACGAATAGTTTCCGAGGGATCATTGAGGGATTTCCGATGGCTTTTCACTGACGGATTACCGACAAAATTTAATCTTTCGGTAAATTCTCGTTAATAGTGACGGATTATCGAGTAAATTTGACCGTCGGCATTCTGTCGGTATTCCATTGGAAAGTCGTCAAAGGTTTGAAACCAAATTCAGTCGGAATTCCGTCAATAATACCTAGGATATTCCACTTGAAAGACTTTAATATATAATGAATTGAAATTTTCTTTTCAAATGGTGGAGTTATGGTCGATAGCTGATAGGAGCCTTAAATGGATTCATAAGAAATCATTAAATAATAACAAAATATAGTTACTATGCCAAAGTAACAACATTTAAATGTAATGCCAAACAACCTTTGAATTGTTTAACCTTGCAGCATGTCAATATGAAAACAATATTTGTACCTTGCCTTGTGTGACACCCTTGCCACAACGACCACCATTAACAAGACACCCAAGATTAATCACCAATACATCAATTACATAATGATCTGATTACTTAATTAAAGTGCGGAAGCAATTAAAGTACAAAATAAAGTATTACAACAATTCCATATCACTCTGCGGTACTACAAAGGTTACATGTCTATATCTAAACACATCCATTACATTACATTATCCCAAATTTATTACAACAATAACCTCAACAATTAAGTTACCAAATAAGCAACTGAGTCTTCAATTCACTTCAAACAACAACCTAGCTAGATGGTCCCGCAACTGATTTTCCTTTTCCTGTAAAAATTACAACAACTAAAACGTAAGCGGATGCTTAGTGAATACATAGATTGCGCACATTATAAATATTTAGAGTAAATTACAGAAATGGTCCCTGTGGTTTGTTCAAAATTATGGAAACGGTCCCTCAACTTTCAAAGTTGCAGTGGCGGTCCCTCAAACCACTTTTTACTTGTAGAATTGGTCCTTCTGTTTCTAAATTTTTTAAAAATGACGATTTTGCCCTTCTTTCAATTACAAGTTTGGTAATTTCATTTTTGGTCCTTTCTTAATTTTTCATTTTTTGTTTTAAATTTGAAATAATAATTTAATAAATTATGATTTGATTCATTATTAATTATATTATTATTATTATTATTATTATTAATTTTACCTATTTATTTTGTAAAATAAATCTATATTTCTTTACTAAAAAATATTTTTATTTATATACTTAATTAGTTAAGTTATGCATCTTTTTATGTATTCAATTTATTTATTAAAATTTTATTTATTTATATTTTATTGGTTAAACTATTTGTATAATTTTATTATTTATACTTTTCATCAAACTATTTCATTACTTTTAATAATTTTGAATTTGTGTAAATTTTGATTTAAATTTACTAATTCATTACGTTTTGATTTATGTTTGCTAATTATTATTTTTGATTTAAATATTTTGTTACGCTAATAAGTTTTTATTTAAATTTATTATTTTATTTGTTTGGATTTAAATATTTTGTTATGTCAGTACGTTTTGATTTCAATTTATTATTTTATTTGTTTTGATTTAAAATTTTGCTACGTTAATACTTAAGTGAAAATTAAAATATTTAAGTGAAAACGAATAAAACATATTAATAAACAAAACTTGTAATTTAAAAAGACTAAACACTATATTGAAATCAAAGCGTATATGCATAACAAAATATTAAAAATTAAAAAGTTTAAATAATAAATTTAAATCAAAACGTATTAATGTAACAAAATATATTATTTTTAAATAAAATAAACTAAAAGATAAATATTATTCATTATTTTTTCTAATATCTATAAAGATTAATAAATATAAATTATAAATACAATATATTATTTTTACATCTTTAAATATTAATAAATAGATAAGATTTAAATCTACATTTAAATTATATGTTATATGTACTTTATCTATAAATCTAATTTAAAAAAATATTATTTGTTTGTTTATGAAATGATTTGTAAAATTATTTATTTTTAATATATATTAGTAATTTAAGACATTTTTTTAAAACCAAACAAATAAAATAATAAATTTAAATAAAAACATATTAGCGTAACAAAACATTTAAATCAAAAATAATAAATTAGCAAACTTAAATCAAATGTAATGAATTAGTAAATTTAAATCAAAATTTACACATCAAAATTTATCAACGTAATGAAATAGTTTGATGGAAAAGTATAAATGATAAAATTATACAAATAGTTTAACCAATAAAAGATAAATAAATAAAACTTTAATAAATAAATTGAATACATAAAAAGATGCATAACTTGACTAATTAAGTATATAAATAAAAATAATTTTTACTAAAGAAATATAGATTTATTTTACAAAATAAATAGATATAAATGATGATAATAATAATAATAATAATAATAATAATAATAATAATAATAATAATGAGAATAATAATAATAATATAATTAATAATGAATCAAATCATAAATTATTAAATTATTATTTCAAATATAAAACCAAAAATGAAAATTAATAAAAGGGACCAAAATTGAAATTACCAAACTTGTAATTAAAAGAAGGGCAAAATCGTCATTTTTAAAAAATTTAGAAACAGGAGGACCAATTCTGCAAGTAAAAAGTGGTTTGAGGGACCTTCACTGCAAGTTTGGAAGTTGAGGGACCGTTTCCATAATTTTGAACAAACCACAGGGACCATTTCTGTAATTTACTCAAATATTTATGAAGCCCAAGAGTAACCCCGACGACAAACGTCGTATACTCTCTTCGTACACCAAGTACGGACCAGAGCCGCAGCCCCTTCGAGCCCAAAGCTCGGCATTTACACATACCATCTGAGACAAACGAACGATCGGAGATGACATACTGCCTACCGGACCTGGAGGGATCAGCTCCAGCGTCATATAGCACAGTAACATCAGAGTTAACGATGCGACCCACCGGTCCATCACTAGATGCACAACAATCGAACGGACATGCAACAAGTAAGAATGTGCATCTAAATCTACGCAAGTTAGTAGAATTCCAACCAAACAAATGAAACAACAGGTCTCAGCAGGCAAAGCTTAACATAAACCAGATATAATCATGCGAAATCTACTGTACTCACAGTGGGTGCGTATTTAATCTTTAATCAATTTTATTTCTCCTCGGGCTTTCAACCGGATCCACAAAGTACCCCACTGTGGGTTAAACAACACCACAAGGGACCTGTTAGTCAGTTGTAACAACACATCGTGTCAATAACTGTTTGATTCCATAAAAACCAAATTTTTATAAGTTTTGCAAAAATTTCGACCCTAATTCGGATCCATGTCCGAATTCGGACCCCCAATTCGGTCCCCAATAGATCCTAATTCGGACCTCATAACAACTTCGGACCACATCGAGTTCGTACCACACTTGTCCCAAATTCGGACCATAGCCAGTTCGGTCCCTCATCGAATTCGGACCACCATCCGAATTCGGATCAATTTGGTTTCCCCAAACTTAGAAATTATTTCTGTTTTTATAAATCAACACTTCGGACCTTCTAAATTTCGGACCACTATCCGAATTCGGTTCCCGAACCGAGTTCCTGCCGGATCCGAATTCGGACATCCGAGTTCATAAAAGTGCAGTCTTGATATTTTCCAGATTTAATCCAAGTCATTTTTGTACTTGTTCAATACGTGAAATAACTTACACCAACTAACATTCATGTATTTCCAACACTTTTAACACTAAAATTAACACATTTCTATGCCAATTAAACACTTTTTGACTACTTTTTCATCATTCATCGACACACACACTAAAAACACACACAATTCTCCAAAAATCATACTTATAGTTCAAATCTGAAGCTGAAATTTTGTACATAGCATCTTATACACTCGATTTGAACAAATCCACAACAATATCATACATGCATCCACGTTTGAACTCCGAATCTGAGTTTCGGATTTTAACAAAACCGAACAAAGAATGCTTCTAAATTCGAATTTTAAAGATTGTTTACCTTAATTTGATGAATGTAGACGATATAGTTCCTCCCAAACAACCTTAATCCAGATTTCCAGCTTCCAAATCCAAGCTTTGATGATCTTTAATCTTAGAGAGAGAGAGAGAGCCGAGAGATAGAGGTTTTAGAGAGAGAGTGGGAATAATTTCAAATGAGTTGAAATAAACTATCTTCCCCACTTTATTCCAAATTTCCGACTTTTGACACATTCAACCCTTCAACTTATCCGGTTCCATTAAAATACTGATTTTATAAAATAAAGAATTCTATCTTTATTTTATTTTCCTTAATAATTTAATAATTATTTTCACTTAATAATTTTAGAATTCTAAATTTCCATAATATGCAATCAACTTTATAATCAGTCCAAATTTCGTACCAACTTTCATAATTCAAATACATATTTCAACTTAAATTACAAATTTAAACTTAATAACTTAAAATACAATAATTTAAATTCGAGGATGTTACACCTTGAGCGAATAAGGTCATCCGTTATTTGTACAGCCAAGGGTCCCCATAGTACAACATTAACAGTTGAACTACTGCATTTAAAATTAGGACAAACAGTTAGTAGCCGACATAAAATAAGGGAAATGCTTGCCACATAAAGAAAACTGCTTCAATACCTTGTATCAGCGATCACAATCTTACGAGACAATGAGTTATAACTCTGGACACGAGCAATTGATTCTTCAAAACCCCACACACGTAAAACCCCAATAACATCTACAAATATATATATAATTATAAGTATTAAAACACAAACATCCCTGCAACAAACTATAGCTAATACCATTAACGTAATACCTGATAGATATGTATTATCTCCGGATCATAGGCCAAGCATGTTAAAAGGGACAAACTCAAAGAGGTAGCGATTAAATGATGTTGGTGACAAATGTGACAATTCTATGGATGTGTGCTTAAAGAACTGTACGTTAAATTGACGCTGTAAAGGCCTAAACTTCCCTGTGTAATTCAATACCGTGAATTTATGAATTTTGTACACAGATACTTCAGAGACTAAATCCTTAAACTTTGATATAATCCATGTGGGAACCTTTGCACGAATCGAAGATCCCTGCATTAAAAAATATATAGGTATGAGTGTGTGTGTGTGTGTCTATATATACATACACATACATATGTATGTATATGTCACTGTCAATGTGTCACGAGTATATAAAATATCTGTAATTTTAAAAAATATATATACGACGACAACTTACACGTTCATCAACGATTATCATATCAAGAGACATCATTTGATTGTTTTTCGGGTTGTATGCAATCCAGACACGGGAAACCATCACATGAATTGTCATTTATCAATCAAATCAGGGACCAAGTTAGCTACGTAGAAATAAGGAAGGCTCATATTTTGTCACACATGATTAAACATAAGCAGTATGGTTAAAAAAGCAAATAACATGTGTGTATGAATTAATTATGCGCAAACATATGTACATTGATATATATAAATATATGTATATATAAAAACAATATGACGATATACATGTGTGTATGAATTAATTAAGCGCAAACATATGTACATCGATATACATACCAGTGGGCAAGTTGGCAAAAACCTCTTTATAAACTACATTCTGTGTAAGATTATTCGGGCACTTTCCTCCATTATCAATGTAAAACTGAACACCGGCACACGCGGTTACGCATGAGGCGACAACATATAGTTGAGCATGGCTGAACACCGGCTTGGTAAGAAACGCACAAACACGATTGAACGTCTGACCTTGACTTTTATTAATGGTCATTGCAAAGCAGACCTTAACAGGAAATTCTCTGCGTTTAAACTAAAATGGTCATGCTGTGTCGGTTGGAGTCATATCAATACGACCTATGAATGCCTTCTCACCAGAATGACTACCAGTTATTATTACAGCCTCTAACACAGAACGACTAATCTGAGTAATTATCATACGAGTCCCGTTACAAAGACCACGTTGAAGGTTCAAATTATGCAACAATATAATCGGTGCACCCACTTTTAGTGATAGTTTATGATTTGGAATACCCGAGAATCGAAGCGTATTGAGGAATTCAGGTGGATACATAAGCTGCATGTGTATCGGATGACATAAGATCAAGAACACGTATGTTGATATCGTCAACGACATCATTTGTTGGACATAAAATACAACGTTGTTTTAAGTAATCAGCATCATTAACAATAATGTTATTCAAAAGGTCTGGATATATGTTATGTATAACTGCACCTATCAGATCATTGTCTACAGGGATCAACATATCCTTAGGAATAGATATCCATGTAGCTCCATCTTCCCCAGGGAACACAATAGCACGAAGGTTTCCATTTCCCATGTCCACAAGCCAGTTACAAAACTCAAGCATGTATCTTGTAGAGGCATCTGTTGATGCAGAAAGACGCATGTTACATGACAAAATAAATACATGGCAAGATGGACATATAGTCGATGATTTATTAAGAACAGAAGAATCAACATCAGCACGTGTTGCATTTGTAACCACCGGTAAAATTTGTCTAAAATCCCTACCAAGAACGACGACTTTTCCCCCAAAAATGTTTTGCCGAGCACCATGGGTTTCATGCTTACAAATATCGCGTAACGTCCGATCAACGACCTCAAAACCCAGATGATGAGTTCAGTTTCCCTTATTAAATCCCCAAGGTCTGAAACCACGTCGATAGCGCAACACGAATCACTGCTAATATCAATAGGAATGCGAAATCCTGAATGTGCAGTGCGTCCACCGGGTAATAGCAACGATGCAATTCCAGAAGATGCAACAGATAACACAACCTTGTCACACGACCACATCCAAGCTATTAGTGTCCGCCACAAAAACGTCTTTCCTGTACCCCCACTTCCATACACAAAATAAAGAGCGCCTGATTTTACAGTTACTGCACGCATAACAGTGTCGTGTACCTCGCGTTGTTGTGTATTTAGCTTAGGAAATGATTGGTCAAAGTACGCACGTTCGTCATTCAAAAATATACATTCGTTCAACAACAAGCAATCTGTTTCTACCAAGGTTGACAACACCTCGATCAATCAGAGGAAGGGATGGAAAATCAGAAAGCGATCTACTATTTCCATTTAAGATTTTCTCAAGCTCAACTAATGTGTAATTTTGAATTTCACGGTTGGTAAACTCTAATTGTTCACATTGTAACAACCTACTTTGGTTGTATACAATATCATCTGATATAAACGACAAAGCATATCTGAAAAAGCCTTCATGATCCACAACCGTATACAAAACAATAATATCATAACAATAAACTCACGAAGTTGATTTCCCAACTGTCAATGTGATGCCTCACGTATTGCCTGAATCCACTCATTGTCATCCCCTACGTTGGATGTGAATATTCCTGTAAACATCAATTACACTTTGTTATCTGCACTCACCGGTTGCATGGGTACCTTAGTATCATCTAAAGGTGATTGACCGTTGTTGATTTGTGTAGCATGAACTTTTGGTTTTTTTGACCTGCCCATTTTTATCTTTGATAAGAGTAGTTATCTGCCAAGTAATTTGATTAACAGAATACAATAACGTAAAACAAAAACATGAAATGAAAAGTTGTATAAAATAATGTACAAAGCAGTGAGTGTCTAAAATTACATACCAAAAAGAAATGTGTGAATAATAGTTCAGCAAGAATAATGTGTACGTATCAAGTTTTAAGAAGCGTTATGTATTTAAAGTGCAGTTATACATAACATATATCCAGACCTTTTGAATAACATTAATGATGCTGATTACTTAAAACAACGTTGTATTTTATGTCCAACAAATGATGCCGTTGACTATATTAACATACGTGTACTTGATCTTATGCCATCCGATATACATGAGTTGTTATTCGTTGCAATTAATTATATAACAAATTTACAGAATATTCACATCAAAAATTTATCATATAAACTGAAACCAATTCAAGCATTCTGAAGCTCGCCTGAAGAATATAACCCAAAAGGTAACATTTATGCTTTCATATATTATGTACTCATATACTATGTTCGTTGTTCATTACTTCAATAGGACACCATGTGTTTTATATTACTGCATTTACTTGATACATCTGTATCTAATTTCATAAATACACAAATCACAACTAATATGTAAAAATACACGTACCTTATATATTTTTTGTCAACAGAAACATATAAATTAAGATTTGAATTTATATAACAATGATAGTAGTTAAAATAAATAATTCATAGTTTTTAAAATAATTCTTAATAATACGAATTAGGTACATTATTATATGCAAAATATAAATGTTTACAAATATTACATGCAAAAATAAATGTTTACAAATATTATATACAACATTTAAGATCTTTTTAAAAAACTTCTTTAAAAAAGTGACCCAAATATTAATTAGTTGCAACGTTTGAACAAGTTAAGTCCATTACTATATGAAACATTGTTTACAAGGATGGATAAATGTAAAAATATTTAAATTCTTTTTGAATAATTATCTTCAATTATAATAACTATCCAAAACCTATGTTACCACAGTATTCTAAACAAATTCCCATTAAAAAAAAAAAGAAAAACAGTTATATTAATGACGATTAATTAATAACAACAAAAGCAACGTTAAACAGAAAATTAAGTATATGATGAAGGTAAAGTGAACTTACGAGGCACCACTTGATTATACAAGTGGTTACAAGCTAACTTGTGAAGACGATTATTTGGCCAAAAAAAATAAAATTATTACAGACCAACAACGAATAGAACAATCTCTACTAACTAGAATACAAGTTAAATATTTTTATACGATAAAAGCATAAATGGACATAAGAACCTACAAAAAATAATCATGAACATTAATGAATGTGCAATATTTGTAAACCCACACAATACCATGTGCAATATTAAATCATGTACGAAGGGTTGCATCAATCCACAAAAAGTATTAATGATTGGTATTTTGATTTTAAAAATGCCTTTTTCTTTTTATAATATGAAATTTTGTAAAATAATTATATAGCATTGAACTTTATGATGTATCTGAGACAAAAAAGTGTAACAACATAATATTTTGGTTTATCCCGTTTGTGTCAAAAGTGTCTCCACTATATAATATGATGTAAATACAATTACAATTATAGGTAATTCTATAAATAAAAGAATTCTATATATATATATATATATATATATATATATATATATATATATATATATATATATATATATATATATATATATATATATATATAGGGGAGGGTTCTTCTAAGAACCATAAAAAATGTGGGAACCTAAGAACCTTTTATGGCCTTTGGATTAATGATAATCAATGGTTGATATATTGGATGACAATTTTGTAATTATTTTGAACTTTGATAGTGGAGAATCTTGAAAATGAGTGAAAAGGGTATTTTTGGAAGAAAAAAAATCTGCTTTTTCTCTTTCTTACTTTTTTTTTCATTTTCATTTTATTTTTCTTTCATTATAATTGATTTTAAAGTAAAAAAAAACATTTTTTATAAAAAAAATTATTTTTTTATATAGAAAATTATTTAATTGCTAAAAACAATAACGTATTTTATATAGACTTATTATATGTCTATATAGAATATTTTTTTTCTGTATAGAATATGTTAACGAACATATTCTAAGTACAATCTACGTAGAATGCCATGCATTCTACGTAGAATGACATGCAATCTACGTAGAATGTCGTGTAAAATGTCAAATATCATATATTCTACGTAGATTACCTGATATAATATATCAAAAACACATTGAAACAAAAAAAGATTTCATTTAGACATTTTATCAAACACTTGGTATGCAACTAATATAAAATATAACAAAAAGACATTGAATAGTAATGTTAATCTACATAAAAAGATATAGAAATGTATAAAAAACATAAAAATATATGAAATATATAAAAAACATAACATTCTACATAGATTATGTGTGATTTTTACAAGTAGTCTTGTATTATATTCTATTTTGATTATCATTTAATCTACGTAGATTATCATGTAATCTACGTAGATTATCATGTAAACCATCCAATAACTATTACAATCATTATAAATCTAATATCTTACAAATAATCTTCATTATAAAACATGAAAAACGAATCTGTCATATTCTATGTAGAGTATCGACGAATATATTATATGTACAATCTATGTAGAATGTCATGCATTCTACGTAGAATGTCATGCATTCTACGTAGAATGACATTCAATCTACGTACAATGGCATGCAATCTATGTAGAATGTCATGCAATCTACGTAGAATGGTATGCAATATACGTAAAATGGCATGCAATCTACGTAGAATAACATGCAATCTACGTAGAATGTCGTGTAGAATGTCAATTATTATATATTCTACGTGGATTATTACATGATAAAATATACCAAATTCACATTGAATAGTAATGTTAATCTACATAAAAAGATATAGAAATGTATAAGAATTATAAAAATATATTAAATATATAAGAAATATAACATTTTACATAGATTATGTATGATTTTTTACAAGTAGTATTGTATTATATTCTATGTAGATTATCATGTAATCTACGTAGATTGTCATGTAATCAACATAGATTATCATGTAAAACATCTAATAACTATTACATTCATTATAAATCTAATATCTTACAAATAATTTTAATTATAAAATATGGAAAATGAATCTGTCCAATGTACGTAGATTGTACATAGAATATGTACGTCGATACTCTACATTGAATGTCACGCAATCTACGTAGAATTGATGCAATCTACATAGAATGGCATGCAATCTACGTAGAGTATCGACGAATATATTCTATGTAGAATGTCATGCAATCTACGTAGAATGACATTCAATCGACGTAGAATGACATGCAATCTACGTAGAATGACATGCAATCTACGTAAAATGACATGCAATCTACGTAGAATGTCATTCAATCTATGTAGAATGTCATGTAGAATGTCAAGTATCATATATTCTACATAGATTACATGATAAAATATACCAAAAACACATTGAAACAAAAAAAAAATAAGATTTCATTTAGACATTTTATCGAACACTTGGTATGCAACTGATATAAAATATACCAAAAACACAATGAATAGTAATGGTAATCTACAAAAAAGATATAGATTTGTATAATAAACATAAAAATATATGCAATATATAAGAAACATAACATTCTACACAGATTATGAATAGTAATGTTAATCTACATAAAAAGATATAGAATTATATAACATTCTAAATAGACATATAATATTTCTATATAGAATACATTAATTTTTTAGCAATTAAATAATTTTTTATATAGAAAAAAGTTTATTTTTTTATAAAAAAACGTTTTTTAATATTAAAATCAATTCCAATGAAAGAAAGAGAAAATGAAAATGAAAAAAAAAGTAAGAGAGAGAAAGTGAAAATGAGATGCATATAATAAAAAAGGTGGAGAGAGAGATAATATTTTTTATTCCAAAATACCCTTTTGATCCAATGGCTCTAAAGGTTCCTAGATTCTCACCATCTTTAAGGTTTTTAAAAGAACTTATATATATATATATATATATATATATATATATATATATATATATATATATATATATATATATATATATATATATATGTGTGTGTGTGTGTGTGTGTGTGTGTGTGTGTGTGTGTGTGTGTTAGACATTTTATTTCGATCATAAAGAGTTGTTTTATAATAATTATTATCTTAGTATTTAGTCTTGTATTTATTTGTATTTTATGTTTATGTAAAAGTCAAGGGGCCAAAGGTGTCAATGTGTAATACTTAATTAAAGGAGCCTAGAAATAGGCTCCTAGGGTTTTGTAGCATCACACGGTTGAGACAATTGAAATATCACAGCCGCCATTTTGACATTATTCTCTCAACATTCCTTTGGTCTTTCTTCATCATTTTGTGATTATTGAGCTTTGTTCTTCTTGAGTTTTGATAAGAAATCATCAAGGTACTGATAATATTACGGGATTACATTCTTACAATTGGTATCAGAGCACAAAAAGGTGGATTTCAACTGAAACTTTCGGATTCTGTTGGGTTTTTTATGGTGTTCTTTGTGTTCTTCTTCATTTCATACGGTTAGATCTTTCGATTCTCTGTTTTTCTGCGTTTCTTGTGTTATTATAGTCTTATAATCATCACAATATCATCCTCTACTGATTTCAAGCTCATTCAGTTCCATATTTCTTTTAAAATCATCAAGAATCGGATATTTCATCAAGTTTAAAAATATGGGTGTTTAGTGGGTTTTAGCTTGTTCTTTGCTGTTTTTAAGTGTTTTGGTTTATTTTAAATCATCAAAAGTGTTTAAAATAGTTTATCAATCATTTAGAATTGTTTTTTTGGCTTTAAAACTGATAAAATCGAATTCTGCTCAGTTCTGCCTTAGAAAACTGTTAAAACCTGCTGTAATTCGGACCTGTCACTGTAGCAATTCGGACCCCTTAGGAACCAAATTCAGACCAAATATCACCCTAATTCGGACCTCACTTCGGACCAATTCGGACCATATTTAGGTGCATTTCGGACCCCCCCATCTGCCTATTTCGGACCCCACTTAGGTCCATTCGAACTTCGGACCATCCGAAGTTCAGATCAGGCTTTCCATTTTTCCATTTTGGACTTGTATTTAAATTTTTCAAATTTCGGACCATATCCATTTCGGACCATCCGAACTCGGACCATCCGAATTCGGTCCCCACCTGGACATTTCCTAGGCCCTGTCCGCTGTTCATCCGAATTCGGTTCCCTCAGTTCCATCTGAATCCGTATTCCATCCGAAATCTACACCATCCGAATTAGGTCTACATCCGCATTAGGTCCCCACCCGAATCACTGTTCATCCGAAATCACGTCATCCGAACTACCTTTGCATCTGAAATAGAACTTCATCCGAATTAGTGCTTCATCCGAACAATAGACCCATCCGAATTACTGTTCACCCGAACCCATTCCATCCGAAATTGCCCTTCCATCCGAAATCAGTACTATTCGTCCTAAGTCCAGCCCATCCGTGTCCAGTTTCCACCTTTAAGATCTTCACTTTTTACTCAGCACCCATCCTAATGTCTCGCGAAGCTCTCGTACTCGGATATGAGAACAGACCACCTGTTCTCTATCCAGATGAGTATGAACAATGGAAATCCCGGTTCCTTAAATTCGTTGGAATGCAACCACTTGGGAATTTGATGCTTTAGTCCATCTCCGAAGGTCCCGTAATCTATTATCGGGAGATAGCAGCCCGACCTGAGGCTGACCCCCCTGTCTTAGCCTCCAAAGTTGAACGTGAACCGGCCAATGACGCCGAGAGAGACAGACAGCATGCTGATAAGAGGGCAGAATATCTGATCTATCAGGCCCTCCTCACTGATATTCTGGTTGGCGTAGACAGCAAAATGTCTGCCAAAGAAATGTGGGACGAGTTGGAAGTCCAGATGCTGGGGGCATATCTCGATGATCGTGCCAAGATTGAGGAGGCAAAGGCTAAGTTTACAGAGTTCCGCGCAAAAGACGGGGAATCTCTGCAAGCCACGTTTACAAGGTTCTGTGCGGTCCTAAATGAGTTGAACAAACTGCACATAAAGAAGGACAGGGATGACATCAACATCCAGTTCTTTGCAGCCTTAGCCCCCGAGTGGCAGCTTGCTTGTCGGGCCACGAAACGAGTCCTGAACATTCCTGAGGTATCAATCAATGTCGTCTTTAAGGAGCTCAAGAAGTATCAAGGGGATGTAGATCAACAAAAGCTGATGGCAAATCAATTGGCCTCTCTACTCCTATCAGCCAACACCGGGTTGAAACCAAATGATTCACTCGCCTTGATCACCAACACGCAGATTCCGACACCATCCTTTGCTCCAGGTTCTTCGTCGTCGCAGTACAGGTATGCTTCTCCTCCGCGTGAGGTCTTTGATGAGGAAGAAGCTTCTATACAGGAACAGATAGCCTTGTGGACCAACCGTCTTCAACAGCGACGATTTCCCAACAAGACTAACAATCAACTCCGTTATGACACCGGTCCACGGAGGTACTCAGATGACCGAAGGGATGAACGACGCGATGATTATCGCAGGGATGAATACCGTAGGGATGATCGCAGGTATGACGATAGACGTGACTATCGAGATGATCGTCGTTATGAAAGGCGAGACGATAGGCGTGATGATCGAAGGGACGACAGGCGGGACGATCGAAGGGATGATCGTAGGGATGACCGCCGAGATGAGAGGAGAGAGCCCGAAAGAAGGGACAGAAGGCGAGATGACACCCGAGAGCATCGCCGCGCCGATAAGAGGCCGGCAGAGAGAAGAGATGAACGGCCAAGAGCAGACGAGCCGAAAGCCGCAGATGAACGTCTCTGTTACAAGTGTGGCAAACCGGGCCACTTTGCTCGGGAGTGTAAAAACAATTTTGACAGAGACGTCGCATATTACGAGAGAAAGCTCGAGGCCGCCAAGAAAAGAACGGATGCGTTGGCCCTCGTTGCCCAGGAAGACTACTGGGATGCTGAAGATTCTGACGAGGAGGATGACAAGGGCAAGAACTGTTACATGGTTGATCGTATGGGGTTGGAGAACTGTGCTGTTTCCACTGCTGACAATTCAGATCATGCTGCTGAGGGGGAGACATTGAAAAATCCACCAGCATGTCTGATGACTACAACCAACGATCCCGAATGCTCTACATCCGGTTCTGAGTCAAATGAGGTATATTCCTGTTACATTCCTGCAAATGTAAATAATTTATTTGTAGATAACGAATGTACACTGCACACACATATTCTTGATCTACAAGCTAGATTAAATGCTGAAACTGCAAGGTGTGTACAGGCTGAACATCAAGCTCAAACTCTAAAAGAATCATCTGAATTATATCATTCAAAGTGGTTAACTAATCATAATGTTATAAAACAGATGTTAATAGAAAAAGTAGAAGTTCAGGATAGGAATATATATCTTGAATCTTGCATGGACACGCTATCAAAAGAAAAACTCTCTTTAAAAGAAGAAATTTATGTACTTACAAAACAATTAGATGCGGTAAATATGGAAAATATAGACAGTTTAGAAAAATACAAAATGATTGAAGAAGAAAGGATAAGTTTGTACTCAAGAATAAAGACCTTTGACGATGCATTTCTAAAAAGGGGTCAAACAGAACAAACTATCCACTTAAATTAGCCCAAAGAAACTAGGTGTTACCATTCTAAACAAGGAATTGGTTTTAAAAATCCTAAATATTTGGAAAAAGCACAAAATGTTTTACCTGTATTTTATGACATGAATTATATGGGAGCCGGTCTTAAATCTTTCTTTTTTGAGTCATCAAAAGAAGTTTTAAACCAAGAAAATGAGAAACGTGTCGCTCGTAAAGATAAAGAAATTTCTTTTCAATATGAAGAACTTAACGAGAGTTATTCTTCTAGAGTACCCACTTTAGAGGAAGACTTCTTGTCAACTTATTCAGAAGCTGAATTGAAAACAGAAACCGTAAAATCAACTCCTCAACTTTATATTCCTGCAAAAGTTCTTCAACAACAAATCACTGTTTTAGAAAAGGAATTGAAGTCGTCTCAAAAGAAAGCACTTGATCTTCAAGATGCTCTTCTTAAGAGCGAAGAAGAATTGGTAAATCAATCTTTTCAACAATCTGTGGAAGTTACTGTCTACAGAGAAAATTTTGAAATGGTTTCACAAAAATTGAAAGATCTTTCAGAAGAACAAACACTTTCTCATTCCACAAAAATTCCATGTGTGTCATCAAATAAAGGTAAGGCTAAAGCTGAAACTTCTTCTGTCATTTACAAAGGTGAGTGTTCAAAACCTTTCAAAAATGAGGTTCCTAAAAAGACTCAGATCAAATCCAAGTCTTTTAAGAAACCCACTCACCACCAAAAAGAAAATTCTGTCAAGTCTAAATCTTCCATGCTTACTGACTCTAATCGTTTTGTTCCTACAGATCATATAAGGAGAGTCCCAAAAACCACCATGCTGGATTTTACGAGTTTTTTTGTGAAGAAGGCTTTAATGCCAAATGAATTTGTTACTAGAGATAGGATGTCTGTAATCTCTAAAGACAATTTATGTAACAATCTGTGTGACAATGCTTGTAATGATGTACTGAATTCTGTTGTTCCTTTAAAGTACTCTTTCAGTGATTTATTTAATCTATGTCCAACTCGATATAGACGACAGGTTCCTGAAATGAATGCTTTCGTGCCATATCCTACTAAACGAATTCGGGAAAAAAAAATCAAAAAATGTTGCATCATCGGCCCCAAATAAAATTGAGATTTGTCCGTTGCCAAGGCCCAAAACCAAAGCAACGGTCAAAAAGATCTCAAATAGACAAAAACCAAAGGCAATTTCAGCGCCTAAGGTTCCAAAGCCCAATAAATCCAATCTTCAATGGATTCCAAAGGGTTGTGCATTCGGACCACACACAAATGCTAAATGGGTTCCTAAAACTGTACACGTGCCATATAAATCTGGAAATCCTAACAAAAAGGGACCCATATTGAGGTGGGTACCCAAGGTTGTGTGATCTTTATGCAGATGGTTCTTGGTTACTTCTGATCAAGACCCGTTCTTCAAAGAAATGGCTTCTAGTTACCATAGACTAGGACCCGTTCTTTTGCTTGTCGGTTGTGCTTAAACCGACACGTTTGGCTTCTGTGCACACAGCCCAGGACCCGGTCTTAACTCATCATGTTTTCTGAACATCTCGGTTCAGAACACGGTTTGATTGTGAATTAAAAATGGATGTGTTTGAATGCATATAGTTTTTCATTATATGAATTTATGTGTTTTTCAGGCTAAGTCCATTTGGTATATGGATTCGGGTTGCTCCAAGCACATGACTGGAAGAAGAGAATTGCTGTCCAACGTTGTTGAACAGTATTGCGGAACTGTAAAATTCGAGAACAACCATCAGGCTCACATCAAAGGATACGGGGACTTAGTTCTAAATAATCTGGTCATCAAGGACGTTGACTATGTTGAGGGGTTATCACATAATCTTTTTAGCATAGGACAGCTCTGCGACAAAGGACTAGAGGTAACATTTAGAGCTAAGAACTGCAGTGTTAAGAGTATGGATGGAAAAGAAATCCTAACAGGTTCCCGAAACTCTAACCTCTACACCATTGACGTAGCTAAGCTAATAGTGAAGATAACATTTGCCTACTATCAAAAGCCTCTTCAAAATACTCTTGGTTGTGGCATCGAAGATTATCCCATTTGAACTTTGATAATATCAACAAGCTGGCTGCAAAACAATTGGTTAAAGGTCTTCCTGAATTGCGCTATGAAAAGGACCATCTGTGTGGAGCTTGTGAGAAAGGAAAAATGAAACGATCATCTCACAAACCAAAGCCCGAACCATCAACAAAAAGAGTATTGGAGTTACTTCACATGGATTTATGCGAACCAATGCAGACTCAAAGCATAAATGGAAAACGATATGTGTTGGTTATCGTTGACGACTATTCACGATATACCTGGGTCAGGTTCTTGCGTTCCAAGGACGAGACAGCTCAAGAAATCATAGATTTTATAAAGAGTGTCGAGACCCAACAGCAGCTGTCAGTGCAATCAATCCGATCAGATAACGGCACGGAGTTCAAGAACTCGGTAGTTGAGGGATTCCTTCGATCCAAAGGTATCCAACATCAATACTCTGCTGCTCGAACACCTCAACAAATGGGGTCGTGAAAAGGCATACCGTACGCTTGTGGAAGCCGCTCGTACAATGCTCACATACTCGAAGCTACCTTCATTCTTGTGGGCCGAAGCCGTATCAACAGAATGCTATACACAAAATCGCTCCATTATCCATAAGTGCTTTAACAAAACTCCTTACCAACTCTTTTTGAATAAAGTACCATTTATCAAGTACTTACGTGTATTTGGTTGCAGGTGCTATGTGCTGAATGACAAAGACAACCTCGGGAAGTTTAACGAAAAGGCGGATGAAGCGATCTTCATTGGATACTCATCCAACTCGAAGGCGTATCGCGCATTCAATACCCGAACCAGAACAGTCAATGAAAGTGTGCATGTCACATTTGATGAGTTGGCTGAACTGGCACCCGAAGTTGATCAATCAGGACCTCGCATTACTCAAATGCCTGGAGACTCCTCTAACAACCCCATTTCTTTTTCTTTTTCTGATTTGGTTAATTTGTTTGATCCTTTTTATATTGAATTTTTCGGTCCTAACGCTAGTGTTTCTAATGTTGTTAATAATGTAGGTGATCCTTCCAGTTCAACTGCGCCACAAAGTTTCTCCGCTCCATCTTCATCAAATACCCTCATCCATCTACATCATCCACCGACACATCCGCAGTTGAATCTACTCCTATAATACCCTCACATATAATACCAACAATTCTTCCGTCACCTGAACAATCGGGAATCGAACCGGAACCAGTGGTACCATCATTTGAAACCATTGACCATGAATCTTCATCCATCCCCACATTAACCACAGAGGTTCCATCCCGAGCACCCCTTCCACACGAGATTAAATGGACCCGAAGTCACCCAACAGATCAAATAATTGGTGATGTATCAACACGAGTCCAAACTCGAAGGGCATCTGCTAATGAATGCCTCTTCGCATCATTCCTGAGTATGATAGAGCCCGCTCGTGTGGATGAAGCCCTGACAGATCCAGATTGGATAGTTGCAATGCAAGAGGAACTCAACCAGTTTGAACAGCTAAGAGTATGGCGGTTAGTTCCCAAACCAAAAGACCGTATAGTCATCGAACAAAGTGGATCTTTAAGAACAAACGAGATGAGAACGACATTGTGATAAGGAATAAAGCAAGACTTGTTGCCAAAGGCTACCGACAACAAGAAGGGATAGATTATGACGAGACCTTCGCTCCAGTTGCACGGATCGAAGCAATCAGAATCTTCTTGGCGTACGCGGCACACAAAGATTTCAAAGTGTACCAAATGGACGTCAAGACTGCCTTTCTAAACGGTGAACTTAACGAGGAGGTATATGTTGAACAACCACAAGGCTTTGTTGACGCACATAAACCTGACCATGTTTATGTGCTAGATAATGCCCTCTATGGTTTAAAACAAGCACCTCGAGCATGGTATGATAGTCTTTTAAATTTCCTTATTTCTGCCGGTTTCTATAAAGGTGTGGTGGACACAACTCTGTTCACTAAAAGGGAAGTCCCACATATAATGCTAGTACAAATATATGTCGACGATATTATATTTGGATCTACTGACAGTAATTTTTGTAAGGATTTTTTAGCCCTAATGGAGTCCAGGTTCGAGATGAGTATGATGGGGGAAATGAACTTTTTCCTCGGATTTCAAGTCAAACAACTTGAGGATGGGATTTTTGTGAACCAGTCGAAATATACTCTTGACATTCTCAAGAAGTATAAGTTAGACTCTTGCACGAGTATCGCAACTCCCATGGCCTCCAACTGTAAGTTAGACACCGATCCTTCTGGGAAAAGTGTCGATAATACAACTTACAGAGGGATGATAGGATCCTTACTATACTTAACTGCTAGTAGGCTAGATATAATGTTTTCAACATGTCTTTGTGCTAGATTTCAGGCCGACCCAAAAGAATCACACCTAACTGCGGTAAAACGCCTTTTTCGTTATCTTAAGGGTACCCGAACTTGGTCTATGGTATCCAAAGGGAACCGATTTCGATCTTACCACGTTTTCAGATGCTGATTTTGCAGGTTGTAGAGTTGACAGAAAAAGCACGTCGGGGGGAATACAGTTTAGGAGATAGACCGGTGAGTTGGTCTTCCAAAAAGCAGAATTGTATTTCCACATCTACAGCTGAGGCTGAGTATGTAGCAGCTGCAAGCTGTTGCTCTCAAGTGCTGTGGATGAGAGAACACAATTACGCGCTTATGGATTCTCACTCACCAATATCCCAATTTACTGTGATTCTCGAAGTGCAATTGCCATATCTTGCAATCCCGTGCAGCACTCTCGAACAAAACACATAGATATCAGGTATCATTTTATTAAAGATCACGTAGAAAAGGGAACCATAGAGTTGTATTTTGTTGGCACGGAATATCAACTTGAGGATATATTTACTAAAGCTTTAGACGAACCTCGTTTTCAGTTTTTAGTATCTCATATCGGCATGTTGAATCCGCCTTCCAATTAAATATCAGATATTGTCTTAAATAATTCTATTTCAATCTATCATGATTGAAATTCCTTTATTTTAGAAAATATCTGTTATTTAAATTTAAGGATTGTGTCACAACATTGAAACTCAATATTTCCTTATCTGTGTATATTTTTAATAATTAATGATCCTGACAAATTGCTATGTGAATTGTTCATCACGGAGTGGGACGCAAACAATATCCAGGTTTGTTTGTTTCTAAAAGGCTAAAAAGGGTTGTCGAGTTTAATCTGAAAAAAAAGGAAAGGAACAGGTATTTATATGATGGGGAGTATAGTTAGGATTTTAAATTTTTATAATTCTTTGTTTCTTTTTTAATTCCTTATTATTAAATTTTAAATTTTAGGTTGGTCATATTTTATTTAATTTTTAGAGTAATTTAATAGGTCAGAAAATCCCAAAAAGATTTTAACGTTCAAATTTATCAAAAAGCCAAAATATTTTAGTTTACTTTATTTAATTTTATTTCAGTTTATTTTTTTTCTTAATTTAAATACTAAAAGAAAATATCAAAAATATTTAACTTTGTTTTTGCTCATTTTTTTGTTTCAAAGAAAAATACAAAAAGATGTAATATATTGGGCCAACTTTTTAATAAAAATCTTGTTTCAGTTTTTATAAGCCCAAGTTTTTTTTTTGTGTGTGTGTGTGGTGAGTTAATATCCGGCGACCCACACTTCATTGGGCGCGGACCTTCCCTCACCCGACCCGACCCGGGGGAGTTTAAATATGAGGGTCAACCGGTCAACCCTCCTTTCTTCATCATCAAGATACTTCTTTCTTCTCCTTTCTCTCTTCACCGTCGCACAACCCACCACCGAACCTCCATAGCTATCGGTTCAAAGCTTTTGGACCACCACTTTTCTTCGATTTTCTTGCATTTTCCATCTTCGGCACTTCCAGGTAACCCATTTCTATACTTATTTCAGTATTTAACTCCATGTTTTGTGTGTTTGATTCTTCCTTTTTTCTTCATTTTTCTTCTCGGTTTATGGTAGTTTTAGGTACTTTAATGTGTGTTTTTCACTTAGTAGTAGTTAGATAAAATGTTACTTAGGTTGTTTTAGATTAGGATCTGTAATTTCATGCATTTTTGTCACAATCATCACTGTTCACGTTGCATGTTGCATGAACATCATAAATGAACTGTTGCATTTCGGACCATCCGAATTCGGACCAAGCACCGAATTCGGATGTGTCCCTTAGAAAAATTTCCAAAGTTTTACAACTGTTCATCCGAATTCGGACACTGTGCATCCGAACTCGAATCACTGTGCACCCGAATTCGGTTCTTCAAATGAATGTTTAAACTGTTCATTATTTCCTAAGTTAAACATTCATCATACACTGTACATCCGAGTTCGGATGATATCCGATTTCGGTCCCCATCCGAATTCTAGGTTCCATCCGAATTCGGACCTCCATACATTCCATTCCATGCATTTCGAACCACCATCCGAATTCGATCACTTTTGTCACCTCATCCGAATTCGGACCCCCAACCTACCATTCATGCATCATCCAGATTTCGGCCTGATCCGAATTCGGTGACACTGTTCATCCGAATTCGGACCATCCGAAATCCAACACTTAGCATTTTTCAAAATTTTCATTTTTCCAATTTTTGCATTTTTTTATATATAAATTCAAAAATCCAAAAATATTTTCCTCATAGTGCACCATTGATTAGAGTTAGTACTAGTGTTTGAGTGAAAAAGTCTGGTCTAACATCGGTCTCTTAACGATTGACTTTGGACTTTATTAATAGAATTTTATTCTACTAATAAAGACCCGATGCTAAACAGATCAGGCAGTTTCTATTTCACACTAATCTAGACTTCACATCAATGCCTTATCAGTTGAGTCTTCTTATTCTAACTCTGATGCACCTTGCAGCATGATGGAACCAGCAGTAGTTCTTACCGTACCCCATCCCCCCATCCCAAACAATAACGCCCAACTCCCAGAACAATCCATCCTCCCCGACGCCGAGTTTGTCGAGTTTATTCCGCACAACTGGCAACTCGACGTTTCCATTCTTTCCAAAGAACCCCAAACCCTTGCATTCGACATCCTCACTCGCCATCCAATCTATTACGCCTTATCCACCGCCATAGCTGTTCCCCAGATATATCTGCAACAATTCTGGAACAGGCCACAATATTTTTCTAACCCCGAACCTCTCTTCACATCCACCATAGACTGTGTTCCAGTCAAACTCACTATATCCGCCATCCGCCACATCCTTCATCTACCCGCCGAATTCTACCTTCCAACCCGCGAACATTTTGACCCCAACCCTTCCATCACCGAAACCCTAGCTGAAATCCAAACACTAGGATATGATGGCCCTCTATCCAAACCCTCAGACTTCCGCACCAAAAATCTCCAATCTCACTGGCGAATATTTTTTGATGTAATCAATAAATGCTTCACCGCCAAGCATCCCGGACATGACTCTGCGTCGGCTCAGGTACTAGCCATGTTCACAGGCTTTGCCTTTGACCGACATGTGGATTATGCTGCTTTCCTATTCGAGGAGTTACGAAGAGTCCATGTAGAGAGGAGCACAAAGAAAGGAAGAAAATATATTCCTCTAGAGTGATTTCTGCAACTAATAATACAGTATGCCATGGACCATGATGATGATATCCATGAACGTCCGGAGGCAGACGTCTACCCCACCGTGGCGATTCAAAAGTTAACTCTGCCAAAGGGGGCCCCCACAGTGCCGATAATGAAAATACCTCTATCTTTACTGCTGAGGTCAAGGGGGTTGGAACAGGTTAGGGCTTATATTCAGGAGTGTTATCCGGATGAGTCTCAGTCGGAACCGTCTGAGACTAGCCAATCCGAAGGTGAGGCGAGTATGAGTGAGCATGAGGGAGTTCGGGTGGATGTTCAGCAATCTCAACAATCTCTGGGTATGGGTGAGGGGGAGCCTGTGTTGGTAAGGGAGGAAGCAGGAGGTGAGGCGGCAGAGACGGCGGATTCAGAAAGAACCGTCTCTGTCGTGCGAGCGAGGGAAGTGCAATCTGAGGGTGAACTAAGCCCAATTAGCCGGACTCCTCACCATAAGACCGTCCGTCCAACGATCGAACTAACCACCACCACCCACTTGGTTTCCCCTCAAAGGGAAACCACTTCATTTCACGGGGTAATAGCACATACTCCATCGCCCTCTCATTCGGAGAGTGGCAGTTGTAACATCCTCAGATTTAAATTATTGTATTTGAAGTTATTAAGTTTAAATATGTAATTTAAGTTGAATTATGAAAGTTGGTACGAAATTTGGATTAATTATAAAGTTGTTGCATTAATTAGAAATTGACGAATTTCAATTTATTTAAGAGGGCATAATTATTAAATTATTAAGGATTATAAATAAAAGATAGAATTCTTTTATTTTATAAAATCAGTATTTAATGGAACCGGATAAGTATGGCTAGATGCGTCAAAGATTGGAAATGGACATAAAAGACTCAAAAATCTCTCATTTTAGCCATTCCACTCTCTCTCTAAAACCTCTATCTCTCTCGGCTCTCTCTCTCTCTCTAAGCAAATCAAGAAGAACAAAAGTTGGAATTAAGGGCTAAAAAAAAAAAAAATTGGAAACAAGGTTGCATTCAAGGGTTTATCAACACTGCAATTGAAGATTCGAGGTAATAATTCTTTAAATTTTGAATTTGGGAACATTTTGGTTCGGTTTTTATATGAACCGAAACATAGATTTGAAGTAGCAAATGCTAATGCATGTATGATCAAGCTGTAGATTTGTTTAAATCTAGTGTATAAGATGTTGTATACTGAATTTCAGCTTATGATTCAAGTTGAAAGTATGATTTTTAGAAATTAGTGTGTGTTTTAGTGTGTGTGTTCGAAAATGATGAAAAAGGGTTAAAAAGGATGTGATTTGGTACATAAAGGTGTTAATATTAGTGTTAAAAGTGTTGGAAATAGATGTATTTTAGTTGGTATAAGTTATTTCATGTATTAATTAGTACCAAAAATGATGGGAATAAATCTGAAATTTGACAAAAACTGCACAACTTCGAATGGGGTAGGTTCGAATTCGGATCTGTGATGAACTCGGATCTGGTCTGAATTCGGATGAGGCCCGGATTTCCGGATAACTAATATATCAAAATATTTCTAAGTGTTGGAATTTGGATGGGGGGGTCCGAATTCGGTTGGGGACCGAATTCGGATAGGGTCCGAACTTAGCTTGGGTCCGAAATTCAAACTTGCATAGGACCGAATTGGGATTTATGTGGGATCCGAATTGGGGGTCCGAATTCGGGTGGGGTCCGAATTCGGACATGGATCCGAAATGTGGATCAATTATTGCAAAACTTATAAAATTAAGTTTTATGAAATTAAACAGTTATTGACACGATGTGTTGTTACAACTGACTTAACAGGTCCCTTGTGGTGTTGTTTAACCCACAGTGGGGTACTTTGTGGATCCAGTTGAAATTTCCGAGGAGAAATAATATTACTTAAAAGTCTAATAACGCATCCACTGTGAGTACATATGATTTCACATGTTTATATCTGCTTTATGATTGCTATTGCCTGCTGAGACATGTTGCTTCATTTTTCATTTGGAATTCTACTAACTTGCGTAGATTTAGATGCACATTCACATTTGTTGCATTGTCCGTTCATTTGTTGTGCATCTAACGATGGACCGGTGGGTCGCATCTGTTACTCCGATGTTACTGCGCTATATGACCCGGAGCTGATCCCTCCGAGGTTCTGGTAGGCAGTATGTCATCCCCGTTGTTATGTCTGTCTCAGATGGTTGGGTTTCATACCGAGCTTTGGGCTCGTAGGAGCGACGGCTCATGTGTGTCGTACTTTGTGTACGTGGAGAGTGCACGACGTGTGTCGTCGGTGCTACTCTTGTGGGCATCATAAGGATTTATAAAATGTGTAAATCTGTGTATTCACTAAGCATTCGCTTACCCCCTCAGTTGTTTTATTTTTACAGGTAAGGGTAAATCAGCTGCCGGACCTTCTAGTTAGGTCGTGTGAAGATTTGGAAGATTTCATACTACTTGATCGGTAATTGTGATTTGGGACAATGTTGTAATATGTTTGGGATGAATGTAATAAAGTTGAGTTTGTAGACTTAGTATTGGAACCTTATAGCACCGTAGGGTGTCTGACTGTAATTGTATTATTTTATTTGAAATTTTAATGCTTCCGCAATTGTTTAAGTATTCAGATCATTATGTAATCAATTATGTGGTGTATAATCCTGGGTGCATTTGTAATTGGGTTTATTGTGGCAAGGGTGTCACAGCGGTGTTGAAAGAGGTCACACTCCTCCCAAGGTGATCGCACTTCATTCCTTCACACTTCCATCCCCCCAAACACACACAGCGCACGATGCCTCCGTGGCATCCCCAAGAGTTGCCTCCGTGGCAGCTCCTCAAACTTCCGGATCTGCGCGTCCTATTCAGGAGCCGGAAATGACGGAAGGAAGACCGGAAGTGGCTCAATCAACGCCATCCACTTCCGGCCATCTCCCAATAAATTTGGAGATGGTAACGGCAGCTTTACGTGCTGCCGGCGTGATTACCCGGGCTGACCTGGACGCCCAAAGGGAAGCTGCCGAGGAGCGTCACACCGCTCTACTTTCACTAATCAAGGGTAAGGGTGTCGCTTCCGAAGCTGGCCCCCCACCAGGTTCCCATTCAGTTCAAAATCAGATCTCAGAGCTGTCGGACAAGATCGATGCGCTTACACGCCTAATTCTGCAAGTCCAGGAACAGCTTAATTCGAGAATGGATCGCCTTGAGTCGGCAGTAATAGAACTACAGTGCCGCCCTCAGGCAGAAGCCCCAAAAAGAAAGTGTGACGATCAGGACGACCCTGATCGTCATGAGGGAGAGAAAAGGCGAAAGGCTCAACATGAGGACTCCATGATTATTGTAGGGGGAGCAGAGGCTGAAGGCACGGAAATTCAGGGGTCTGGGTTTGGGGATCAGAGTTATGAGGCTACGGAAGCGTTAATGATAGAATATGAACCTCTACAGATTGAGGGCCCAGCTCCGTTAGACCCTATGTCAGCAATGGTGACCTATGAGCCTCAATACGAAAAAGTCGAAATCATATTAGTGTCTGACTCAGACTCTGATACTGATAACGACTATACATTTCTCACACCAAAGTCTGAACCCCAATCTCCACAACAATCACCTCCAATTCCAATTGAAATTTTGGATTCCCCATCCCATGAACCTCAAGAACAAATAACTTCTTCCATCCAATCACCTTCACCCATTCCCATAGAAACTCCATCAATCCAACCCACTCCCACACCAAAAGAAATTCCACCAGTTATCCCTACCCCAACAGTCCAATCAACCCCTCCAACTCAATCAGCTCCGCCTGGCCACATCGCTGAAACATCCGGATCCAGAACTGTCGATTGTTTTGAAACAAGAGATGTCACCCCAATATACGACATGACAGACGTGGCATGGATAAATTGGTACTCACGGGGAAAAGTTCACAATCTGGATGCTGAAACAAAAGAAGAATTGAGTCAGGACCAGAGAGATCGAGTATTGAAACTTCTTGAGGCTCTTCCTGAAGAACTAGAAGAACCTCCGGTCCAGGGGTTAAAAGAATTTTTGAAGAAGTTCCCGGCTGATCAATTTCAAAATCCTTTCTTAGAAGAAAGGTTCAAAATGGTATTTAGAAAGAAGCCGGGATCTTACAGTAGACGTCTTCTGATGGTAATGACTGATGCATCTCGATGCGTTCAAGCTGAGTATAATCAGATGATGCTAAGAGAAAAGAGAGACAAGAGCAAATACTGGTCAAAATCCAAAATAGTCAAGATCAATAACATCCATATGTACAAGAGAGCCAGAGTGTACACTCCAGCCTTCGAGGTACTCAGAGAAGACGGCACAGTTCAAGAACTGTATGAAAGCGACCTTGACTTTGTAAACATAGATGACATAGAGCTTCTGCACAACAAGATGAAAAATAAAGTCAAGAGTCGTCTGACACACATGACTGCTCTTGCAGCCCTGGTTCGATGCATGAATCGTCGATCAATCATAATGTGCCTCAGAGATTTTCAGATGGCAATTGAGAGTGCCTTAGTAAAAGTGGGTCTGAAAGCTCCTGATTAAGATATATTTTTGCTAGACCACTATCCGGCGCATAAAGTTCTGCTTCGAGGACAGCCAGGGGTTATATTTTTGAACCAGAAAGGTTACAAAAGATTCATGCGCTTTGAGGATCTTCCATGTTACTCCGACGGCACTATCAGATTGGTTCGAGCTGCGCTTACATAGAAAGTTCAAGACTTTGACGCTCAACCAAATCCAGAACTCAGATGCTCACCGAAGGAGATTCAGGATATCCTTAGCGGCATTGAATACCTGAACGAAAGGTTACATTTGAGACAAGTGACCAGACGCTTCGACGTCATCCTTGGACTCCGAGAATCTACGGATCATGCCAGAGTTCCAGGATCTCCTAAATGATCGAAAAGGGGGAGATTGTTAGACATTTTATTTCGATCATAGGGAGTTGTTTTGTAATAATTATTATCTTAGTATTTAGTCTTGTATTTATTTCCTTCGTATTTTATGTTTATGTAAAAGTCAAGGGGCCAAAGGTGTCAATGTGTAATACTTAATTAAAGGAGCCTAGAAATAGGCTCCTAGGGTTTTGTAGCATCACACGGTTGACACAATTGAAATATCACAGCCGCCATTTTGACATTATTCTCTCAACATTCCTTTTGTCTTTCTTCAGCATTACTTGATTATTGAGCTTTGTTCTTCTTGAGTTTTGATAAGAAATCATCAAGGTGCTGATATTATTACGGGATTACATTCTTACAATATATATATATATATATATATATATATATATATATATATATATATATATATATATGTATGTATGTATAGGGGAGGGTTCTTCTAAGAACCATAAAAATATGGGAACCTAAGAACCTTTTATGGCCTTTGGATTAATGATAATCAATGGTTGATATATTGGATGACAATTTTGTAATTATTTTGAGCTTTGATAGTGGAGAATCTTGAAAATGTGTGAAAAGAGTATTTTTGGAAGAAAAAAATCTGCTTTTTCTCTTTCTCTCTCTTACTTTTTTTCATTTTCGTTTTATTTCATTTTAATTGATTTTCAAAGTAAAAAAACGTTTTTTATAAAAGAAATTATTTTTTCTATATAGAAAATTATTTAATTGCTAAAAAATAACGTATTTTATATAGAAATATTATATGTCTACATAGAATTTTTTTTTTCTATATAGAATATGTTAACGAACATATTCTATGTACAATCTACGTAGAATGTAATGCATTCTACGTAGAATGACATGCAATCTACGTAGAATGTCGTGTAGAATGTCAAATATCATATATTCTACGTAGATAACCTGATAAAATATATCAAAAACACATTGAAACAAAAAAAAAAGATTTCATTTAGACATTTATCAAACACTTGGTATGCAACTGATATAAAATATACCAAAAGACATTGAATAGTAATGTTAATATACATAAAAAGATATAGAATTGTATAAAAAACATAAAAATATATGAAATATATAAGAAACATAACATTCCACATAGATTATGTGTTATTTTTTACAAGTAGTCTTGTATTATATTCTATTTAGATTATCATTTAATCTACGTAGATTATCATGTAAAATATCCAATAACTATTACAATCATTATAAATCTAATATCTTACAAATAATCTTCATTATAAAACATGAAAAATGAATATGTCATATTCTATGTAGAGTATCGACGAACATATTATATGTACAATCTACGTAGAATGTCATGCATTCTACGTAAAATGTTATTCAATCTACGTAGAATGACATTCAATCTACGTAGAATGGCATGCAATCTACGTAGAATGACATGCAATCTACGTAGAATGTCATGTAGAATGTCAATTATCATATATTCTACGTAGATTATTACATGATAAAATATACCAAAAACACATTGAATAGTAATGTTAATCTACATATAAAGATATAGAAATGTATAAGAAATATAAGAATATATTAAATATATAAGAAACATAACATTTTACATAGATTATGTGTGATTTTTACAAGTAGTATTGTATTATATTCTATGTAGATTATGATGTAATCTACGTAGATTGTCATGTAATCAACATAGATTATCATGTAAAACATCTAATAACTATTACATTAATTATAAATATAATATCTTACAAATAATTTTAATTATAAAATATGGAAAATGAATCTGTCCAATGTACGTAGATTGTACATAGAATATGTTCGTCGATACTCTACATAGAATGTCACGCAATCTACGTGGAATGACATTCAATCTACGTAGAATAACATTCAATCTACGTAGAATGACATGCAATTTACGTAGAATGACATGCAATCTACGTAGAGTATCGACGAACATATTCTATGTACAATCTACGTAGAATGTCATGCAATCTACGTAGAATGACATTCATTTTACGTAGAATGTCATTCAATCTACGTAGAATGTCATGTAGAATGTCATGTAGAATGTATTCTACATAAATTATATGATAAAATATACCAAAAACACATTGAATGTTAATGTACATTTACATAAAAAGATATAGAAATGTATAAGAAACAAAAAAATATATGAAATATATAAGAAACATAACATTCTACATAGATTATGTGTGATTTTTTACAAGTAGTCTTGTATCATATATTCTATGTAGATTATCATGTAATCTACGTAGATTATCATGTAAAACATCTAATAACTATTACATTCATGTATATCTAATATTTTACAAATAATATTCATTATAAAACATTGAACATGAATCTGTCATATTCTATGGAGAGTATCGACGAACATATTTTATGTACAATATACGTAGAATGTCATGCAATCTAAGTAGAATGACATGCAATCTACGTAGAATGACATTCAATCTACGTAGAATGTCATGCAATCTACGTAGAATGACATTCAATCTACGTAGAATGACATTCAATCTACGTAGAATGTCATGCAATCTGCGTAGAATGTCATGCAATCTATGTAGAATGTCGTGTAAAATGTCAAATATCATATATTCGACATAGATTACATGATAAAATATATCAAAAACACATTGAAACAAAATAAAAGAAGATTTCATTTAGACATTTTATCAAACACTTGGCATGCAACTGATATAAAATATACCAAAAATACATAGAATAAAACTGTTAATCTACGTAGGATAACATGCAATCTACGTAGAATGACATTCAATCTACGTTGAATGACATGCAATCTACGTAGAATGACATGCAATCTACGTAGAGTATCGACGAACATATTCTATGTACAATCTACGTAGTTAGTCATGCAATCTACGTAGAATGACATAATGACATACAATCTAGCTAGGTAGAATGTCATGCAATCTATGTAGAATGTCGTGTAGAATGTCAGGTATCATATATTCTACGTAGATTAAATGATAAAATATACCAAAAACACATTGAAACAAAAAAATAAGATTTCATTTAGACATTTTATCTAACACTTGTATGCAACTGATATAAAATATACCAAAAACACAATGAATAGTAATGATAATCTACAAAAAAGATATAGATTTGTATAATAAACATAAAAATATATGAAATATATAAGAAACATAACATTCTACATAGATTATGAATTGTAATGTTAATCTACATAAAAAGATATTGAATTATATAACATTCTATATAGACATATAATATTTCTATATAGAATACATTAATTTTTAGCAATTAAATAATTTTTTATATAGAAAAAAATTTATTTTTTTTTATAAAAAACGTTTTTTTGATATTAAAATCAATTCTAATGAAAGAAAGATAAAATGAAAATGAAAAAAAAAGTAAGAGAGAGAAAGTGAAAAAGAGTTGCGTATAATAAAAAAATGTGAAGAGAGAAAGATAATATTTTTTTTCCTCCAAAAATACCATTTTGATCCTAGGGCTCTAAAAGGTTCCTAGGTTCTCATCATTTTTAAGGTTTTTAAAAAAACCTCTCCCTATATATATATATATATATATATATATATATATATATATATATATATATATATATATATATACACACACACACACAATTGTAAATATATATCGTTTTGGCATATTGAATATTTTTAAATAATAATACAAATTAGGTACATTATTATATGTAAAAAATATTCAAATATTACATACAACAACATTGAAAATCTTTTATAAAAAGAGTTTTTAGAAAAAAATGCGAGTAACCCAAAAAAAATAATTAGTCATTAAGTTTCTTATTATTAAAAATATTTGAGTATTTTTCTTAAATTGTAATACCTATTTTACGGTATTCTCAACAAATTCTCATTAAAAATAGGAAAATATTTACAAAGATAGTCATCGTATATTTATATTTTTAGTTGATTCATATGTTTATCTTGCACGTTCAGAAGATAGTTTTTATATAGACAGAAACCAAACCCAAAAGGTAACATTTATGCTTTCATATATTATGTTCGTTGTTCAATACTTCAATAGGACACCATATTTTTTATATTACCATATTTACTTGATACATCTATTTCTAACTTCATAAATACACAAATCACAACTAATATGTAAAAATACAGGTACCTTATATATTTTTTGTCAACAGAAACATATAAATGAAGATTAGAACTTATATACTAATGAAAGTAATAAAAAAAATAATTCATAGTTTTTAAAATAATTGTTAATAATACAAATTAGGTACATTATTATATGCAAAAAAAATGTTTACAAATATTACATACAACATTTAAAATCTTTTTAAAAATTAAAAAAAATTATTGTCTGTGACCAAAATATTAATTAGTCGTTACGTTTCAACAAATTAATTGCATTACCATTTGAGGCATTCTTTTTGAATAGTTATCTTAAATTGTATCCAAAACCTATGTTACCAAAATATTCTCAACAAATTCCCATTAAAAAAAGAAAAACAGTTATAATACTGACAAATAATTAATAACAAAAAAGTAACGTTAAACAGAAAATTAAGTGTATGATTGGTAAAGTGAACTTACGAGACACCACTGGATTGGTAAAGTGAACTACTGTCGGACATGGTTAAACCCCGAGGTAGAACGCTTACACCGCCTATTTTGTAAAATCGTTTGTATCGCCAACTCTACATTAGTATTTACGAGTCATTGCCGACGGTTATAATTTATAAGAAAGGAAAAAAAATCATCATACGGTCCTTTAAGATCGACACTAGATGTATACAAACAGTCTCGGCTAGGAGGCAACACAATCGTCGGCCATGGTTTACCGCAAGGTGCATTATCATTTCCATCATCGCCGAGTTGTAAATCCGCATGGTGTCGATCTGAGATGTTTCATATAAAAAGAAACGACGTATAAACTTTCGGCCATAGGTCACCGTTGTTAGGCCTTACCTTTCGACTCATGGCCGGCGAGAAGTAAGGTACGCAACAACTAAAAAATCAGGCAATCACTATTAAGAGAGAAAGAGGTGTTGGCGGCTACAAAGTTAGAGAGACAAACATGCAAACTTTTAGGGTTTGGCTTGTTGCTTGTAAGCGAAAAGAAAGACGGGTCGGGTCCGGGTAAAATTAGGCACGCGTGTCTCATCAATGAATATTGTGTATGTGTATATATAGACACACACACATACGTCAGGCTGGGGCCGGGTAGATGTAAACCCGCGTCTCTCAGCAATAAATATTGACTTTGTATTGAGTATATATATATAACCAGTACACTACAATTTATCAATATTTCTGAAAACAATTTAATTCATTTTTCATTAAACAACTGTCAACTGTGTAAATATTATTATATTTTCAAAAATTTAACATAAATTTAACTTTTTTTTTCAAAAAAAAACTATTTACTTAATAGAGAGAATTTTATATTATGTCCCTCTAAAAGTTCATAATATCACATATACCCAACTCAAAAAAAATTCATATATGTCCTTTTAAACTTCATAATATCATATTTACCCGATTTGAAATTTAATACCATATATAACCTTTAAAACTTTTAAATATCTCATATATATCAAAATTATTTATTTATTATTATTACTTTAAAACTCATAATAAATATTCACTATTAAGAAAATAACCAATCTACCAATTTTATTTCTTAAACTTCATAATATCGTAATTAACCAATTTAAAACTTTCAGATTATATACACCCGTTGAAACTTTTAGATATATCAAATTTATCCAAATTATTTATTTATTCTTTTTTATTACTTTAAAAGTCGTAGTAAACATTCATCATATGAAATTGTCTCTTAAACTGGGAGAATTTAAGATTGAATTATATTAGATTATACCAGTTGAAACTCTTTAATACATCAAATATATCCAATTTATTTATTTATTAGTTATTATTACTTTATAACTCTTTTATATGAAATTCTTTCTTAAAATAATGAAAATTTATTATACGTTTTAAAGTAATAAAAAGGAATAATTAAATAATTTGGCTATATATGATATATTTAAATATTTCAACGAGTATATATAATATTAAAGTTTTTTAAATCGGGTAAATACGATATTTAAAAAGTTTAAGAAATAAAAAATTGTAGATTTCTCATTTCTTTATTAATAAATATTTATTATGAGTTTTAAATTATAAAAATAAATAAATAAATAATTTGGATATATTTGATATAATTAAAAGTTTTAAAGCGTGTAAAATGATATTAAATTTTAATTTGAGTAAATATGATATTATTAAGTTTTAGAAGGACATATATGAAATTATTTTTTTGAGTTGGGTATATATGATATTATAAAGTTGTAGAGGGACATATATGAAATTCTTCCTATTTAATAAATATGTTTCTAAAATTTGTGGTTTACGTTACTTTTTTACTACGAGTCATTTTTCCCGTTAGAACAAAATCATCACCTCAATTCAAAACAAATATCAAGTTTCATATCAACTTTAACAAAGATAAGCAAATACTATTTATTAAAAAAATATAATTATGCTTTCATTAAAAATGAAAGATACGCAACCTTATATATATGAACTAAGGTATATAAATGTTTTATTAATATTAAATCATAATTAACTAACAAAGAAGATATACTTAAATCCCAAACATATTTTTCTTCAAATTACATTTCAACAAAAAACTATAGTCACAAAATATAACGTGTAAGTAATTATTATCTGCTAACGTGTAAGATACGCAATCTTTTATATATGAACTAAGGTATACATATATTTGTTGATAATATTGTTCCTTAAAACTTCATATCTTATATTTAGTTACCCAATTTTTCGAGGTAGTCACCATGTTCGGATGGTTTGAACTAATTTGAAGTTGGAACCAAATGAGTACAAAAATTGTTGCTTTAGCCTAACTAAAAATGCTAATTTTGAGACTTATTTTCAACATTATAAATATTTAGACAACTTCATATAAATCTGAACTACTGAATATTTCTTGGTAATATGAAAATATTTGGTTATGTATAATAAACAAATTATGATATTATTTCTTAAACAGTTGTATCCAAGCAATACACAAATATATATATATATATATATATATATATATATATATATATATATATATATATATATATATATATATATATATATATATATATATATATATATATATATATATATATATATATATATATATATATATATATATATATATATATATATATATAGATATATATACATATATACATATATACATATATATACATATATACATATATACATATATATACATATATACATATACATATATATACATATACATATACATATATATACATATACATATATATATATATATATACATATATATATATATACATATATATATATATATATATATATATATATACATACATATATATATATATATATAGACACACACACACGACTATGTATAGCTACAAAATGAAAATAATTTGATGTTTATAGTTATGTGCATATTAATGTAATCAAAGATAAACATATATTATTAATATTTTGCTTTGTGGATCACAAAAGACATAATAATTGTATCATTTTAACAAATTAGGTTTTCAATGTAAAAAACTTGTGATTCCTATTCATTCTCCCACTTCGAAACATATATTTGCCTTCTGCAGATGTCCAAATGACACACACACACACACACATATGTGTATCTTGCATTTACCATACTTATTAGATAACAAGCGAAGAAAGGTACATACTACTAAATGTTAAATGAAATTACGCTAAACGTTTTAAGGGTTCTATCAGTGGTTTTCGTATCTACCATGTGGTACGAAAATTTAATGGTCTTTTGCAACACGTATTGTATTGTTTCATTTTTAGGGTCGACATAAATTGTCTGCTTTTGACGATAATGCGCATACGTCATCCGAAAATATCTTTAACGTGACATAACGAATATTACACCATCTAATGTACCCCATTCCACTGTACCACCTACTGTTGATGTAACTCCGGTATTACAATTTGGTCCAACAAGAGGGATTACCAGGTGTCGACGTCGTGGTCGTTTGAATGCAGCACCTTATGTCATCCAAAATGAAGGTAGTAATTTACCTGTTCGTCGCCGTGCAAGACCTCCTTCTCGTGTTGCGTCTCAAATTGACCAAGAAATGTGTTGCGTGCTTTGGACCAACCAAAATATATATCACGACCGACGTTAGCATCGCAAGTTCTACCAAAATTTTATTCGGGTGTCTATCCATAAGTTGGTATCCTGAGATTCCAATTAACCATTGTTTGGATCCCTTTTTGTGTGTTAGGTCGGATGGTTGAGTATTGGGACTCTGGAAATGAAATATTTACATGCATCCATTGTGCTGCCATTTTATGGTATGGTGAACGAACTTTGAAAGCCAGAAACACGAACAACCCAAAATTTTCATTGTGTTGTGGAGAAGGAAATGTCCAACTTCCACTGTTTGACACTGCTGCACGATTGTTGCAAGAATTGATGGACTACAATGGCGGGCGGGAAGCAAAAGTCTTCAGAAAAAATATAAATATTTTGAATGCGATGTTTTCTTCACATCCACTGGTGGTTATATAAACCGCCAATTTAATGATGGTGGTGGTCCATACATGTTTCGTTTGAATGGACATAATCATCACGGGTTAGGAACTTTGCTTCCATCAGATGAAGATCGTCCTAGGTTTGCACAGTTATATATATACGACATTGAAAATGAAGTTGATAATCGTTTGAATGCATTTCCACGTACAGAACTTTCTGGTCCAGACACGAACGTGCTTCGTCGGTTGGTTGAATTATTATTACGGATGATTGACGAGAATAATCGTTTGGTTCGGGCATTTAGGATGGCACGTGATAGGTTTGAAGCATCTATGATGCACCCAGTTACTATTCGCCTTATAGGTACGCGCCAAAGGGATGCTCGACAATACAACCTACCAAGTGTTTCTGAGGTGGCTGCATTGATTCCAGGTGATGGTAATCCAACAGATACGTGATGTAATTGTTGAAGAACATGGTATTGTTAAAACTTATAAGGATATCTGAGTTGCACCCATCTTTTTTTGTCGTTACAATATCCATTACTTTTTCCATATGGATAAGATGGATTTCAATTGCAGATACCTCTTAATGTGCCTGATTCAAGTAAAAGAAAATTTGTAACATTGCGCCAGTACTATTGCTTTCGAATCCATCAAAGGTTAAATGAAGCGAAGACGTTACATAAAGGTGGTAGGTTATATCATACTTATTTGGTTGATGCCTATGCGGCTGTATTGGAGCATGATTTGAATTGGTATAAGAGTAACCAAGATAAGATACGTTCGGATTTATATAATGGTTTGTGTGACCATATACAAAGTGGTGAGACAAATTCAACATATATTGGTCGTCGTGTTATTCTACCTTCTTCTTTCTCTAGTGGGCCTAGATATATGATACAACAATATCATGATGCAATGGCTATATGTCGTTGGGCTGACCCCCCTGATCTGTTTGTAACAATCACATGCAATCCAAAATGGCCTGAAATTAAACGTCATGTAATGAATCACATTCCTGGTCAGCCCTCATGCGATCGGCCAAATATTATTGCACGTGTTTTTAAGCTTAAACTCAATGAATTGATGAAAGATATTCGAAAAGAACATCATTTTGGTCGTGTCAAAGCAGGTTCGCCTTTTATTAATGTTTAATGTTTTTTATGCTTTATATGCTTGGAATTTATGTAACGTGCGGTATCATGTTATGTTTGTAGTTATATATACGATTGAATTTCAAAAACGTGGTTTGCCACATTGTCATGCAATTATTTTTTTTGCATGCGAGTGACAAAATTATGTCTCCAGATGAGATTGACCATGTAATATCTGCAGAACTTTCGTGTGAATTTGCTGATCCTATTGCGTTTGAGGTTGTTCGTACGCATATGATCCATGGTCCATGTGGGTTCTAAATTATTCAAGCCCATGCATGAAAGATGGTCGTTGTTCAAAATCTAGCCCTAAAAAGTTTTTTGAACAAACATCGATTATAAATGATGGATGGCCGTCATATAAACGACCAAATAATGGACGAAAAGCAAAGGTTGGTTGTCGGGAAATTAGGATCGACATTCGTTTCGTTGTCCCACATAACGTTGATTTGATTGTCAAATACGGCTTTCATATAAATGTTGAATGGTGTAGTCATGAACAATTGGTTAAGTATTTGTTTAAGTACTTGAATAAAGGTCCAGACTGTGCAACAATTGTGGTTGAAGGAAAAACATATGCAAATGCACCTGAAAGACAAACAACTCGAATGTCATTTAGTTCGGTACTTCAGGAAGCCAATGAGATTGAATGATATATAAATTGACGTTACATATCTGCATCGGAGGCATGTTGGAAGTTATTTGACTTTGATAGGCAGTATCGTTCTACGTCCGTTGAACGACTTCCGTTTCACGAAGAAGGATGTCAACGAGTTTACTTCAGAGATGATGATGACCCGAGCACTGTAATTGAACGACCGTCGTCTGTCATGTCAAAGTTTACAGCATGGATGGAAGCAAATCGAATTTATCCGGATGGTCGTCGATTAACATATGTTGATTATCCCACTTGGTTTACATGGGATGAGAAAGATAAAGAATGGCGGCCACGTCAGAGTGGATCTGTTATTGGTCGAATTTTTTTATGTTCCACCTACAATGGGTGAGAGGTATTACCTTCGAATGTTATTAAATGTTGTAAAAGGACCGACATGCTCCACGGATATCCGAACGGTTGATGGTTTTGAACATCCAACGTATATGTCAGCTTGTAGAGCATTGAGTTTACTAGGGGATGACAATGAGTGGATTCAGGCAATACGTGAGGCATCACAATGGCAGTTGGGGAATCAATTCGTGAATTGTTTGTTATGATATTATTGTTTTGTACGGTTTTCAGAGATGCTTTGCCGTTTATATCAATTGATATTGTATACAACCAACGTAGGTTGTTACCATGTGAACGATTAGAGTTTACCAACTGTGAAATTCAAAATTACACCTTAGTTGAGCTTGAGAAAATCTTAAATGGAAATAGTAGATCGCTTTCTGATTTTCCATCCCTTCCTCAGATTGATCGGAGATTTAATAAGGGAAACTGAACTCATCATCTGGGATGAGGCACCTTTGCAACAACGATACGGTTTTGAGGTCGTTGATCGGACGTTACGCGATATTTGTAAGCATGAAACCCAGGGTGCTGGGCAAAACGTTTTTGGGGGAAAAGTCGTCGTTCTTGGTGGAGATTTTAGACAAATTTTAACGGTGGTTACAAATGCAACACGTGCTGATGTTGTTTCTTCTGTTCTTAATAAATCATTGACTATATGGCCATCTTGCCATGAATTTATTTTGTCATGTAACATACGTCTTTGTGCATCAACAGATGCCTCTACAAGTGACATGCTTGAGTTTCGTAACTAGCTTTTGGACATGGGAAATGGAAACCTTCGTGCTATTGCGCTCCCTGGGGAAGATGAAGCTACATGGATATCTATTTCTGAGGATATGTTGATCCCTGTAGACAATGATCCGATAGGTGTAGTTATACATAACATATATCCAGACCTTTTGAATAACATTGATGATGTTGATTACTTAAAAGAACGTTGTATTTTATGTCCAACAAATGATGTCGTTGACGATATCAACATACGTGTTCTTGATCTTATGACATCCGATACACATGAGTTGTTAAGTGCCGATGAGATTTGTGCCACGACAGATTGTTTGGAGGACATGCAACTTATGTATCCATATATCTGAATTCGTCAATACGCTTCGATTCTTGGGTATTCCAAATCATAAACTGTCACTAAAAGTGGGTGCACCGATTATATTGTTACGTAATTTGAACCTTCAACGTGGTCTTTGTAACGGGACTCGTATCATAGTTACTCAGATTAGTCGTTCTGTGTTAGAGGCATATAACTACTTGAGGCGAGCTTCAGATGGCTTGAATTGGTTTCAGGGGAACGACGACCCGGAATACCACCGTTACCCACATCTGAATATATATGATTTACGCCCTGAAGTTCGTCACCTTATCATTTCCACCATCATGTAGATGGAGAAACGAAAAACCCGCCAACGCAACTGCCGTAAACTTGCTCTCATTGACCCTGATGAAATTGTTGACATTTCCAGCGATGATGACGATGTGGCGACAATAGGTGCACCACAATCAATTTAGATCGTTAGTAATTGTTATGTATCTACGTTTCATGTCAATGTTTTCAATTATTAAGTTTGTTCGTTCCCTTTAATCCTTTTCGTTTTCTTGTACGTGTCGTGTGGTTTGTACTTTCATTTCATTAATGTATTGTCTTTACTTAGACTTTTCTATTCCGTATGAATAGAAAAAGAAATATCTAAGTTTTATATTTGTTCAGCTGGTTATTTTACTCTTACGTCAAACATACATTAGTCCGCCGTACTTCATCCAATATCGTCTTATTATCATATGTTGCTAATAAGTATACGTACTCTGTTCATTTCATTATTTATAGTACTTCAACTTATTAATGTTTAAGTGTTATAAAACTTGTAAATGAAAATGGATAATAATAACGTCTAAGTGTTATAAAACTTGTATATGAAAATGGATAATAGCATTATAAACTAAACATATTTGCGGTTATACTTTGCGTAGTCTGTGTTATAAAACTAGATTTAAGTGTTATAAAACTTTGTATATGAAAATGGATAATAAATGCTACTTTTTAGATTTATTAAGATCAACATCCTTTCATTATATCTAACTTTTATATTGGTCCAGCAGATAATTAAGAGGTTAAAAAAATTGGAAAAAGGAAGTATAGTTGGTGAGACAATTATAACAATCTTTTTTTATTATAGAAAAGGTATGCATTCACAACATAAAAAACAAGTATGACAAACACATAAACAATAAAAAAAAAAAATACAATGTTTGTATTTTTTTATAACTCCAGGATAAAACAAGTGAAAAAAGTGAAAAAATTTAATTTGCTTTAGATGAAGCGGGCCAAACTAAGATAAGATTGTTTAGGTAAAAGAAGTAAAAAAATTTAAGTGATCTAAAGAATAACGTACAAGCACTTAAGAAATTTATATTGATTTAGATGAAGCATGACAAAGTATGAAAATAAATTGTAGGATATTTATGAAAAATATTATATTAAAGAGAACATATTCTGATGATGAATATTAACATACTAAAAAAACTGGAAAACGTATAGTTGGTGAGACGCTTATATTAACAATCATTTTTTAGTATACGGAAAAATTACGTGGGTATTCACAACAAACAAATTGAATTGTATGATTTTTACGAAAAATATTATATTAAAGACAACTTAAAGTCATTTAAGGAATAACGCACACAGACAAAAAAATTACTTTGATTTAGATGAAGCACGAGAGAATAATAACATGAATTGTAAGTTTTTTTTATGAAAATTAACAGATTTAAAAATGAACATCACAAACATATTTAAAAAATAGGGAAATGGTGAGAGAGTTGTATAAGTTTCATTTTTTATTATACGGAAAAAAATGAAAAAAAATTGCATTTCCAACATAAAAAATGAACATCACAAACATTAAACATAACAAATTTAATTTCATTCGCAACAAAATAAGAACTTCGAATATACATAAAATATTAATTTGATTCATTTGGATAGTGAGCAGTTATGTTGGCTTAAAAGTAGCATAGACTCAATATCCGTGCAAGTGGTTAATTAATGTAGTGGACAGTTAATTTGCATAAACTTAGGAAACCACCTACACACTACTTTAAGGTACGAAGTATTTTAAAAGGCTATATATAGGGTAATGATAGAAGCAACTTTAAGTAAAAAAAGCATGGGTGGTGAATACAAGGTAAGTAATTTGGGTTACAGAAGATTATATATACATGTTTGTCTTTTTATTGCTGTTTTTATTTTTATTTTGTAGGCACCTGTTCTAACAATACAGTGGAATGACGAATTTCAGGTAAATACTTTGTGTTTATATATGAAAGTTCACTCCAATTTTATATTTGTACTAAAACTAGAATGAAATCTATATCAGGAACCAACTGTCATAGTAGATTGGGTTCATATTCACACAGCAACATACATCCATCGGTTGGAGCATGAACTCGAATGTTGGGTATACACTTACTACACTTCTTCGTCTTCTATTTTTTTATAATTGTCACTAAATTGAATTTGTATGTAGAAAAAATTATACACAAAGTAACAAAAACGCATGAACAACCTAAAGCATTGGAAATAGGATCAAGTTGTTGAAATCAAGTCAGATGAAGAAGATGCGGCAGAACATGCATACCAAGAAGGTACAACACAAACTGAAGAACTATCGGCAATTGGATAAAGAACACAAATCTACGTAGAAAGTGTCCAGTAAATGGTTACACATTTGTTCGTGTTTACAGTTTATGAATTTACTGAGCTTTCTTCATTCGTAGTAGAATTCAAGATTATTAATTACAATTTATAACAGTCTTCCAAGAATATTTAAATCCTTACACGGACATTACTATTGAAATCTATGTCAGATTTTGAGCATTACTTCCTTAATAGGAACTTTTATACAATCATTTTATGTATTTGTGCATTCATCCAATATAATATTTTTATCTAGGCATTAGTTCTTATTGAAGGCTTTAATAATTTAAAAAAAATTTGTTAACGCCAGTTCAAACAACATTAAGCCTCAACAACCAAATATGACATATTTCATATAAAGGATTGTATTAACTCACATTCAACAAGAATCCATAGACGTGGTTTAAAATTTTTTTTTTAAAGCGACTCAATTATATAATATGATGCTAAAACGATTATAAATACAATTGCTTACCAAAAAAACCAGGATAAAAGTTTTAAATTATTACTGGCTAAACAATGGACGTGCATTACACAAACTATTATGAAATGAAAATAAATTGATTTGGTCTTTAAATATACATATCAAGGTAAACAAATATTGTATTACTATACAATAGGGTCGAGATCCATGGAAAACTATATTAGACTGGAAAACTGGAAAACCATATCAAATGCACATGTTCATTATGATAAAATGTTAAATTTCATGTAAATTATAATATACATATGTTCAAAATTGCATTATGATTAACTAATTCAGATAATCTACATGTTCGTTAAGACAAAATGTTTAATTTCATGCAAAAATGCGTAGTATACACATGTTCATGCATATTGCACATTTGAACATGTGCATATTGTTATTTTGCATGAAATGAAACATTTTATCCTAATGAACATGCAAATTATGTGAACTAGTCAATAATAATGCACATTTGAACATATGTATATTGTAGTTGTGCATTAAATTTAACATTTTACCGTAATGAACATGTGCTTTTAATATGGTTTTCCAGTTTTCTAGTCAAAGATGGTTTTCCATAGATCTTGAACCCTATACAATATTTGTAAAAATTTAAACTGGAAACCCGCACAATGCATGTGCAATATTATATCATGTATGAATGGTTGCACAAAAACTAATCATGATTGCTTTTGATTTTAAAAGTGTATTTTTCTTTTTATATTATTAACTTTTGTAAAATAATTATATATCATTGAACTTTACGATGTATCTGGGCCAAAAAAGTGTAACAACATAGTTTTTTGGGTTTATTCAGTATGTGTCAAAAGTGTTTCCACTATATAATATGATGGTAAATACAATTATAATTATCTCTACTACTAATAAAGCATTTAGATGCTTACAAGTTTTAATGCATGATGTACAATCTTTTAAAGCTAGATCTTGAATTTTAAGACATACAACTCACAATGCATTTGGTACAAGTTAATAAAGCACAATCCTGAATTTAAGAGGTGCAATTGCTTAAAGCATGATGTACAACTGATTCATACACTCAACAAAGATTTAAATCGGATAGCAGTCAATTAATAATAATAAAAATCATTACATTTCTCCAGAAACGTGCATGAGCTGTTTTTTGAGCTGCTTTTTGTTTCTCCAAGACTGCAGTGGTCTTCTCCCAAAACCGACTGTTGCTTCTCCCAAACCGACTGTTTCTTTCTCCAATACCTTCCCCATTCATCCTAAATCAACATTCGCTTTCCTCTCGTCGTTCCACCCCTCCTCCAATTTCACTGTTTCTATACATAGAGGCTCCCTTGTAGAACGATTGGCGAGAATACGAAGGCTCCATTGCAGAAACGATTGGCATTTGGCAAGAATACGAAGGGGAAGAAGAAACGATTCTTTAGCCTCGATTTTGAAAAAAAACATCGGCAAGTATTAGTATCTATCATTGCAACTCGATTTTAAAGAAACGATTCCTTAGCCTCAAATTTTAAAGAAACGATTCCCATTTTGTTTTAGTTTTGATTTATGTGGAAAGCTAGCTCAATAATGGCTCACGCGAAAGAGGTAAGTAATGGCATAATATACTTCTGTTCTTGGATTTCGATTTCTATTTTTCTCTTTATTCATGCATTTTTTTCTTAGATTGATATGGTGAAATGGGGGCCAGGAAGTTATAGACTGTGGATTAATCAATCCGAGATTCAAGCTGAGATACATAGTCTATGTGATGGTCGTTTATTGATGCAGGCAAATTATATCATCTTTATCAGTTTATTTTGTCAAAATTTTGTTTTGGACTATAGGTACACATTATGCTTTATTTATCTTAAAGATTTGAGGCTTAATATAGGTTTTTTCTGGTTCTTTGGTAGCATATGCAACATTTGATAGCTTTTTGGAAACTTGTGTATGGGAACCGATATATAATTAGAGAGGATCAAATCATTCATATATTATCGTAAATTATATTTCATGATTTCTTGATCCAAAGAATTAGTTGTATTCAACATTTTTATCAACTTAATCTTCCATCAAAACTTAATGCTTTTATTATCTTTAAAAATGGGATATGATTTGTTAAGATATATATAAATTAATGATAGTTTTGTGTGATATATGCAGCAATATATGCTACCCTTCTATCTCTTTTATCTTCTTGATAAACTCACTTATGGAGACTGATTAATGCTGGTTTTGAAGAAACATTTTGGCTACATTTTGGTCTTTTTTACTTTGAAGTTGAGTTGCGATTCTCTTGTAGCCTGATTTTCTATATTTTCTTTGTTTTGTTTGACGGTTTTTCTAACTAATGTTATCAAATTCCAATATTCATTGTATATTCAAAGATTTTGCAAAAGTTGCCATCTATTTGGGCTCCATAATTTGCATTTCGGAATAACTGCACTTGATCAAAACTCAAGACATTGATGATGATGCTCGAATAATGGTCATAACTGCCCCAAGTTTGCAATGGTTGTTCTTAAGAACTAATGACAACCAAGTACATTTTATTGCTTATAGTTTTCAGTTCTCCAAGATTGATTTAGACCTAAACGAGTATTAGTGTACATTATATTTCAGCCCATGATTGCCATCATCACAACACTAACACTTTCATAACCAAGTTCGTTTTTTTTAATTTTATAACTAATTTTCACATAAATGTCGTGATTGATTTAGGGTTTGATTTGTTTTCCAGATATGAAAGACTACTCTATAAGATAACCTTATCAAACTTATTTTTTGTGGCTGGTTGTGGTTTTTGGAAGTTTGTAACTCTTCTATTATGATTTTTTTAAAAGAAGTTCAATTTTTTTTATCTTGAATATCCTTGACATTAAGATTTTTATTCTTAACATGTTCTAATTTTGGTATTGATAGTTTTTGGCTTCAGCATAATTGATTCTTTTTATGTAGTTTCTGTGTGTTTGATTATTTGAGTGATTCTTTTTATTCAAAACTGTTATGAGCTACTCCATTTTGGTATTGATAGTTTTTATTCTTTTTATTCTTAACTCGCAGATTCTTCTTCACATCAAGATCCTCCATTTCAATCAAAACTGTTATGAGCTCCTTACTAACTTGCTAAACCTCATCTTTGGAACTTTTTTTTTTTGACTCGGGTACACCATACACATTAATCCTTCTTTTCAATAGATTTTATATCAGGCTCCTTTACAAGATTATTAATCTGTTTATGAATATTTCATCAAGTGACTTCAATGTTAATAGTTATTGTCATATTTAAGATACTGTTAATTTTATAGTTGACGACTCTTGCAGGCTTTTTAGATTGCTCATTGATTGAAATTAGAGTACATAGTTTAATTTCAATACATTATTAAAGTTTCTGGATTTTTTTCAAAAATTTTTTCTTCTTTCTATTAACTACAGTTCCCCAATGTTTTGGGACACAACACTGCAGATAGAATTTTGTTGGATGCCCCTTGCAGTGGTACTGGGGTATGAATATATTTTCATTCATGTGTGTGGTTCTTTTCTGTTGAATAATGTTCTTTAAAACTTATAACAGGTTATATCTAAAGACGAATTTGTGAAATCTTCTAAAAATGCTATCGTCGTACAAAATTGTTCACGTTTGCAGAAGGTATCAGGTTAGAATTTTTTTTACCAAATTAGTTCCCGTCTTTATAATAAATCTATTTAAAACCCATGTTAAAACAAGTTTTTTTTACGTTCTTTGTTGTTATTATAGCTTTGTTTCCTTGCTGCTTATATTCTGAGAGAAATTAAGCTTGTATATGCAAATGCCTGGTGAGGAATTGAGGATAACCATGGTTTCTGCACTAAGCTTTAGGCAAAATGTCACGGTGGTTCGTCAAGCATAACAAGATGCAAAAGATTTAGAGGTATAGTATGACCGATAGACATAACTTAGCTGAAATTTATTTTGCTTCTAACAATTTTAACTGCCAATCATATCTATGTTGAAGTCTTTAGTATTTTGAGCTAATCCTATGGAACTTTTCAGTTCTTTGCTTGTATGCATCTATGTTTGTAAGAGGTTTAATTGATTGAATCCAGCATGATTTTTGTTTAAATTGGATTTCAATTCTGAGACAAAGATACTTAGTCTGGTTCTCAGATTGTTGCTGCTGCCTGTCCGAAAAACAGGGGTTAGACCCCAAGAATTTAGCTTAAATGGCTTTGTTTTGGTTCCTCAACAGTAAATATATATTAGCTTATGTGTGTTGTGAAATTAGAATGTATTCATGTATGTGCAGTATGTATTTGTACTGTGTGTGTGTTGTTTTGTTCTGGACTCTGAGATAAAATCTTAGAGTGTGTAGGCTGTCAAACAAAAACATTATCTGCAGCTATATCATAAATATTCTTGTGGGTTTCATACCGAAAAACGACAGGACCAGTTTAATATGCATGCAGTTGTGTCTGGTAAAAAAAAAACCAATAACAGTTCGTGTACAAGTCTAAAGGGATGAAAATCATGATCGTTCATGCAATCCTAAGCATTCATGTGTGTGTGTGTGTTTAATCATGACCTTGCCATCAACTAGGTGCAATCTTAAGTCCTAGAATTAGTAGAATATGCGTGTATTTGGGATCAAAACAGCTGCAACGACAACAGAATTGAAAAGTTTTTTAGCATTTTATTATGTCCTTTGTATTAAACTCCAAACAGCAGCATGAATATGTATGTATATATAAACTGGTGTGTGTGCCAAACCAAATACATGTATGTATTAGATATGCTTAACTGTGTGTGTGTCCTTGCTGTCAGCAGAAACAGAAACCCAAACAGGTATATAGTCTTAAATCATGACTATTTCTCAACACAGTTTGCGAACAAAAGGTTTTATGTTGCAATCTTTTGTTTCGGGTGGTTTGGTTTCTGATTTAAAAGGAACGAGGGTGTAATTGCGTCTGCATTGAGTTTCTGGTTCAATCCAGAAATTTTAATGTTCACTGAGTGTTATTATTTTTATATGGTTGATTTGCATTTTATGTGGCCTAAAAAATAGTGACATGTTAATATTTGTTTCATTACCTAATGTTTTTCTTTAATTTCATGATTTTGTGTTGTGTAAATACTTGACAGAGACAATCTGAGTCACTTGTGATTGCATAGAACTATTCTAAAGAAAACAATCCCTACTAAGTATGTACTTATGCTAGAAGTAAAATTTTCTTTTGGGATACACTCTAGGTTGCATTCTATTAAATAGTTTTGTCTTTAGGAATCTTTTAGCAGACTTTGGGCATTATGAAATGTAACAAGTAGTTCAATGATATTACATGTTTTTTAACAGATTGTTGAAATAATTGGAGGAAGAGAAAAAGGAGAATTAGGATTTTATCAAAGAATGCATGAGAAGTTGATAACATCAATCAGAATTTATTTTTCTAGATGCTGTAAATTTGTCTTGGGATTATTGTAAATCTGAAATTAGTTGATCCAAATATTAGAAAGTTTTATAAAGATTTAACCATCTAACTTAGAAATTCATATGCCCAAATACAATTTTGAAGTTTTTCATCCTTTAGATATTTGTTTAACTTAACTTAATAAAGTTTGGAGATGTAGATCATAACCTGGCATTTTCTCATGGATAGTATTTCATTTCTTGCTTTCTTTAGGTGTCTGAGGGCGGGGGCTATTTCTTGTCTTCATCGTGATTGAACAGAGAGATCTCTTGTACAAAATTTTGTGTTTTTTTAAATATTCTATAGCGGAGAATTATTGTGTATTTGCAGAAGGGTCAGCTTGGACACGCAGATCAAATTCAACGTGATAGGCCAACAGTCGTATCTGCACTAGCTTTGTAAGTTTCTATTTTGTTTGTTTTATGAAGTCATGCTTTTTGTATTTGTGGCTTGCAATGGTGTTTTGTGTATCTTGTGCTTTGTTTAATGGTGTTTTGGGTACATATAATATTCCCAAATTTAATAGTTTTTAATGTTTATGAAGCATTTCAATTTACAGTCTGGAATTTTTATTTATTTATTGCATATAATATTTTGCAGTCTGGAAATTTTTATATATTAATTTGTTTCACAAATCAGAGTTTATCGAAGCTTGTAATATCTATATGTTTGTTATGCTTTTTGGACATCTTGAAACAAAAAGTTTGTTATGCTTTTGTTTCACAAATCAGAGTTTAATGTTGCAAACATGATGTGATATTTATGCATGTGTTTGATTTAAGAGTTTTGTTGTTGATTCCTACATTTTAAAGACATAATATGAAGATTAAAATAAAACTAAGCGACTTGTAAAAATCTTCTGTTTTGTGATGATTAGTCCGAGAATCAAGCCATAAATGGTCGTTGGTCTACGGTCTGGATTCTATTCTCATTAATGTGTGTTTGTTGAACAATTAAGCGATTAAATTGCCCCTCATCCATATGTTTTGCTGCATGAATTGATTAAAAAACAGAAAGATATAGTGCATTGTGTGCAGTGTCTTGTACTATGTTAACGTGTGTGTGTGTGTCTTCTAAAAGTTAAACTAAGTTCATGCATGCATTTAATTTGTGATCAACTTATGATTCTATCATTTTAAGAGGTTTAATTAAAAACTCAGAAACTTAAGAACTGTCTCTGCATATTTTTGTTTGGTCAGGACTATAGGTGGCCAAGAAGCCCTTTGGCCTTCGGCTTAGGCTTCTGTCCATTTAAGTGTTGATTGTTGATCAATTGCTCACCTAAATCGCCCTTAATCCTCTTGTATTTGTTCTGCATAAATGAATAAAATAGAAAGGTTGTGCTGTTGTGCGTTGTGCAGTTTTTGTGTTCTGTGTTTGCATAAAACAGAAAGACTCCGAGACTAAGCCCAAGGCCAAGTCTCGAACTGGTTTTTCTTTGTATCATCATCCCTCACCCATGGCATATATATAAGACTAAGTGTTAGTGTGTGTTGTGTGAGTCTAGATCAGCCCAACAACCCTTAAATAGTAAAAATGTAAATGCTTTATCAAATAGTGTTGTAAACGTGATATGAAATTCATGCATGTGTTTGATTAATAGCTAATTGTTGATTCCTACAATTCAAAGTTTCAAACGTGATAGGCTACTTGCCATGAACATGTTCTTTTAGCTTCTTGAGGTGTTCATTCTTCAAATGAGGCTGGATTTTGAAACATCGTAGGACCATGAAAAAATAAATCGAAAAGCATCATCAAAGAATGAAGCATTTTTCAATTTGTTCTTGGAAATAGATGAGGTTGCTGCAGGCTTAGCATGACATAGATGAGGCTTAGCATGACATAGATGAGGTTGTTCCAGGCTCAACACCGACCCCGAGTTTGTTTCAGGTCTTTATTCTCCACCCAGTTTAAATTATTTCATCACCAACTTAAGAGGATTATTTCCTTTTCAATTCGGTATTTTTTTGTAGTTGGTTTTTCTGCATCATGAACTTTTGTATAGTGAGGCGAAAACTTTATGCATTTATAAACTTTCTGCATTTTATTCTTGCATCTATAAACTTTCTGCATTTTATTTCTTTGTGGATGTTATGGGGTATTTCTGCATTTTATTGCTTTTGTTTAAACGCCGCCGAAGAAATGAAAACATTTTAAGTTGCAAGAACGAGAACTGGATAGCAAGTAAGAGGCTGCAACAACAGAAGTAACGAAAATACTTGACCTTGGTTTAGTACAAGCGACAAAACCAACAAAGCAATAAAACGACAGCAGAAGCAGCAATATGACAGCAGAGAAATAGCAGTTTTTGGCAAAGTGATGGGTTCTTTTATGAAGCAGAAACATACTAGATTTATGAAGCAAAAAGATACATATATATAGCTGCAGAGCAGCATCAGCAAAAGATTGGAGCTGATTGGGGAGTTGAAAAGATGGTTTGGGTAACAGTAAAAGGTTGTTTGGGGCAGATTTACAGCAGCAACAGAGGAAGATTGGTGCAGAGCTTTTAGTTTCTGTTTTATTTAATTTCTGATTTTTTTAAATTTTGTTGCATTAAAGAGTTGTAAATCATGCATTAGGACTTGTAAGTCTTAAAATTCAAGATTGTGTAATATTTGATTGTACCTTATGCATTATAAATAGTAAAAACTAAATGCTGCTGGAGTATGCTAATTTTTTGGGTTTAATAAAATGCTGTTTGTATATATAATAAATCATATGTCGTATATCTCAAATCTTGTGGTTATGCAAATGTGTTTTTTTTTTGCAATGTGATGACAAACTATTTCATCTATTAAATGCGTTATTTGGCCATATTTACTAATCACTTTTTTTTTATGGATTCACTATGGCACAAGTATCTTGGCTACCTTAATTTTCTGCTATTTTCTACTATCTTGGCTACCTTAATTTCATAGTGATTGCACCTGTTATATAGAATTTACAAAGGTTGCGGTACTGAATGGGTGTGATAAAAACGTTTTTAAAACCCGATTCAAACACTCATCAATAGTTTATTTTGCTTAATTTAAAAAAATACGAGTCAATGTAATTTTTCAGTTTCTTGATAACTTATATGAAAATATTGTTTGTCTGTCAAAAATTTTAAACAGTCTTTGTTTCAACACAATGAGCTGCATATACACATTACTGATTTTGCAACGATGTTTTACATTAAAAACATTTTTGTTGGTACTTCTATAATTTGCATGTTGCCTAACTATAATTTGAATGGTTGTAAAATTCACTCCAAATAAAGTTGAGGAGATAATGCTAATACACAGTGAAAGATTAGTTACAAGAGTCGGGGTTGTACGGCAAACACAAATGAAAAATAAATTTTTTTCATCGCCGCTTTGCGCGGGTACACTACTATATATTGGAATGTAGCCATGGATACCCATAAATAAAACAATTATTTGTAATTAAGGTTTAACTTCAAGTCTTCAACCATTTTAACAAAAAAAAAAGAGAGAGAGAATTTGTATTCTTGTAAATACCTGATATCTGTCGTAAAAAAAATTTAATAGATGAAAGTTAGGTTTAAGAAGGAAATATAGATAATAGAGATATTTGTGCAAAAAACCATCATCATGTTGAACATTTTTTGTGATTAAAACCTCCAATCATTTTTCATTTTATAAAAAATTCCAACTAACTAAAACTTATCAAAATGATATTTTTTTTATAAAAAATGACTTGCAACCTGATGATAAAAAACCTCAACTAACTAAAACTTATCAAAATGATATTTTTACTCTCAGAAAAATGACTTGCAACCTGATGAACCGGTTGTAATCTGCTGACCAATCATTGATCTCTGACGAACATTCTTTCCAGCAAACTCATCTGTCTGTGTTTTATTATTCAAATTCACATTTTTTTGTTGGAATTTAATTTCTCGGTGAAAGTTTGTTGGTCGCTGATGACTCGTCGACGGTGACCTATGACTTTCAATCGGTTACAACCGATAATATCTCAATCCCATGAGTTTTTTCTGCTTGAAGATTTTTTGTGCAATGAAAATTGGTTGAAGGTTTTAACCATAAAAATGGTCCAACTTAAAGATTTTTTGTATAAATAATTCTAATAACAAGCAGTGGAAGCGCTTGATAGAACATTACAAGACATCATAGTGGTCGCACTCCCATTTGGGGGAAAGATTATGATTTTAGGAGGTACATCACGTGGTACTACAAAGGTATTGGTGACCCCTGTCAAGAAATTCAAACGAGATGGAGTCTACACATCAAATGTGGTGTATCAAGAAATCTTGCGTGATTATTAAGGTACAATCCTATAGTTCGCATTACTCATATGTTTCAATACTTTATCTTTGATAACTATCAACCTTTTATTATTTGCAGGATGTACATTAAACGAATCGTTCAAGTGAAGCATTATCATATTTGGATACTTTTGATGCATAAAATGAAAAATGCTTGTAAATTTTTTATCACAAATATATTTGATCCTAATTTTGTCTGTAACCATATGGTTTTTATGATAATTGACTGACATTGAAACTCAAGGTATTTTTCTTTTACGTTGTTTAAAGATATTATTCATCATCGTCATCTATTAAACGAACAAGTAATCGAAAAAAATATTTGTCGCCGCCGCCGCTTTGCGCGGGCATGTAGCTAGTAGATAATTCTATAAATAAATGAATTCAGTATTTTATATACATATATATATATATATATATATATATATATATATATATATATACACACACACACACACACACATATATATATATATATATATATATATATATATATATATATATATATATATATATATATATATATATAATCAAGTTCATCAGCGTACCATAAGATTCCAGCGTACCCTAATGTGAAAGATCATTCACATATTTTTTTTTTGAATAGACATGTATAAGACAACATTATAAGATTTTTTTGCAAAAGAAGCAACATAATAAATTTTGTGAATGGTAAAAAAGATCATGTGAATGGTCATTCACACCATTCACATGACCATTCACATAAATATGCATTGACTATTCACATAAATATGCATTGACCATTCACATAATTTTAAGGTCACAGAAAATGTGAATGTTTGTGAAATTCATATATCATGCGTATAACATTAAATTAAACATGGTTATGAGAAAAAAAATTTTAAATTTTTTTTTAAGGTTGGTACCTTCGGGTGCACTTGATTTCGAGAGTCGGTTTTTTGAACCTGACTCTATATATACATGCATGTATTCATACACACACACACACACATACACACACACACGCACATATAAACAATTGTAAATATATATCGTTTTGGCATATAGACTATTTTTAAATAATAATACAAATTAGGTACATCAAAAATCTTTGTAAGTACGGTAATCTTTTAAATAATAATCTTTTTATATATGTAAAAAAATTTCAAATATTACATACAATCGAAAATCTTTTTAAGAAAGATTTATTATAAAAAAACACGTGTAGGCCAAAAAAATAATCAGTCGCTACCTGTCAACACATTAAGTACCATATTTTTTAAAAAAACTTTTGAGTAATTTTCTTAAATTGTAATACCTATTTTCCAGTATTTGCAACAAATTCTCATTATAAATTGGAAAACAGTTACAAAGATTGTCATCGTATATTTATATTTTAGGTAATTGATGTGTTTATCTTCACGTTCAGAAAGTATTTTTTATATAAACTGAAACCAGTTCAAGCATTCTGAAGCTCGGCTGAAGAATACAACCCAAAAGGTAACATTTATGCATTCATATATTATGTACTCATATTATGTTCGTTGTTCAATACTTCAATAGGACACCGTATTTTTTATATTACCGTATTTACTTGATACATCTGTTTCTAACTTCATAAATACACAAATCACAAGTAATATGTAAAAATATAGGTACGTTATATATTTTTTGTCAACGAAAACATGTAAATTAACATTAGAATTTATATACTAATGTAAGTAATTAAAAAAAATAATTCATAGTTTTAAAATAATTGTTAATAATGCGAATTAGGTACATTATTATATGCAAAAAATAAATGTTTACAAATATTACATACAACAACATTTAAAATCTTTTTAAAAAATACTGTCACTATCCCAAATGATAATCAGTCGCTACGTTTCAACAAATTAACTGCGTTACTATATGAAACATTTACAAGGATGGATATTGTAAAAAGGTTAAAATTCTTTTTGAATAACTATCTTAAACTGAAAACAATATATATATATTTATATATATATACATATATATATATATATATATATATATATATATATATATATATATATATATATATATATATATATATATAAACAATTGCAAATATATATCGTTTTGGCATACAAAATATTTTTATATAATAATTCAAATTAGGTACATTACTATATGTAAAAAGAACATTTCAAATACTACATAGAAAAACATTGAAAATCTTTTTAAAAAAGATTTTCTTTTAGAAAAAAGCCGTGTAACCCAAAAAAATAATTAGTCGCTGGCTATCAACACATTAAGTACCTTATTGTTAAAAAAATTTCAGTAATTTTCTTAATTTGTAATACCTATCCAAAACCTCTTTTACGGTATTCTCAGCAAATTCTCATTAAAAATAGGAAAACAATTACAATGATAGTCATCGTATATTTATATTTTCAGTTGATTGATGTGTTTATCTTGCACGTTCAGAAGGTATTTTTTATATAAACTGAAAAATTCAAGCATTGTGAAGCTCGCCTAAAGAATATAACCCAAAAGGTAACATTTATGCTTTCATGTAACATCCCGTTTCCAGAATAATTGCATGTAATTATCTTAGTGGATGTTCAATTTATTAATTTTGGTGTTGGCCCAATGAGATCCCGATTAGTGGATATATACGTGTCGGGTTATGAGTTACGTGTCACCGGGTAATTAATTTAGTGGATTAATTATATATTTGGGTTCGTGGAGTTAATTGGGTTAAGTGGATATTAATTGTGATAATAGGGTATCGGGTTCGGGTTAATGGGTTGGGGACCGGCCGAAATAGAGATACATATATACGTGATCTCCTTCTCTTCTCCCTTATCCATTTGAAAACCTAAAGGAGTGCATGTGTGTGTGATTGTGAGACTCCAGCAGCTAGAAGCCTTCAAGTTTCTGAAGTGATCGTGAAAGTTTGGGTTCAGCTCCATCTTCCTTGTGTTCTTGAGATTGTTGAGGTAAGAATTCTTGTTCTCTTTTTGTAGAAATTGAGGTATAAGTTACCCAGGTTGGGAAATTGGTAAGTAGCTGTTATGTAGTGATTATATGCATCTTTGGGGTTGTAATTGGGGCTGAAATCGTGTATGGGAGAGGTTAACCCTCCTGGGCAGAGCTGAAAATCGCAGAGCAGGAATGGGGTTTCTGCTTCGTCGCGGCGCGACCACCAGAGGCCTAGCGGCGCGAGCCGCAGCCTGCTGGGAAATTCCGGTTGGGGTCTCATGAAAGGGTCTTGGGTCGGAACTGTGTTGGGTTCTTTCGGGATTGTTCGGGCCGGGTTTGTCTGAGTTTGGAGTTTTGTTTGGGCTGAGTCTTGAGTCGGGTTTCGTTGGGGTTTCGGGTCGGGTCTCGGTTGGGTTTTCGGGATTCCGTTGAAGTTGTTTGAGTCCGGGTCGGTTACGGGTTTATTGTTGTTCGATTATATGTGTTAATTGGGATTGAGATTAATGGTTGGGCTCCACTTGTTTTCAGGGACGAGTCAACGAGCAGAGCCGAGTCAGAGATTTCGGGATTAGTGGATTGACCAGGTGAGTACCCGAGTTCTTTTTTAAACCGCGGGACTGTTTTCCGAGTCATGATTGTGTAGCTAGATTCGTGTATGTGTATATTGTGTATTGTGAATAAGACAGGGACGCGAGCACATGTATGATTCTAATTCCCACATATGTGTTATATGTGCATGAGATGAGATCCAGTCCAGGGGTTCGTGATGAGTTCCATACGGACGGTGATTTGCGATGAGTGATCGCGCGGGTTGACTGTCCCTAACAGTCCTTGGGGCGTGTATACACGGCAGGGTCTGTAGCCGGTTCGCGCCCGTGATACAGGGTTTTCGCTAACCACCGCCATACACGGTCGTTAGCCGGGGAAGTGTCCCCTCAGTGATATTGTGTGTAGGGCTTCGGATCTCACGCTATGTGTTCATACCTGCATTATGCTGTTGATTGCCAGGGATAGGGACTCTGGTGTGTGTACGTGCTATGTGTATGCGTGTTATATGTTTACTCTGCAGAGTCTAACCCTCGCGTACTCACGAGCTTCCGAGCTTACGTATTCGAGTCTACCATGTTCAGGGGATCAAGGAAGGGGCCGATAGCTGGGTTTGCTGAACAGGGACTTGTTGTTACTTGAGAACTGTGGTATCTGCTTTTGCTAGTGACTATGTTAGTGCTGATTATGAATGTACCTTTTGAGATGATGTTGATCAGTAGATTATGTGTTAAGAATGTTTATGCAAAAGTTTTAAATTAACAGTGATCTACATTATCTTTGACCCATGTGTTATAGAGTTATTGCGATGCTGCCACCTGTGTATTGTATTGACGTGGCATTTCTGGGATCGGGGAGGGTGTTACAGTTCATATATTATGTACTCATATACTATGTTCGTTGTTGATTACTTCAATAGGACACCATGTTTTTTATATTACCGTATTTACTTGATACATCTGTTCACAACTAATATGTAAAAATACACGTACCTTATATACTTTTTGTCAATAGAAACATATAAATTAATATTTGAATTTATATAACAATGACAGTAGTTAAAATAAATAGTTCATAGTTTTTAAAATAGTCGTTAATAATACAAATCGTTAATAATACAAATCAGGTACATTATTATATGCAAAAAATAATTGTTTACAAATATTATATACAACAGCATTTAAGATCTTTTTAAAAAACGTTTTTAAAAAATATTGTCTGTGACCCAAATATTAATTAGTTGCTACGTTTGAACAAATTAAGTGCATTACTATATGAAACATTGTTTACAAGGATGGATAATTGTAAAAAGGTTTAAATTCTTTTTGAATAATTATCTTAAATTATAAAACCTATCCAAAACCTATACAAAGCAACGTTAAACAGAAAATTAAGTATATGATGAAGGTAAAGTGAACTTACGAGGCACCACTGGATTATACGAGTAGTTACAAACTGACTTGTGAAGACGATTATTTGGCCAAAAAAAATAAAATTATTACAGACCAACAACGAATAGAACAATCTCTACTAACTAGAATACAAGTTAAATATTTTTATACAATAAAATCATAAATGCACATAAGAACCTATAAAAAATAATCATGAACATTAATGAATGTGCAGTATTTGTAAACCCACACAATACCATGTGCAATATTTAATCATGTATGAAGGGTTGCATCAATCCACAAAAAGTATTCATGATTGGTATTTTGATTTTCAAAATGCCTTTTTCTTTTTATAATATGAAATTTTGTAAAATAATTATATACAATTGAACTTTATGATGTATCTGAGACAAAAAAGTGTAACAACATAATATTTTGGTTTATCCCGTTTGTGTCAAAAGTGTTTCCACTATATAATATGATGTAAAATACAATTATAATTATAGGTAATTCTATAAATAAAAGAATTCAATATATTTATATTATATTATATTATATATATATATATATATATATATATATAAAAACAATTGTAAATATATATCGTTTTGGCATATAAAATACTTTTAAATAATAATACAAATTAGGTCATTATTATATGTAAAAAATATTCAAATATTACAAACAACAACATTGAAAATCTTTTTAAAAAAGATTTTTTAGAAAAAATGTGAGTAACCCAAAAAAAATAATTAGTCGCTACCTGGTCAACACATTAAGTTCCTTATTATTAAAAAAATTTGAGTAATTTTTTTAAATTGTAATACCTATCCAATACCTATTTTACGGTATTCTCAACAAATTCTCATTAATAATAGGATAACATTTACAAAGATAGTCATCGTATAATTATATTTTTTAGTTGATTCATATGTTTATCTTGCACGTTCAGAAGATAGTTTTTATATAAACAGAAACCAAACCCAAAAGGTAACATTTATGTTTTTATATATTATGTTCGTTGTTCAATACTTCAATAGGACACCATATTTTTTATATTACCATATTTACTTGATACATCTGTTTCTAACTTCATAAATACACAAATCACAACTAATATGTAAACGTACAGGTACCTTATATATTTTTTGTCAACATAAACATATAAATGAAGATTAGAACTTATATACTAATGAAGTAATAAAAAAAATAATTCATAGTTTTTAAAATAATTGTTAATAATACAAATTAGGTACATTATTATATGCAAAAAAAAATGTTAACAAATATTACATACAACATTTAAAATCTTTTTAAAAATTTTAAAAAAAATTATTGTCTGTGACCGAAATATTAATTAGTCGTTACGTTTCAACAAATTAATTGCATTACTATAAGAAGCATTCTTTTTGAATAATTATGTTAAATTGTATCCAAAACCTATGTTACCACAATATTCTCAACAAATTCCCATTAAAAAAAGAAAAACAATTATAATACTGACAAATAATTGATAACAAAAAAATTAACGTTAAACAGATAATTAAGTGTATGATTAGTAAAGTGAACTTACTGATGTGCCGCTAGCACACCATAATTTTAATTATGAAATGGAATTAAATAAACTAAAACTAGCGGACAAATAGGCAAGTATTACCTATCGTATACTAGTATAGCTTACGTAAGTCCGGGTATCGAGCTCAGGGACAATCTGGTGGAATGATGATAGTAAGTCGTCGATTAATAATTAGCTATGAATTTAGATTGATTTAAACTGTGTATAAAACTAAAATAATGACAAACGATTTATCAATACCACACATACAATCCGAAGAAATGATTAAACACTAAGATTTTTGATAAAAGGAAACATGTAATCAAGTGGGATCACTCCCCCTAAACATCGGATCAACAATTCAAAGCACAAATTGAATAATATATCAGTTATGATTCCAAAGAGACAAACACACAAATCTCTAGATATGTTTGATGCTAATTTATCATAACAACCAATATCATACCCACTCAAATCTCTTATACATGAATACAATATCGATTTAACATGTGAACAATGATCATCTAGCTATATGGATCTCTCGCTATAACACAATAATCCCATAACTCACGACATGAACACGAAAACCTCTTTTAAATGTTCAAAACTTGAGTTATGCAAATCCGAATGTTCACAACAAGTTTACAACTTTTGAATGATGATTCGGTTAACACCAAATACATAAAATTCATGCTATATTCTCATAAAAACATAAATCCCCTCTTATTATTATGAAAACACCGATTAAACATACTCTTTCACCATCTCTAGTAGAAAGATTCACCTTCACCAAAATGTTTGGTTCATCAAAAACAAATACCAACTATTTCAAACTCTCGTTATGGAAATAATGAAGCATTCATAGCAAGTTTAACAAGTCTAAACATAACAACAAGATTTTCATTCAAAATACGCAAACTATGATATATTATCCGATTACATACGAAATATAAATCATCCAATGTTTAGGGTTTGTTACCCAAATGATTACATAGCAAAAACTACTCCATATTAATGGAGTAAAACATCATCTCACAATAAGCAAGCATTCCACACATTAAGATAAACTTAAATATACGAAAAACTCCCCTAATAACGTATGGTGATGAAGATGCTATCATTTGGATCAAAACTCCAAGTTAGAAATCTTCCTTTGCTTTCCTTCTTCCTCAAGAAACCAGAGAAAAGTGTGTGAGATTTTGGAAAAAATTTCGTCTCCCTCATAAATGAGAAGAAATTTCCTTTTATAGGCTGGGGAGAACTCGCCGAGTACAAGGCTTGAACTCGCCGAGTTCATGTGTTGTCAGCTTCTGATTTGATCTCCAGGAGAGAGAACTCGCCGAGTAGATGAAGGGAACTCGCCGAGTTCATGAGATGTCGACTCCTTATTCGATCTGGCATGTATCAGGAATTTTCTAAAAATAACTGTTTTCAGGTGTACTCGCCGAGTACGGGGATGAACTCGCCGAGTTCTTGATGGGAATTCGGTTCTGGAAATTGGTGAACTCGCCGAGTATATGAGTGAACTCGCTGAGTTCTGAGCAGATCAGACTTTCTGTTTTGATGTGAACTCGCCGAGTAGATGAGTGAACTCGCTGAGTTCTGCTTGTTTCAGCTCCTTTCACTTCTATTTACTCAACAAACACCTGAAATGATAACATGAACAAATTGGACGATATCACTTACGAGACACCACTAGATTATACAAGTGGTTACTAGCCGACTTGTGTAGACGATGATTTGGGCAAAAAAAATTAAATTATTACAGAACAACAACGAATAGAACAATCTCTACTAACTAGAATACAAGTTAAATATATGTAAAAAATAGAATCATAAATGCACATGAGAACCTACAAAAAAATAATAATGAACTACAATAATCTGATTATTTTTTTGACAAACTAAAAATCGTTATAAGTATTTAAAAAAGCATCCAAATATGAGGGTAATCAACCATAAAAATTTTGGCTAAAACATAACCAACACCGTCCGTCATGGTTACCGACGTGGTGGATCAAAGTGGTCGATCGTTGCCGTTTAGAATACCAAAATAACCGAAAATCATGTATATTGTAGGACGATAATGGTTACAAAATAAATAATACATTCATGGTGATGTCATTTCATGACCATCAGTAGCGAAACTAGGTAAAACATTATTGAAATAAAACATTAAATGTAAAATAAAACGACTAGATCTAAGAAATGTTTATAAAATCCTACGGATTAACACCACCGTCAGCTAAACCGATTTAACTTCGTGAACAGCACTACTGATGATAGGTAAAGGATTTTTGAAATACAAAATTAAATGCAAAAAAAGGATAGATCTAACCAAATATTCCAATCCAGAAAAATGTATAAAGAACTGTCGGCTAGGAGGCAAACTACCGTCGGACATGGTTAAACCCGAGGTAGAGCTCTTGCTACATCATCGCCTATTTTGTAAAATCAATTGTATCGCCAACTCTACATTAGTATTTACGAGTCATCACCGACGGTTATAATTTATAAGAAAGGAAAAAATCATCATACGGTCCTTTAAGATCGACACTAGATGTATACAAACGACACTAGATGTATACAAACAGTCTCGGCTAGGAGGCAACACAACCGTCGGTCATGGTTTACTGCAAGGTGCATTGTCATTTCCATCATCGCCGAGTTGTAAATCTGAATGGTGTCGATCTGAGATGTTTCATATAAAAAGAAACGATGTATAAACTTCCGACCATAGGTCACCGTTGTTAGGCCTTACCTTTTCCGACTCATGGCCAGCGAGAAGTAAGGTAAGCAACAACTAAAAAATTAGACAATCACTATTGAGAGAGAAAGAGGTGTTGGCGGCTACGAAGTTAGAGAGACAAACATTCAAATTTTTAGGGTTTGGCTTGCTGCTTATAAGCGAAAAGAAAGACGGGTCAGGTCTGGGTAAAATTAGGCCCGCGTGTCTCATCAATGAATATTGCGTATGTGTGTGTGTGTGTGTGTGTATATATATATACACGTCGGGCCGGGGCCGGGTAAATGTAAACCCGCGTCTCTCAGCAATGAATATTGACTATGTATTGAGTATATATATAACCAGTACACTACAATTTATCAATATTTCTGAAAACAATTTAATTCATTTTTCATTAACCAACTATAAACTGTGTAAATATTATTATTTTTTTCCAAAAATTTAACATATTTTTAACTTTTTTTTCCAAAAAAAAAATCTATTTACTTAATAGGGAGAATTTTATATATGTCCCTCTAAAAGTTCATAATATCACATATACCCGACTCAAAAAAAAATTCATATATTTCCTTCTAAACTTCATAATATCATATTTACCCGATTTGAAATTTAATACCATATATGACCTTTAAAACTTTTAAATATCTCAAATATATCGAAATTATTTATTTATTTGTTTTTATTACTTTAAAACTCATAATAAATATTCACTATTAAGAAAATAACCAATCTACCAATTTTATTTCTTAAACTTCATAATATCGTAATTAACCAATTTAAAACTTTCAGATTATATATACCCGTTGAAACTTTTATATATATCAAATTTATCCAAATTATTTATTTATTCTTTTTTATTACTTTAAAAGTCGTAGTAAACATTCATCATATGAAATTGTCTCTTAAACTGGGAGAATTTAAGATTAAATTATATTAGATTATACCAGTTAAAACTCTTTAATATATCGAATATATCTAATTTATTTATTATTTATTATTACTTTATAACTCTTTTATATGAAATTCTTTCTTAAATAATGAAAATTTATTATAAGTTTTAAAGTAATAAAAAAGAATAATTAAATAATTTGGCTATATATGATATATTTAAAAGTTTCAACGAGTATATATGATATTAAAGTTTTAAATCGGGTAAATACGATATTTAAAAAATTTAAGAAATAAAAAAATTGTAGATTGCTAATTTCTTTATTAATAAATATTTATTATGAGTTTTAAATTATAAAAAAATAAATAAATAATTTGGATATATTTGATATAATTAAAAGTTTTAAAGCGTGTATATGATATTAAAGTTTTAATTTGAGTAAATATGATATTATTAAGTTTTAGAATGACATATATGAAATTATTTTTTTGAGTTGGGTATATATGATATTATAATGTTGTAGAGGGACATATATGAAATTCGTCATCCCACTGTATTGTTTCAAATACATTCCTAATTTCAATTTTATTAAATATTCTGCTTCAAAGTATATATTTATTTAATTAAATTACATAAAATAATTATGTATCATGATTATATATCAACTATATTTGGAAACTTTGTTAATGCAAAATGTATAAGTGTTGGAAGCATCAATCAGTTACATAACCAGCACTATTAACTTTTAAAAATACAAATTCCGTCATTTTTCTTTCAGGACTACATTTACACCATTTAATTAAGAATTTTTCAGTTTTTAAAATAGTGGGGAAGTTACCAGTTACTTTCAACATAGTTACCAAAGAAAATTCATAAATCAAAAATAGTATTTTGTAAAACCGATTTACATAAAAAGCTATTATGGTTTGACCAATTATACATTTAAGGTATTATATAAATTTTTTTCTCTTCAAAAAAGATATAAACTTTTATAACAGTTATAAAATACGTACTCAAAGATGATTCCGTACAAAAAAGATAATCACGTTTTAACTTTTTTTGATTACGTAGCCAGTATTTTGTATTGTAATAAAATATCTAAATTTTTGTAATAAAGAATAATAATCAAGTAACAAAAAGTAATATAAATATAAAATTTGATTTATAAAGTCCAACTTTAATACATAATTAGAAATTCTTTTTAAAATGACACATTAAAAACTAACTTTTACTAATAAACAATAATAATCAAGTAATAAAAAGAAATATAAATATATATATTGGTTGTTAGAGTCCAGCTTTATACATAACTAGAAACATATTCTTCAAAATGCGACCTTAAAAACTTTATGATGTGTTTAACAAAAAGGGTGTTTGAACATGGTTTATGCATTTATACATTTATGTGTCGAAAGTATTTATACAATACAAGATAATGTTAAATACGTTATAATTATAAATAATTCTATAAGTTAAATAATTAAATGTTTTCATTTATTATAACACACATGTAAAAATGTTTCCATGGAGTCCCATATTAAATGTACATGTTCATTACAATAAAATATTTTATTTTATACAAAAGTATAATATACACATGTTCAAAAGTGCGTTACAATTGACGAGTTCACATCATTTGAAGTTATAACGATAAAAAAAATTTATATCATGCAAATTTATAATATTTAAACAATATGCACATGTGATCTAATGATGCACTTTAAACATGTACATATTTTATTTTTGCATTGAATATAACATTTTTATCGTAATGAATTTCAAATTATGTGAATTGTTCAACAGTAGTACACTTTTGAACATTTATATATTATATTTTTGCATAAAATAAAATATTTTATTGTAATGAACATGTACATTTAATATGGACTCCAGGACTCCACTCTAATATGGGACTCCATGGAACTTAAATCTCTCTCTCTCTCTCTCTCTCTCTCTCTATATATATATATATATATATATATATATATATATATATATATATATATATATATATATATATATATATATATATATATATATATATAGAATATGGTTCGTGTGAGTACCTAAAAAATGCAGAGTACCGTGAGTACCTGTGAACACACGGGTTTCAGATGTGAACTTGCTCCGAAAAAAAGTTTTTTTTTTTTGAATTTTTTTTTCATATTCATTTAGATACAAATAATATAAGACTATACGTAAAAAATTATATACATTTACACTTTCTATCATCTTAAAAGTCATGTGAACGTGAAAAAATTCATGTGAACATGCTTAGTTGTGAACACACGTTCACAACAGTACACTTCATGTGAACACACACGTTTCACATAGTTCTAGTGTGTGTTTAGGTGTGATTTTTTGCAAGTAGTCTTGTATTATTAATTTAAACTTGATTATGAAAAAAAATTTCAAAAAAAATGATTTTAAGCGAGGTACCTCCGGTACTCCGCAAAACTAGTGGTACTCATTTGAACCCAAATCTATATATATATATATATATATATATATATATATATATATATATATATATATAACTAAAATGCATTAGAAAACCTCCATGCACCACCACAAATGCATCACAATTCCCGCGTGATGCATCAAATTCCGGCGTGATGCATCAAATTCCGGCGTGAGGCATCGATTTTCTGCATGATGCATCACCTGATCCAATGACTATAAAGTGGTTCCCGGGTTTTCCGATGCATATACGTTTTCCATTAAACTCACCCCTATATATATATAGACACACACACAGATGGTTAACTCTGTTTGTTAGTTTTGATATTAACTTTTACTTATCGGTTTTGATGGTAACATTTATTGTTGGTTTTGATCTTTTTTTTTCGAAAAACATTGTTGGTTTTGATCTTAACTTTATTTGTTGGTTATGATTTTAACTACGTTTATTTGCTTTGATATTAAATTTGTTTTATTGATTTTGATATTATTTTTTATCAGCTTCTTGTCATAAATAAAAAATAAATCGGTTTTAGTCGCTCCGATACCGGAAAAATCAGTATTGTACAGAACTGGTACCTAAAATTTATAAATGGTTCGGTACTCGGTACTGATATTATGTCTCAAAAAATTCAGTATCATCTGGTTCGGTACCGGTACAAGACCGATTTCCCTAATCTTTCCCACGTGCTACACTAATAATTTCTTTTGTTGTGCATTGTGGTTCGACTCGAACCAACCGCATAATGCATCAAGTGACTGCAATGCACAATTCTTTCTGAATGATGTACAATCCTGTCCACGTAATGCATTATATTTTTCCTAGCGATACATTGTCATTTTCCAAAGTTTTCTAATAATACATCAAGATTTTCCATTAAACTCATCCACACATATATATCTTCCAAATTTATCGTTTGTATAATCTATGCATTCCTAATCAACATTAAACAAGGTCGGATGTCAAATAATGAGACAGTAGATATAAATAAACGTGTATAAAAATTAGGTCACGAATTCATGATTATGATATAGAGACCATATATATAAGTTTTGAAAAATATTTAAAATATGAAAATGTAAAATAAAATGTCAATTACATTTGTCAAACTTTTCACTGTTTGAACATGGTTTATGCATTTATACATTTATGTGTCGAACATATTTTTATAATACAAGATAATGTTAAATACGTTATAATTATAAATAATTTATCTAAGTTAAATAATTAAGTGTTTTCATTTATTATAACACACATGTATAAATAATTTTTATTATATATCGTAGTTACATACATACCTAAGACTTTTAAAATTTTAATACGATAAATCCGGTCACCGACCGGGTAAAAAAAACTAGTTTATTTTGCTTTTAAGGCACTATATTTACTGATACGTGTGTGTAAAATATTGGGAAATTTATTTAAAAAAAAAACGAAATCAAATATTAAAAATATTAATTTATGATTTTATCTACATACATATATACCCAAATTAACAACCAGATATTACAATTATACATTATCCTCGTATTGTACTAATAGAAAAACTACTAACAACAGCTGAATTTCAATCACGATTCTTATGACATTCCGTTACTAAATCTATGAGACTAGCAACGGATTTAGTAACGGAATGTCATAAGAATTCTGTTTTATTATAATAACGGTTAATTATAAAAAAGGTGTTGCTACATGAACCAGGTTTAAAAAAATTTAATGAAACTTGTGCCAAACAAAAGTAGTATCTTTATTGATTTTTTTTTCTCATATAAAATAATGAACTCTTTTCTATTATCATTTTTAATTTTTAATAACATCAAAATGTTTGTGTATCTAACTTTTATTAATTTTTATTTTGTAACAAACAATTATTACACCGATATCTATTATAGATTGATTATATAATCTTATAATATTTTAATAAATTTATATAAAGTATTAATTTCTAACAAAAATATAAGAAAATTCCTTCTAAATTAAATATATATTATATAATTTGCAACAAAACATTTAAACATGAGAAAGAAAATATACTTCGTTTTTAATATTCATTTATAATTCTAAGTAATCGTTTTTTTTTTAATTAAAGACAATAATCCAAATGTCATTATAAAACCAAAAAATTACAATATTTACAATTTAACGAAGGATTACCTACAGATTTTTACTTAGAGAGTTAGAGATTATCGACGAATAGTTTACCGAGGGACCATTGAGGGATTTCCGAGGGCTTTTCACTGACGGATTACCGACAAAATTTAAATCTTTCGGTATTTTCTCAGTAGTTTCTCGTGAATAGTGACGGATTATCGAGCAAATTTGACTGTCGGCATTCTGTCGGCATTCCATTGAAAGTCGTCGGTAAAGTTTGAAACCAAATTCTGTCGGAAATCCGTCAATAATACCTAGGATATTCCACTTGAAAGACTTTAATATATAATGAATTGAAATTTTCTTTTCAAATGGTGCAATTTTAACTAGTTACAAAACTAGGTGTAAAAGTGAAACAAGGTAAAAAGACTCACTAAACAAAACATATAAAAGTTAATATAATTCAAAGGAATTGAAATTTAAATTTTAGTTATTAATTTGATTGATGATGAATGTAGAAGATAGTTTTTAGCATTGAATAGAGATATATGTCGGTATCTAATTCATGTATAGGTTGGAATGATTGTCAAATTCCTATAAACAAGAAAATTGATGGAAAATACATAAAATTTAACCATTTACATTAGTTATCAAAAATGGTAAACAAACTAAATTTAAATTTCAATTCCATCAAATGAACCAAACGCCACCTAAGAGTTTTTATATAAATTACATAATAATTTACAATTATCTTTCATTATTACATTGAAATGATGATGGATCAATAACATTAATAGTAATTTAAACTGAATAAACACGTATAATTAATATTTTTAGCCGTTGATTAGTATCATATATATAGTGTTATAAACAGTACTTATGTTAATGCATAATATTAAAAGCATTTAGGTTTATATTTTATATTTAATAAGTGTGAGATACATAAAAAAAAAACTTAAAAATAATAAAATATGAAACTTAAAAATATATATAAGTATCATAATTGGATAGAGAGAAAAATAAAAAGAAACAGAAAAATGATATGATTAGTGGACACAAAAATATATTGTCGAATATTATAATAATTATGTCAAATTAGAATCTAAGAGTTTAAATAGTAAAATTAATTTAAGGGTTCATTTAGAATATCCCTTGTTAAAAAATACCTAACATGTTTTCACACGTTTTGCGCTTTTGTCATTTCATGTTATTTTTTTCCTGAAAAATCCTCGGATTAATTTATTTTTTTTGTGATATTCTGCTATTGGAACCCGATTATAATTGGTAGATTATATTAACGTCTATTTTTTGAAAGAATTTATATTAATGTCTAAAAATTTTAATTAAAGAGTTTATTAAAGATTTTAAATATTGAGTTTTGAACGAACTTGCAAATTAATGGTTTGGTTTTAGTTTAAACGTTTTCTATTAAAGTAGTTAACAATGGTTTTTAAAGTAGAAATTAATAAAGAAGTTATTATTCATCTCTTAAATATTTAATAGTAGATTAAGGGAATGTTTGGTTGAAATTAGGGAATGAAAATATGGGGAAATGAAAATGAAAATATGGTGGAATAGGAATGAAGTTTAATCAAGAAGAAAAATTCACTCATCTCAATTTATTGGGTAAGATGGTTTATTTAACCATAGTTAAGTAATCCTTAATTTTATTATATTACATTAATCATCATTAACAATTATTATTGTCATTCCTTACTTTATAATACATCTAACCAAGCATCCCATAAATGTTATGTGATTGATTAGATGTATTATAAAGTAAGGAATGTCTGATATGGTCTCATTAAACTATAAATGTTCTTTAGAGTTTGACCGTTTGTTTCTCGATTGGCTCTCGAGATTCAAGCAAGACATGACACGACAAATTAACTAGAGGAATGTCAGGTCATTTTAAAGGAGGCGGTTGAAAGACCGGCTTTGATAGCATCAGTTACAGACTGGACTTACCTATACAAATTACCAGCTAGTGTTTGACGAGACTATGACATGGTTGTGTTTGTTCCTTAATTATTTTACAAATTGTATGGTTGGCCGTTTAAACAAATATTATACCTCTTCAAAAAAAAATTTGGGTTTTGAAGTAAAATTGATTTAGGATTAAAGCTTCTAAAATTAAATTAAAACTTTTAAAACATGGGAAATTTAAATAATTACATCATCTGTAAAGGGGCGCTCATGCTACCCTGATCGGTGTAGTGGATCATGTCATAGTTGGGCGATGCGTCATATACTGGGATGTGTGTCGGTATTGTCTTCCCAGCGGGTCATGCCACAACTAACCATTGGAAAGGTCGTTGCCTATGGTCGTCTTACGATACTATTTAGTGGTGTTTCTCGACGTAGGACCCGAACTCAAGTTGTAGATTAGATTAATCATGTCCGGTTTTTGGGAATTTTATAAAAGAGTTTATAATTGACGAGAGTTGTCTACCAAATTAGCTTGCATGTGTAGGTCATGTCATAGTTGGGTGCATTTGTGAGTCAACAAGATCTTGTTTGTTTAGTGAGTCATTTATGGGTTTATTGATTTATTAAATGTTCAATCTTTTTCAAATTACTAATGTCTATTTTTCCTTTGAGTTAATTACAAAAATGGTCCTTGTGGTTTGTCCAAAAATTTGGATTTGGTCCCTGAACTTTCAATTTTGCAGAAATGGTCCTTATTTTCATAGTTTGTTTGCAATTTTGGTCCCTCAACCTATTAAATTTTTTAATATGACCAAATTGCCCTTATTTTGATGCAAACTATAGGGACCATTTCTACAATTAATTTTTTAACTCTTTTTTATTCTTAATTAAATAAATTATTTTTTATTGTTACTTAAATTTAATAAACTATAAAAAAATAAAAGAATTATTTAATTATTTATGTTGGTTCGTAAATGATTTAGATATTTTTAGTCTTAATTAATTTTAATTTACTATAATCAAAGTGTAAACCAATCAAAATTATAATCGAAAAAGTCATTTATGTTTAGAAACTTATTTCTAGAGGTTTCATATATAAAATATTATAAATATTTGACTCTCTAATTATTTATGTTGGTTCATAAATTTATAATAAAAATATGTTTGTTGGTCAAATATATTTTACTTTATTCTTAAATAAAATCGGCCAAAGATTATATTTTATAATCCGTTCACATTTGTACAAAACAAGGTGATAATGGTAAAGTGATAAATATAAATGGTTTAAATTTTTAAGGTGTCGATTTCATCTGATTAAAATGAATAATCAAATTGAAAGACGAAAAAAGATTTAAAACGTATTTATATTTCTCGATTTTTATGTAAAGGTCTGACAAACCAAAGTTCGATGATTAAAGTTGTTAATCATGAATCTCAAAGATGTTATATGGACCTAAAATTTTAAATCGTTTTTGGTGTAATTAAAAATTAAAACGATAAAATAATTGATACGTTAAATAAAAAAAATTGAGTTGTCTTTAGACCATTTGGAAGTTTTTTTAACTCGGTCAAATTAAACGTTAAAATTTTATTTATTTAAGTTCTTTATAATTTATTAAAGTTAATTAACACTAAAAATAAAGTAGAGTCAATTACATAAATGGTCTTTGTGGTTTGATCAACATAAATATTTTTTATTATAAATGTATGAACCAGTATAAATAATTATAGAGAAAAAAAAATTTATTTATGAAACCTTTAAAAAATAATTTCTAAACATAAATAATTTTTTCGATTATAAATTTTGATTGGTTTACACTTTGATTATAGTAAATTAAAATTAATTAAGACTAAAAATATCTAAATCATTTATGAACCAACATAAATAATTAAATAATTCTTTTCTATTTTAATAGTTTATTAAATTTAAGTAACACCAAAAATTAATTTATTTAATTAAGAATAAAAAAGAGTTAAAAAATTAATTGTAGAAATGGTCCCTAGTTTGCATCAAAATAAGGGTAATTTGGTCATATTAGAAAAGTTAATAGGTTGAGGGACCAAAATTGCAAACAAACTATGAAAATAAGGACCGTTTCTGCAAAATTAAAAGTTCAGGGACCAAATCCAAATTTTAAGACAAACCACAGGGACCATTTTTGTAATTAACTCTTTTCCTTTTGTAGTTAAAATGAATACTAGAATCTCACTCTGAGCTATCATTTCTAGCGATCGACTTTGGACCTAATTTTTTCTGTGTGGTTTTTAGCAGAATTTGTAATGCAATGGGAGCGCGTAGTTGATATTTTGTATAATACTATGATGCAATAGTCAGGCCCGACTCCTGCATGTGCAATATGGGCTGTTGCACAGGCCCCCAAACCAACAGAGCCTCAATTTAGAGTTAATTACAAAAATGGTCCCTGTGGTTTGTCCTAAAATTTGGATTTGGTCCCTGAACTTTCAATTTTGCAAGAACGGTCCTTATATTCATAGTTTGTTTGCAATTTTGGTCCCTCAACCTATTAACTTTTCTAATATGACCAAACTACCCTTTATTATGATGCAAACTATAGGGACCATTTCTATAATTAGTTTTTAACTCTTTTTAATCTTAATTAAATAAATTATTTTTTAGTGTTACTTAAATTTAATAAACTATAAAAAATAGAAAAAAATTATTTAATTATTTATGTTGGTTCATAAATGATTTAGATATTTTTAGTCTTAATTAATTTTAATATACTATAATCAAAGTGTAAACCAATCAAAATTTATAATAAAAAATTTCATTTATGTTTAGAAATTATTGTTTAAAGGTTTCATAAATAAGAAGTTTTTTCTTTATAATTATTTATACTGGTTCATACATGTATAATAAAAAAATATTTATGTTGATCAAACCACAAAGACCATTTATGTAATTGACTCTACTTTATTTTTAGTATTAATTAACTTTAATAAATTATTAAAAAAAATTAGTTATGAGCTAACAGTTTAATTAAAGTTAAAAATATTAAAGAACTTAAATAAATAAAAATTTAACGTTTAATTTGACTGAGTTAAAAAGACTTCTAAATGGTCTAAGACAATCAATTTTTTTTATTTAACGTATCAATTATTTTATCGTTTTAATTTTTAATTACACCAAAAACGATTTAAAATTTTAAGTCCATATAACATCTTTGAGATTCATGATTAACAACTTTTATCATCAAACTTTGGTTTGTCAGACCTTTACATAAAAATCGAGAAATATAAATAGGTTTTTAATTTTTTTTTCGTCTTTTCATTTAATCCGATTAAATCGACACCTTAAAAATTTAAACCATTTAGATTTATCACATTACCATTATCACATTGCTTTGATATAAATGTGAACATATTACAAAATAGAATCTTTGGCCGATTTTATTTAAGAAGAAAGTAAAATATTTGACCAACAAATATATTTTTATTATAAATTTATGAACCAACATAAATAATTATAGAGTCAAATATTTTTATAATATTTTATATACGAAACTTCTAGAAAATAGTATCTAAACATAAATGATTTTTTCGATCATAAATTTTGATTGGTTTACACTTTAATTATAGTAAATTAAAATTAATTAAGACTAAAAATATCTAAATCATTTGTGAAGACCACCCCTTACGGGGCAGTTCTCACCAGTCTAGGTCCCAATTCATGCAATACGATATCAACCATACTAAGATAGAGTAATTATAATGCGGAAAATTAAATTACAGTACAAATTATTAGGATTTAAGTTTAATACAGATTACCAATTTTAAATTAAACTTATAAAGGGCACAAGTCTATTCTAATTAATATCATCATATTATCAAAATAAATCTACCCAGATCACTATAACATCATCATCCAATTAGTACCAAAATGAGTTCGCTGAGTAGAGGTCTATGATACTTCTGTCTTGATCGTGTAAGACCTAAGAGCTAGGTCCGGCAGGTGACTTTCCTTTGCTTTTTCCTGTAAAATATTAAAGCAACATCTGTAAGCAAAGCTTAGTGAGTTTATAGATTTTCAATATTAACATGCGTGTCAAGCGGAGTTATAAATCTAAGCGTGATATGTCTTGGCTGCCGCTACAGCCCTCATGACTGAGATATAGTATCATAAGATCGGATGATGTTCAAACCACACTCACGCTTAAATCGTGGGGATCAGCCACATACTGGGCTAGCTACCAGTAAGTCAACATGGCAGAACATCGGAGGTCATTACCAAGTTCATAAGAACTGGCGAAATAGCCGGGTCTAGAACAATAGACCATAAGGGCTAGTCAAGCTGAATCAATCTATCAAATGTCTGATCAATGATGTAAGCATATGTCTATAGCAGTCATGATAGCAATGAATCATAAAGCAAAGTCTGAAGCTATATTAAATGCAATATGAAAAGATAGTCAAATAGCTATCATGATCCACTGGGCAACACCCATCCATGGTGTGCACAGGTCTCATTCCAGCTGATAAAAATGAATGTCAATAAGCTATCAACAACAATATATCTCACCCGGATCTATGCATGTTCAATTTGAATATCTATAACTCACAGTGTTGGGTCTTGGTCAAACAGATATATGAATCTGCCACCTGAGTTATCTCAGGATTTTGTCAATCTGTTCTCTGTCAAATCAAGTCTCTGACCCGCTTTAAATCTTTTAAAATCTTTGTCTAAATGTTCAGAATTTCACTGAACCTGTCCAGAATTATCATATCATACCATATCAATATCATATCATTATCATCATGTCTTTAGTCGTTAAAATCTTTATTTTAATAGATTCTGATAACTTGTTCGTTCATAACTCATTCTTTGTCTTATTAATATTCTCAAAAGTCGATACACACATATATATATATATATATATAAAATTTGTGAGTTTTATCATAACCATATTATATTTTTAATTATAATAGGTTGTTTAATAACTTAATCTGATTAGAAATTAATCTTATACTTGGAACAAGAACCAAATTCGAATTTAGATGGACAGATTCGAACTAGTACCATTCGAATCTAATTGATTAGATTCGAAATTTACATCACCTTGAACCCATACTCATAGACTCGAAGCATGCATATAGACTCGAAGCATGCATATAGATTCGAATTGAAGACTTAGACTCGATGCACATTCCTAGATTCGAACACATAGATTCGAACATACATAGCCTCGAATCTAGGTGACTAGATTCGAACCATACACAAAATTCGAATCTAATTAGGTATTTTCGAATCTAACTCCATTTCGAGTCTGTTCTATGCATTTTCGAATCTGATCATAACATCCTCGAATCTGATCATATTTGCAACTCTAAAACTTGAATTTCTAAGGCATAAATCACATATATAATCAATATTAAGCCTATGTTCGATTATCTTACACTTATTCTAGTTAATTTTGATAAAAATGGCTTTAAATTTCATAAAACTTTATAGATTCGAGAATACCATATATATATAAAACGGAAATATATATAAACTTACCTCAATTCGTCTGAATTCACGCAGGAACTAGTATATTCGCGTAATATTCGCCGAGATCTTCCTAACGATATATATTTCTTGATAATCGGACGGTCGGTTTAGGAGAATTTCTAGAGAGAAGGTAGAGAGAGAAAGCTAGAGAGAGAGTTTAGAGAGAGAGAGTTAGAGAGAGAGAGCAAATTCTGATTTTGAATCTAATTTCTCGTTTATATACGTCGTCTAGTTATATTTGCTAGCTAACTCACTTTCATTGTTGCATATTATATCTCTTTTATTTAATTCCCTTAATAATTTATTAATTCATAAATATAAATATTTATATAATTTAATTAAATATTTCATCACTTAATTAAATTATAATTCAAATAATGTAACTTTATTACATTATCGGTTCAAAATATTACTGAATTTACGACTAGATCAAAATTAGGTTGTTACAGAATGGGCTCCACCACGCACAAACTTCGTCCCCGAAGTTAGCTAGATTCGAACAGACCGGGATATGTAGCTTTCATAACATCTCTCGATTCCCAAGACTGATGCGAACCTTTGTGGTGTTTCCACTGGACGAGCACCATCTGTATCTTTTTATTCCGAAGCTTTTTGGTCTTCGAGTCCAGAATACGTTCTGGCTCTTCAACCACGCGAAGCTTCTCATCGATCTGCAGGTTAACATGTGGTATCTGAACTTCCCTTTCGTCAGCTAAACTCTTTCTCAGATGACTGACATGAAATACAGGATGTATTCCAGCTAAGTCAGCTGGTAGTTCAAGACGATAAGATTGATTTCCAATCTTTTCCACAATCTTGAACGGACCAATAAATCTCGGAGCTAGCTTGTTTCTTTTAATAAACCGTACCACATTCTTCATTGGAGATACTTTCAGCATCACCCAATCGTTAACTGCAAAACTGATTGATCTATGCCGATTGTCATAATATGATTTCTGCCTGCTTTGAGCTTCGAGTATGTTCCTTCTGACGAGTTGAATCTTCTCATGAGTCAACTGTAGAAGGGCAGGACCAGCTATTGGCGATTCGCCTGTTTCGCGCCAACAGGTGGGAGTTCTGCATTTTCTTCCGTATAGAACCTCAAAAGGAGCCATCTTGATCGTTGAATGATAACTGTTATTATATGAGAATTCGACCAACGGCAAGTGGTCATCCCAGTTACCACCTAGATCAAGAATGCAGGCACGAAGCATATCTTCTAGAGTTAAGATAGTACGCTCACTCTGGCCATCTGCATTTGGATGATAAGCAGTACTCATAGAAATCCGAGTACCCATCCCTTCTTGTAGTGCTTGCCAGAATCTGGATGTGAAGCGACTATCACGATCAGAAACGATAGACTTTGGCACACCGTGACGAGAAATTATTTCAGTGATGTATATCTGTGCCAATCTATCGAGGGAATATGTTTCTTTCATTGGAATAAAATGTGCTGATTTAGTTAAACGATCAACGACTACCCAGATGGAGTCGTGCTGTCTTTTGGTCTTTGGCAGCTTCGTAATGAAGTCCATTGTTATATGCTCCCACTTCCATTCAGGAACTGGCAGTGGTTGCATATCCCCGAAGGGCTTCTGATGTTCTGCCTTAACCATCTGACAAACTCTGCAGCTTTCAACACACTTACCAATATCTTTCTTCATTCCTGGCCACCAGTAATCAGCTTTCAGATCAAAATACATCTTTGAGCTGCCAGGATGAATGGATAACTTGGACTGATGAGCTTCGGACAGAAGAGTGCTACGAATAGAACCATATTTAGGAACCCAGATTCGGTTTCCCTTGAGACAGTGAAGTCCCAAATGGTTCAGAGTCAGAAATTGTAACTGCCCTTTAAGATTTTCAGAATCTATGTTCTCTTCTTTCAGCGCTTCTGTTTGAGCAACTCGAATATCTTCAATAAGATCAGAAGAGAATATAACTGGAGTTAGGGCATAGCAGCACTTTTCAGGATACACTTTTCTACTCAACGCATCCGCGACAACATTTGCTTTGCCGGGATGATATAAGATCTCGCAGTCATAATCCTTGATAAGCTCCAAGGATCGACGCTGTTTCATATTCAGATCTTTTTGAGTGAAAAGATGTTTGAGACTCTTGTGATCGGTGTAGAGCTGACACCGAGTCCCATATAGATAGTGACGCCAGATTTTCAAAGCAAAGGTAACGGCAGCCAACTCAAGATCATGAGTTGGTGCACTTTTCTCGTAGTCTTTTAATTGCCTTGAAGTGTAGGCAATTACTTTTCCCCTTTGCATAAGAACACATCCTAAGCCAGTACCAGAAGCGTCGCTGTAAACAACGAAATCGTCATTACCTTCTGGCAAGGCTAGAATCGGCGCTTGAATAAGCTTTTGCTTCAGAATATCGAATGCCTCTTGCTGTTTATCGGTCCAAACGAAAGGAGTATTCTTTCGTGTTAGTGTTGTAAGCGGTACAGCAATCTTCGAGAAGTCCTTTATGAATCGCCGATAATAACCGGCCAATCCAAGGAAACTTCTTATCTCGGAGGCATTGCGAGGCGTTTGCCATTTTTGAACAGCCTCGACTTTCGAAGGATCAACGGAAATCCCTTCGCCAGAAACAACATGGCCAAGGAACTGGATCTATAAAAATCAAGATAGAAATTCAAATTCTGATAGAATAGTTAAGGAAACAGCTCAAGACTTATATAATAGAAATTATACCTGTCTGAGCCAGAATTCACACTTGGAAAACTTTGCATAGAGTCTTTCTTTTCTCAACAACTCTAGCAACTGTCGTAAATGAATAGAATGATCAGCCTCCGTTTTGGAGTAAATCAGAATATCGTCTATGAACACGATAACTGATTTATCCAACATTGGTCTGCACACGCGATTCATGAGATCCATGAACGCCGCTGGTGCATTCGTTAATCCAAACGGCATTACGAGAAATTCGTAATGACCGTATCTTGTACGGAAGGCTGTCTTTGGAACATCTTCTTCTCTGACTTTTAACTGATGATACCCAGATCGGAGATCTATTTTCGAAAAGTAACTGGCTCCTTGTAACTGATCAAACAGATCATCGATTCTGGGCAGAGGATACTTATTCTTTATTGTAACCTTGTTCAACTCGCGGTAGTCGATGCACATACGGAAAGTTCCGTCTTTCTTTTTAACAAATAGTACTGGTGCACCCCACGGAGAAGAACTCGGTCGGATAAACCCCTTCTCCAACAGCTCTTGCAGTTGCTTTGACATTTCCTGCATTTCTGCAGGTGCAAGTCTGTATGGAGCTTTTGCGATAGGAGCCGCACCAGGAACCAAGTCAATACTGAACTCGACTTGTCGTTCCGGTGGCACTCCGAAAATATCGTCAGGAAATACGTCTGGGAACTCACAGACGATAGGAATATCGGATAAAGGTTTCTTTTGAGCTTCGGAGTTAGATTCAGATGAAACATAGCAAAGGTAAGAGTCGTGACCTTTAGACAAGTATTTGTGAGCCTTTTCTACAGATATAAAACAATGCGCACCTTTCCGCTTCTCGCCCTTGATCTCAAGTACTCGGCCGTCTGAAGATTTGATTCTGATTACTCGTCGGTTGCAGATAATTGTGGCCTCGTTGTTCATTAGCCAATCCATGCCGATGATGACATCAAATTCTTTTAAAGGAATCGGGATGAGGTCGAGATTGAATACAATATTATCGACTAGTAGAGTGCAGTTTCGATGAACAGAATCAGCCATAACATAGCTGTTACTGGCTGTCTCAATGTCAAGTACAACAGGAAGCTTTGATGGGAACTTAGATAATCTTGATGCAAAAGAAGTCGATATGAAAGAACGACTTGCGCCAGAATCAAATAATACGCGAGCAGGTATCGTATTTAACAGAAACGTACCGGTGACTACGTCAGGTGTTTCTCTCGCCTCTTCAGCCGTTATTTGGAATGCTCGAGTCCGTGCAGTTGGCATTGCAGCAGAACTTTTCCCCGAAGAACCTCCTGCAGATGATTGAGACTGATAACGCGGCCCGCTACGACACTGATACATGAAGTGTCCTCTTTTTCCACATTTCGCACATCCACGTCCCTGCTGTGGACATTCTTCACTATTATGGCCGATCATGTTGCACGCGAAGCAAGTAACGTCATCCGGATTACATAGTCCCATGTGAGACTTTCTGCATCTCTTGCAAAATCCCGGCTCGTTTGTCAGTGAGTAGGCTTGCGCTTTCGGTTGTGAACTATGCTGATAGGATTGCTGAGACTGAGATTTATTTGGCTTAAAGAATCTGCCAAATCGCTGTTTCTTTGGAGGAGACGGATTCATCGGATTGGTAGACGGAGCGTATAGCTGATCGCCGTATTCTAAGTACCCTCGCTCAATCTGTCTCGCTGCTTCTACCATTTCCAGATAGCTCTTGTATTTGATCGCGCTCATGGGATGTCTGTATCTAGGATTGAGTCCTACCCGGAATCTATTCATCTTTCTTTCTTCGGTAGCAACTTGGTATGAAGAATAACCACATAATCGCGAAAACTCGTGCTCGTATTCGTCGACTGTCTTCGTTCCCTGAGTCAGCTGCATCAGTTGTACTTCCATTTTATCTCGCTGGTCGACCGGGCAGTACTTTGCATTGAACATTTCAAGAAACTGCTCCCATTCTAAAGTCTGAATCACCTCCTCACCATAGATACTTCGCTGGGTTTTCCACCAGGCACGGGCAGCTCCAACAAACAACGCAGACGCGTAGCTCACTTTCTTAGAATCTAAACAGTCAGAGATTCTAAAAATTTCTTCCGTATGACTGATCCAATCCATCGCCTGAATTGGATCCACAGTACCCTCGAAATTCAGGGCACCGCTCGCTTTAAAATCTTTAAATTTGCAGCCTATTGGCTGAGCTATTTGGGTTTCTGGATTTGAATTATCAGAATCAGATTCTTCATCTTGGACTTGCTTATCTTTTCGCTTATTTTTCTTATCATTACGTCTTTTAGCTTCGGCCTCATCTCTGGCCTGAAACTGTTCTTGCATAATCTTATTCTGTTGTTCTGAGTGTTGTGCTAGTAATTGTTGCATCATCTCAAACATTTGTTGTGGGGTCATGTTGCTTGGTATGTCACCTGATCCTGATCCTGACATCTTCTACTGAAAATTAAAATCAATTAACTATCAGTTTATAGACTTAGATCTATGTACCCTTTTTCCCATCCTAATAGTCTGTACATCCTATCTCAGTTCAAACCACCTAAATGATTGATACATATGTATTGCTTCAGTTTGAGACCAAGTATACTTACGTAATACTTGATTCACTCAAACTAGTGCTCTGATACCATCCTGTGAAGACCACCCCTTACGGGGCAGTTCTCACCAGTCTAGGTCCCAATTCATGCAATACGATATCAACCATACTAAGATAGAGTAATTATAATGCGGAAAATTAAATTACAGTACAAATTATTAGGATTTAAGTTTAATACAGATTACCAATTTTAAATTAAACTTATAAAGGGCACAAGTCTATTCTAATTAATATCATCATATTATCAAAATAAATCTACCCAGATCACCATAATATCGTCATCCAATTAGTACCAAAATGAGTTCGCTGAGTAGAGGTCTATGATACTTCTGTCTTGATCGTGTAAGACCTAAGAGCTAGGTCCGGCAGGTGACTTTCCTTTGCTTTTTCCTGTAAAATATTAAAGCAACATCTGTAAGCAAAGCTTAGTGAGTTTATAGATTTTCAATATTAACATGCGTGTCAAGCGGAGTTATAAATCTAAGCGTGATATGTCTTGGCTGCCGCTACAGCCCTCATGACTGAGATATAGTATCATAAGATCGGATGATGTTCAAACCACACTCACGCTTAAATCGTGGGGATCAGCCACATACTGGGCTAGCTACCAGTAAGTCAACATGGCAGAACATCGGAGGTCATTACCAAGTTCATAAGAACTGGCGAAATAGCCGGGTCTAGAACAATAGACCATAAGGGCTAGTCAAGCTGAATCAATCTATCAAATGTCTGATCAATGATGTAAGCATATGTCTATAGCAGTCATGATAGCAATGAATCATAAAGCAAAGTCTGAAGCTATATTAAATGCAATATGAAAAGATAGTCAAATAGCTATCATGATCCACTGGGCAACACCCATCCATGGTGTGCACAGGTCTCATTCCAGCTGATAAAAATGAATGTCAATAAGCTATCAACAACAATATATCTCACCCGGATCTATGCATGTTCAATTTGAATATCTATAACTCACAGTGTTGGGTCTTGGTCAAACAGATATATGAATCTGCCACCTGAGTTATCTCAGGATTTTGTCAATCTGTTCTCTGTCAAATCAAGTCTCTGACCCGCTTTAAATCTTTTAAAATCTTTGTCTAAATGTTCAGAATATCACTGAACCTGTCCAGAATTATCATATCATACCATATCAATATCATATCATTATCATCATGTCTTTAGTCGTTAAAATCTTTATTTTAATAGATTCTGATAACTTGTTCGTTCATAACTCATTCTTTGTCTTATTAATATTCTCAAAAGTCGATACACATATATATATATATATATATATATATATATAAAATTTGTGAGTTTTATCATAACCATATTATATTTTTAATTATAATAGGTTGTTTAATAACTTAATCTGATTAGAAATTAATCTTATACTTGGAACAAGAACCAAATTCGAATTTAGATGGACAGATTCGAACTAGTACCATTCGAATCTAATTGATTAGATTCGAAATTTACATCACCTTGAACCCATACTCATAGACTCGAAGCATGCATATAGACTCGAAGTATGCATATAGATTCGAATTGAAGACTTAGACTCGATGCACATTCCTAGATTCGAACACATAGATTCGAACATACATAGCCTCGAATCTAGGTGACTAGATTCGAACCATACACAAAATTCGAATCTAATTAGGTATTTTCGAATCTAACTCCATTTCGAGTCTGTTCTATGCATTTTCGAATCTGATCATAACATCCTCGAATCTGATCTTATTTGCAACTCTAAAACTTGAATTTCTAAGGCATAAATCACATATATAATCAATATTAAGCCTATGTTCGATTATCTTACACTTATTCTAGTTAATTTTGATAAAAATGGCTTTAAATTTCATAAAACTTTATAGATTCGAGAATACCATATATATATAAAACGGAAATATATATAAACTTACCTCAATTCGTCTGAATTCACGCAGGAACTAGTATATTCGCGTAGTATTCGTCGAGATCTTCCTAACGATATATATTTCTTGATAATCGGACGGTCGGTTTAGGAGAATTTCTAGAGAGAAGGTAGAGAGAGAAAGCTAGAGAGAGAGTTTAGAGAGAGAGAGTTAGAGAGAGAGAGCAAATTCTGATTTTGAATCTAATTTCTCGTTTATATACGTCGTCTAGTTATATTTGCTAGCTAACTCACTTTCATTGTTGCATATTATATCTCTTTTATTTAATTCCCTTAATAATTTATTAATTCATAAATATAAATATTTATATAATTTAATTAAATATTTCATCACTTAATTAAATTATAATTCAAATAATGTAACTTTATTACATTATCGGTTCAAAATATTACTGAATTTACGACTAGATCAAAATTAGGTTGTTACATCATTTTTGAACCAACATGAATAATTAAATAATTTTTTTCTATTTTTAATAGTTTATTAAATTTAAGTAACACTAAAAAATAATTTCTTTAATTAAGATTAAAAAGAGTTAAAAACTAATTATAGAAATGGTCCCTATAGTTTGCATCAAAATAAGGGTAATTTGGTCATATTAGAAAAGTTAATTGGTTGAGGGACCAAAATTGCAAACAAACTATGAAAATAAGGACCGTTTCTGCAAAATTAAAAGTTCAGGGACCAAATCCAAATTCTAGGACAAACCACAGGGACCATTTTTGTAATTAACTCCTCAATTTATTTAAACTATTTATATACTAGTATTTATTAATCAGGCCCAGTTGACCAAACCCATCAGAAAAGCAAATCGTCAATTGATCAGACATTAGATAAGGCTAGGATCGCATTCTAAATGACGCTTTGGAAAACAAAATTTTCATAATCGATGATAGGTTATGGGTAATCATTGATTTCAATTGGACCAAAAAATACAAATACAAATACCTTGATTTCAAATATATAGCTAGGAAAATTGCCGGAGATTGATCGACCGGCCATTAGGAAAGTGGAGACAGTAGCGGCAGTTGATTACGAGACCGCCGACTAATGACGAGGGGAGCGGAGACAACTGTGAGCATAGGTGGGTGTGAGGCTGTCAACGGCCAAGGAAGTAGCGTTAGCAGTGAGGAAGCGATGATATAATTTGTGCTAATTTGTACGAGTTTCTCGAATTCATATAAAATAGCAAACGTAATTGATAATTTTATATATTTATTAATGCATGTGGTTGTGAAAATTTCTGAGTTTGTTATTATATAGAAGCAAAGACTGAGTAGGTGGTTGTAAGAATTTCTACTTTTTGAACAGTCAAACTAAGTCTCATTATATAACGGGTGGTACTTTGTACACCATATCTATACGTAGGTGTACATATAAAGTCAACTATAGTTGACAAGACCTATAAGATGTGACAACTTAACACTAGTTCACACTTATCTTGATGTGACACTTTTTTATTAGTTTTTTAAGTTTTCATAATTTTTTTATTTCAATGTTGTTATTTAGTAGTAAAATATTTAATAGTTTATTTATATTTAATAATCTTTTTAAAACCATAAAATTAAATAAAATTTATTGTGTCAGATAACATAAATAATTTAAATTGTATAAAATTTAAAAATTTTTGTGTTATAATTAAAATGTTTACCGAATCATTTAAAAAAGTTTATTGAGTTGACATAAAACTCAGAGTGATTATTTCTATATTTGTGAATTGAAAACATTTAAAACATATTACAAACAAACCAAAAACGACTTCTTTGACATGTTTAAGAAAATTTTTAAAAAAAAATATGAAACATCATTTGCTAAATAAAATGTTTAGAAGTGATTATTAAATAAATGATACTCTATTGCGTTTATTAACGAAATCTAGTCATTTTGCAATTTCAGATTTCAACTTATAGTTTTCACAAGAAAAAAAAAACAAGAATTTCAATAAAAAGTGAAAACTTGTTTAATTAATGAAGTTTTAGTTTTAAGAAAAGTAAGATGTGTGATTATAAAATATGAAAAATAGGATAGGTGATAGAAATGGTTCCGTTTTTCGTTTGGTTAAATTAAAAATCAAAATTTTTAATTGTTATAAAAGAAACATATTTTTTATAATTATTATAAAAGAAACACATATACTATTTATATAAAGATTTGTTTACAATAATTGGTATACTGTTTATTAGGGGTGAGCAAAAACCGAACTGGAAAACCGAAAAACGAAAAAACCAAACCGAAAAAACCGGAGTAAATGGTTTGGTTTCAGATTCCCTCTCCAAACCGAACCGAACCGGTTTTTGAATTAAATTAATTTTTATAAATATTTTATATATATTTATTGAGTTATTTCTACTTTTACTCATATTTAAGGTTATATTCTACTCCTATATTAAAGAAAACATTTTTCAATTATATATATAATTAATATTTATGATGTTAAAATGCTAGTTAATTGACATTATTAATAGTTATGCTTATTTTAATTATATGTGAAGTAAAGAATGCTAATTAATTGGTTCACGAAACCTAGTCATTTTTCAATTTCAGTTTTCAAGTTATAGTTTTCGAAAAAAAACAAGAGATTCTATAAAAAGTGAATTTATTAAGTTTTCAAGTTATAGTTTTCGAACCGGTTTTTTAAATTAATTTAAATTTTATAAATATTTTATATATTTATTGAGTTATTTCTATTTTAACTCTTATTTAATGTTATGTACTCATATATTACAGGAAACATTTTCAATTATATATATAATTGATATTTATGATATTAAAATGCTAATTAATTGATATTGTTAATAGTTATGTTTATTTTAATTATATGTGAAGTAGAGAATGTTAATTAATTGGCCACGTGTATAGGATCTTTTTCCTTTTAATAATATTGAATAAAAAGAATTAAATTAAATTAATAAATGGAATTACTTAGCAAATGTTTTATAAATAAAGCCTTCAACTTAGTGTTTTTTTATGCAAATGTTGTCCTTTCTAGAGTTAAAAGTAAAGAAGGTTTAAAACTTTTAATTTTAGACAATGAATGTAGAGTTAACATCAAAAAAACAAATGTTGTTTATAAAAAAGTATTTCCGGCTTATGATTTGAAATTATGTATCTATTTTTTTATTTAAATCTTATGATTATTTTATACTTTTTTATTTGTTTATATATTCTAATTAATAAGATCAACCCGTGTAGTAAACGGGTAATAACCTAGTTAATTCATAAAACTAACTAAATTAATATTTAATATCCAATTTATTAAATCAAATTATTAAACTAACACATAAGTCGATTAAAAATCCAAACGTAAGCAATTATTTTTTAATGATAATGATTTATCAAATAGCGTTTAACTTTAGTATAGAAAAGCATAAGTTTAGTAAACGAAAAGTCAAGTTTAGTAAAAAAAATGTTTAAGATTTTTCGGGTTTAAACAAAAAAAAACCGCTCCTGAAAAATGAAAAACCCACGGGTGTAAACCGAAAAATCGATAATCGAAACCGGAAAAAACCGAAACCGAACGGTTTCTCCATATCAAAAACCGGAATTTTCGGTTCGGTTTCGGTTTTGGCCAAAAACCTAACCAAACCGTCTCATGCTCACCCCTAGAGAAAAGTGATATTTTAAAAAGTGAAATGAAAATTTATGAAATTGTTGTTACGTAACTATTTTTTATTTTTTTTTTAAAATGAGATGAAAATTTTCGGTAATTAACGCACCCAGTGTGTATGCTAATTAATTGTTTTTCAATAAAAGGATAAAAGAAAAGTTTAAAAAAAATTTTCAATCAAAGACAAAAAAAAACCCTTGGTTTTTATCTTAAAAAAAATACACATATGCAAATATGTTGACATGTGTCTTATAAGGATTTAATTAAAAATTAAATTAAAAATAGGTTTATAGACTTTTAAGATAGATGTGGTGGATGAGAAATTAGGGGTGGTGTCCTAAGAAATTTCAGATATAATTGTTAGTAAAGCAACAATAAATATAAATTCATATTTTTTAAATTTATTAAACATACCCATGTGTTACATAGGGCTGTCCAAAACCGATATCCGAAATTTCAGATAGTGAATTTTGCTATCCGAATCCGAAAATTTATATTTTTTACACTTTTTAAAATAATTATATCAAATATTTAAATATATAATTAAATTTGATATATCCAAATACAAATTAAAGATAAATATATCAAAAACTAAATGTTTCCGAAATTATTTTACTCAAACGACTAAAAAAAGATTAAAAAACTAAAAATATAAAATATTAGTTAATAAATCTATAATATCAAAATAAAACTAAAACATATAAATTAGAATAATAATAAACACTCAATATTATGTAAATAATCAATATTAGAGATATAAAAAAATAATTTTTTTTTTTGAATTTTCGGATATCGGATTATCTGACAATATGGAATTTTACTATCCGAATCCACATTTTCGGATCGGATTCGGATTTTTATGAACACCACTAGTGTTACATGGTTAATATACTAGTGTAACTAGGTTATTACCCATGTATTACATGAGTTAATTTTAGAAATTGATATTTATATGTGTATAATATAATAATTATATGAATAATAAAGTTTGCTTAGTTTTAGTTAGTTTGTTATTAAATTACTCCATATAAGATTTATATAGATTTGAATTGTTTTAAATTTTAAAAATAAAATCAGTAAATGACATGGTAAAAGAAGAGAGCGACATGTGGCAAATTAAATGTTAGCATGTCATGTGACATTTAGTTACTCTTTTAATAGTATAGATAGATATTAAAGGTGAGGAGGTTAAATTAAAAGGATGTTTGGATTTGTATTTAATAGTGAATTATAAAATTATTCTGTTTGAAAAAAGAAAACAAAAAATAATAGAAACTTATTCTAAGTTATTTCGTTATACATTTTTAAAAGTTTGGATTGAAAAAATGTTTTTGTATATAAAAAAACAAAAGATGTGTTGTTATGTGTGTAATAAATGAGGGGAGGAAGTGAAATTATGACTAAAAAATGTATATGCTACTCTTTAGTGCTAGGACTCAAAACCATTATTTAACCTTAAGTAATCAATATGGGTTATGAAAAAAGAGAAGAGTTTTATAGGTTAAAATATGTAGGGATGGTGTGAGAAGAAAATAGGTGTGGTGTGAGAAGAAAAGCCCTTATATAACTCTTTTATCTTTGTGTGTTTTTTCTAGACTGTGAGTTCCCAACCTCCAAGTATTTTCTACCGATAAGATGTTCTCGTTGAAATCATTTGTGATGATAATGCTATAAGTTAGAGTGTAAGGTTTGTGTTTTTAAAGCTACCTGGATAGTACGAGTGTGCATATATATATATATATATATATATATATATATAGGATTGGGTTCACATGAGAACCCCTCATTACCGTGAGAACGTGAGAACCACTCTAAAAATTGTGCATCCACTGTATAAAATTGTGCATTTGATACTAAAATTAAATGTTTTCGATATATTTATGCATTTCATGTAAAAATTTACGCATCTCATGCTATAATTTATCCATTTTATGTACGAATTGTGCATTTAAGAAAAATTTGTGCATTTGATGTTCAAATTTGTGCATTTAGTTTATAATTTAATGAATGTAAGTTTTGAATGTAATTTTAGTGTTAAATTATGATATTTATTAATATTTAAGACTAATAATGATTTTAAGTAAAACTTTTAATTTTAAAATTTGTGCATTTTGGAGTGGTTCTCACGTTCTCACGGTAACAAGGGTTCTTACCGAAACCCAACCCTATATATATACATATAATATGGTTCGAGAGAAAGTACCACTCATTATGCAGCGCACCAGAAGGTACCACCTTTAAAAAAACTTTTTAATTTTTTTTTTTTCATAAACATGTTTTAATTAACATTATAAATATCATATGTAAATTTCACATACATTCACATCTCCTAGCTCCTAAAAAGTGATGTGAACACACACTTACATAAGTTTGAATACATGTGAACGCACATTTATGTGATGCGTGTTTTCATGCACTTAGAGTGTTCGGATTTGCGTGAAATTCACATATGGTCTTCATAATGTTAATTAAAACATGTTCATGAAAAAAAAATTTTAAAAAATTAATTTAGGACTGGTACCTTCGGGTGCGCTGCATAATGGATGGTACTCACTTGAACCTAAATCTATATAGAGTTAATTACAGAAATGGTCCTTGTGGTTTGTATCAAATTTTGGATTTGGTCCCTGAACTTTCAATTTTGCAAAATCGGTCATTATCATCAAGGTTTACTTTCAAATTAGTCCATTATCCATCAATTTTTATTGAAATTCCCATTTTGCCCTTGTTTATATTACACTTTTAACTATTTTAATTACAAATCATTACCAACTCTTTATTTTGATAAAACATATAGATATAAAAAAAAAAAAAAATAATAATAATAATAATAATAATAATATTATTATTATTATTATATAATTGGAAACAAATACATAGATCGATTGAAAATCTAAGTTTTAAAGATTGAAAATCTAAGTTTTAAAGATTAATTGATTGTTTTCTCCGTTCACGTAATTATTTTCAAATTCTAATCAATTCGTCATTTTAAAATTGGAAAATTTTATAGATTGATTGTTTTCTCCATTTGGTTAACTTAAAAATCGGAGTTCGTATTTTTTTTGGAGTGAAAACATTTAAAATTAAATCAGTTGGGTTAAATTTAAGATCAAAATGGTTCGTCGTTTTTTGCGATCGAAAATATTTAAAACTAAAATGGTTGAACCTTTTTTCGTTTGGTTAAATTAGAAATCGAAATCTTTAATTGTTTTAATTGATAAAAAAAACATTAAAACTAGATTAAGTGGTAGTTTTTTCTATTTAGTTAAATTGACGACCGAAATGGTTTGTCATTTTTTCCAAACAAAAACTTTTAAAATTAAAAAATGATTGAACCATTTCAATTTTTTGAGCGAAATGATTAACTAAATGGAAAAACAACCAATCAAATTAATTTTAAGTGTTTTCGATGGAAAAAGAACAATCATTTCGATTTTTAATTTAACCAAACGTAATAAACAAACAATCTAATTTTTAATGTTTTCAACATATAAATGACTAACAATTCCGATTTCCAATTTAACGAAACGGAAAATGATGAACCAATTTAATTCGAGATGTTTTTGTTCAAAAAAATGGTATATTATACCATACAAAATACAAAGTATAAAATTATGCGAAATTAAAATTATTCGAAATGTTTTATTGTATTTGTTTTTTGTATCTAATTGTGTAATAACATTAATACTTTTATCATATTTTTATATCTATTTGTTTTATTAAAAAAGAGTTGTTAATAATTTGTAACTAAAATGCTCAAGTGTATAAATATAAACAAGGGCAAAATGGGTATTTTAATAAAAGTTAATGGATAAGGGACCAATCTTGAAAGTAAACTTTAATGATAATAACCAATTTTGCAAAATTAAAAGTTCAGGGACCAAATCCAAAATTTGATACAAACCACAGGGACCATTTTTGTAATTAACTCATCTATATATATATATATATATATATATATATATATATATATATATATATATATATATATATATATATATATATATATATATATATATATATATATATATATATATATATATATATATATATATACTGGGGTACCGGGGAACCATTTATAGCCAATCATTTATCATTAAAATTATTAAAATATAATATAAATTTTGCTTAAAACTATTTCTCACATTAATTAATGTTGGGGGTAAAAATGGTATTGAAAAATTTAAATTAGAATCGAAGATTCTGTGTATCCCATGAAAATCTCCATTTTAGTTAATATCATTCCTTACACCCATACTGAACATGTGCAATGAAAACACACCATAAACCACGATTTAACATGTTCAATACCGTCAATATTGGTTTATCACCAAAACGGTTAAAAACGACTAAAAACACAATAAACCCCGATTGTACATGTTCAATAACGTGTATATGAATTTGAACATTCACGAACGGTGTGATTAAAATAATAAATACTTTTATTTGACACCTCTGGTTGAACATGTTCATTAAAACCCATTGTCGAACCCGATTGAACATGTTCACTAAAACCCATTGTCGAATCCGATTGAACATGTTCACTAAAACCTATTGTCGAATCTGATTGAACGTGTTCACTAAAACCCATTTTGAAATTTATTAAAGATATTGTTATGGAAGTAAATCTCTATAATTAAGAAATTTATTAATTAATTAGTTGTCATCTATTAATTAATATAAACTTAAATGACTATATTACCTTTTTTTACTTATAACCAAACATGGGTGGACTCCGGTTCCCCAGTCTAACATGGTACCCCATTGATCCCGACCCTATATATATATATATATATATATATATATATATATATATATATATATATATATATATATATATATATATATATATATATATATATATATATATATAAAGGGCCTACATTAAAAATATCGTACAAGGCCACCGAAATCTACCGGCCGGCCCTGGAAATAGTTAGTAGACTTGAATTGCAACTTTGTACTTACATTTTGTTTGTTTCAAATTATGTATACCTATCATTAACGTATTAGTTCATGGTTGATATTTATATAGCTTAATAGAGACCTTAATAAGATCTTAACAAAAGTTGGGTCTCACAACCTCCATCTCATCCCACCTTACCCTACTCATCAACTGCACCACCATCGACCACTGTTGTCAGTATCATCGTCGCCACTAAGGTAGAGTGGGGTTAGGGTATAGTTAGGGTAAGTTAATATCAAGATATAGTAGAATAGGATGGGTGGTTAAGCTAGAGGTGTGATCGGTCGGATATGGATAATGGTGGAGGTGGGGTGGTTGGTAGGGTTAGGTGATGTAAGGTAGGCTAAGGTGGGTAGGATGAGAGTGGGTGGGTGTAGGGTATGGTAAGGCTTGATGAGAAGGGCAAAGATAGGGTAGGTAGTATAGGGATGGGTGATGTAGGGTATGTTAGGGCTAGTTGGCTAAGGTAAGGTATATGTGTTCAGGTATGTTGGGTACGTAAGGCAGGATATGATAGATAGGTAACATGGTGTGAGGTGAGGTGAGGTAATGTTGATTAGTGTATATAAGCATTTAGGTTACGAAGAGAATCAACTCAAATTGTGTAAAATTAATCAATTTCTATGGTTAAATGAACTTGTCATCCCCTATCATTTGCAAAACAATTTAGATTTCAACATTTCATAAAAAACATCATTAGCCAAACATTAAACAATATATCGGTATATCCTATGATACTCACCAGACACTTTGATGCAATTCATTTTAATTCCATTCGCAGGCCAAACAAGGCCTTAAATATACTGTGTATTCATTTCCCAAACGATTTATTACAGTGAGCAATAGCTGCTTGAATGGAAATATCCCTCGAGTAAAACGAATTCCTTCGTTCATCACAAGCATTCCTTACATCGGTATTGTGCATTGGGGAGGATTTGATCGATACGGGACAACTTTTACTACCCACTTGTTTTGACCGTCGGCTAGTTGTTCTAATGTTCTTCATCATGACATCAACCATCTTACTAAAACCATTCAAGTTCATTTTTCTTGACGATTTCTCTTCCTCTTGATTTCGGTTTTGAATGCATGCAAGCATGTGAGACAACTTTGTTGCTATCGTCGCTTTTGATTTCCGAATGAAAACGGCCTCTTTGGATGTCTGTTTTACGTAGCTTGCAAAGTCCATGAAAGTATTCTTGGTTTTGTTGTTAACTTTGACCATTCGAGACGGTTGTAGTCGTCGAAATTGTGCATTTAGCGACAAATGTAAGATGCTCATCATAGATCGAAGTTTCACCATGACCGTTGTCCTAGTGCCACCACAACTCGCTGAACTACTTTGAAAATTTATATATAATTATGTTTTATTCATTAAAGAAAAAAAAAATAAAAAAAACCTATCTTAGTTTTTTTTCTTTCAAAGTATTATAAAAATTTTGAATGCCCTGAACCAAATTTTATTTAAAAAGTTTTGTAAACAGTAATTAAAATTTTGTTTAAATTTGTAACATACAGGTTTTAACATGTTAAATACCAATTTTTTTTTTCCAAAAAAAAGTCCTTCGACCAATTTTTATGTAATTTATATAGGATTTTCTATAAATAATAAAAATATGTATAAACTATATTGGTTTTTTTTTTTTATTATAATAACTAAATTGAAGAAAATACAAGACATGCATGCATTATTATGTCTTTACCATATAGTCATTTGATAAATTTACAAAACTCAAAATCATATCTTTATAAAACCTTTTCTAATTAATTAGTAGTTTGTATTTATTTTGATGGATTGTATTTATATAATTATCATTCGTATGTGGATGAATATGTTAGGCGGTGTTTGGTTCACGTGATGTTTGTTGAAGAAATGTAATCTGTCAAAGGAGTGCAATTCTGGAATAAATTGAATCTGTTTGAATTCAAATACAGTAACTTGTTTAGGTGACAGAAACAAAATGAAAATCAAATTCTTTACCTTGTTTGTTTTCTATTTGGTTTGTATATTTAAGGAATTTAAATATATTCATTGGGGTAGGGTGTGGTTGGGTTGGTAGGATACGGTAGAGATGAAACGTGGAAGGTGGGGGTTGTTTAGAGTAGTGTAAGGTGCGATAAGATTGGATAAGTCAGAGGTAGGGTCGATATGGTAATGTAGAGTAAGGGTAGAGTGGGGTGTAATAGGTTAAGGGAAGCATAAGGAGGGATAAAGTGGGATAGGATGTGATGGGGGTCATATGGGGTGGGTGTAGTGTAGGGGTGGGTTGGGGATGGGGATGAAACATGGTAGGTTTGTTAGGATGAGTGGGTTTAAGGGGTGCGGTAATATTAGATAAGGTGAGAGTTAGTAAGGTTGAGGTAGGATGAGTGAGGTTAGGTTGGGTAGGGTAGGGTAGGGTAAGGAGGATATAAGGACTAGGGTAGAGTAGTGTGGGATAGGATTTAGGAAATGTGAGGATGGGTACGATGAAGGTAAGGTGGATAGGGTTGCGTTGATAGTAGGGTAAGTGGATAAGAATGGGTTGATATGGTTTTGTAGGATAATTGTAGGGTGAGGTGTAGTAGGGTAAGGAATGGTGGGGTGAGATAGGGTGAGTGTAGTGTAAAGGTGGAGATGGAACGTGGTAGGTTTGGTGGGGTTGGTGGAAGGGATGGGGTAGATTTCGATAGGGTAAGGGTGGATAAAGTCAATGTAAGGTGGGTAAGGTTGGGTTGAGTTGGTTAGATAGGATAATTAGAGGTTAATTGGAAAAACATGTTATGAGAATGAAATGTTCATTCATTGGACATTTTCGTTGAAAAACACATTCTGTTAGTTGAGTCAATGTTTTAGTTGAATGGGAAATTTTCCTTTCATGGGCCGTGACAATCAAACATGCCATCAAAATAAAATGTTCATTTGCTTTCCGTTAGATTTTGAAAACAATTTGTGAACCAAACGACTCGTTATTTCATTTCAACTAAATTGCGTTTGATATGATGGAATAAAAATGGAAATATTCATATTGTTTGTTAGACCTCTATTTTCTAACAAAATAATGGATTCCATTTATTTTCTTGATTTATAATGTTTTCTCGATTCTCTATCAAAGTGTGAAGAATTGAATAAACTTGTAACTAGCAAAAAATAAAAATAAAAGAACAATTTAAAAGACAACAAAAAAATCTTCTTTTTTAGTTCTTTTCACTGTATCGTATCAAACGCAGCATTAACCGATAAAGACCAATTTAAAAAAACAATTTGATTCTTTATACCATTAACTAAGTTAAATCCCCATGTATTAAATGAGATGGTTTATAATAAAAAAAATCTTAATTAAAATATATAAATTAATTTTAAATATTATAGTTTATTATATTTTAGTTAATTTTTCATTACATTAGTTAGATTAGATTAGGTGGTAATAGATTTGTGATTTGATTTAAATTTGAAAATATATTAGTACGTGCATGACATGTGGCAAACTAAATGAGAGGCTAACATGTGACAATATATTTACTCTTTTATTATAATTGATTACAAAAAATAGATATTTCTAGTTACAATACTAAAGTTAAATAAAACAAAATTAAGTATATTAATTAATAAATTAAGTTTAAAATAATCAATGGATTATTGGCCGGAGTGTTTGGGATTATGTTCTTGATTGATAATCTGATTATCATATTACATATAATCACTTGATTGTGTTTGGTAATCCAACACATAAAATTATTATTATTATTATTATTATTATTATTATTATTATTATTATTATTATTATTATTATTATTATTATTATTATTATTATTATTATATTATGAAACAAATAAAATTAATTATTTGTGTGTTACGTGAGACAAAAATAATCGACTTGCAAATGGAATCCCAAACATACCTTTAATTATTTATGTTTAATCATTAATGCAGAAACTATTTCCATTAAAAAGGTTATCTAAAATAAAAAAGTTATGTATAAAAAATTAATTGTTCAAAATTAAAATAGATGATGGTTATATGCATAAAACATTAAAATAACAACACAAAGAAATTAAAGTTCAGTATTTTGTTTCTTAAATTAAAGAAACTGAAAATTAAATAAAACAAAAAGTTTACTAGCTTTTTGGATAATGGCAAATTTACGCAAAAAAATCTTCAAGTTGAATCATTTTTAGATTAAAATCCACAGCTATTTTTCATTGTATAAAAAACACAATATCAAAATGAGGTTTTTTTTTTCCAAAAGAAAAGACTTGGAACCTGACGAAGCGATTGCAATCTGCTAATCAATCTTTCATCTCCGACAAACCTTCTTTCTAGAAAACTCGCTTTTCTGTATTTTATGAATTAAATCCACATTTCTTGTTGATTTCTTTGTACAAATATATGTATTTTTATTGGAATTTACTTTTTTGACAAAATTCTTATGGTAGTATCTCAATTATGTAAGATTCTATCGGTTAAAGATTTTTTGGGCACTAATCAGGGGTGGCTTTTTGGGTGTGCGAAAGGCTCGACCGCACAGGGCCCCCAATTTCGTAGGGCCTCACAGTTATAATAAAGATCTAAATTTAGACCAATAATTTTTTTTTATTTGACATGTATACGTTGTGCATCGGTGCGTTAAAATTGAATTCATGTCAAATTCAATTTGATTTGTATTATTTATTTTAATTTCTTACTAATAAGTTTCTTTTGTTATTCACGAACTCGACTTTACCAATTAAAATTGAGTCTTAAAATGACCAAATTACCATTCAAAATACTCAAGCGACTATGTTGTAATCACAAGCACAGGACCCCTAGAATTCATGAGACGGCCCTGGCACTAATGGTTAGAGGTTATAATCCAAAAATTTATCCAACTCAAGGGTTTTCTACACAAATATCCCTTGAATAAAAATACATTGACATATGCATGTAACAACAGTGAATTCATTGATTTACGTAATGTAGGTTGCAAAAGTTGGTAAAAACATATATTTGTAATTTTATTTCAATTACACGAAAAAACTTTAAAAGTTATATCTTTTTAATAGAATTGTTAACAATTATTTTGTCTTAGAGACCCCCGACCAATTAACTCATTATAATTTTTTTTTAATTCTTTGACCTCGACCAAGTATAACCGGATAAGTTTTATGTGATATGTTAAATAAAACAACTGGTTAGAAATATTATGTGATAACTATGTTAAACATCATTTCTTTTGATTTGGAAGATAATGATGATGTTGTGTCTAAGTTTAATATCGATATAATCATACAACTTAAAATTTTTAACCAATTATTTTGTTTAATATAAATATCACGTAAAACTTGTATCTAGTTAAAGGTTAAAAACTTATAAATATACATCATTTTTATGACATTTAATTGGTTGAGTACAAAAAACTTAATAAAATATAACATTAGGGGCTTTTATGTAAAAATCTTTTAAAAAATGTATTTTACTATATACATATATGAAATTAATTTATATTTTAAATCAAAACAATAACATACTTCCTATATTATGTCATTTGTCATTAAAAAGATACAAATTAAAGCGTGAATAATTGTAAAGTGGGTACAAGAAAACAAATCAATAAATCATAGGTGTTATTTGTTTTTTAAAAAGTTAAATGTCTGAAGTCTGAAAACCACATTTGAAATTAAGAGAATGTCTTAACATCTGAAATTAAGAGGCTCTTAATTTTAATTCAAACAAATCCCTTCCTCTTAAAATTTAGAGTATAGAACCTTTAAGTCTGAATTTAAACAAATATTAAGATCTGAAATTCAGACTTCAAACCATTTTTATACCATCTTAATTGTAAAATATCATGTACTTTAATTGCCTTACTAAATTTACAAACGAAATAACTTGTAACTCAAAGTATGTTCGGCAAAATAATTAATATAAACAGACGATAAATTGAATTTCTAAATGTTATTTTTTTAAAAAAGAGGAAGAAGAAGACATATATGATTAAAAAAATATTTAAACTTTACCGGTTGCTTACGAGTTCCGGTTGATTTTTATGAAAAATCCGCAACCGAGTGGCTTGTTGTCGCCCTTCAATGGAAGTCCGAAAAACGTATGGGGAAATTAAGCTTTGATGACATCGTGGGCTACTCGCTCTTTGCATCATGCATCCATGATTGTTTGAGTGATCATCGATTAAGTTTTGTTGTTTAAGTTTTATTGAATCGACAAAATTGGCGATTTGATCAGAAGGTGCAATGCTATTGGATGTGGTGGTCGTCGGTGGCTTGGAAGTATTGGGATCGTGGGTGGTGGTGGAAAGGGTCGACGAAGAATTAAAAGAGAAGAAAAATTCGAGTTCCTCTTCATTTGTATCATCATGAGTAATAATGTTGCTTTTAGCGATCATTTGGGTTGGTGGTGGTATAGATATTTCAAAGAATCCGTTTTGTTGATGGTCAGAAATACGACTTTCTGAATGATTATGATCGTCAGCACCACCATCTTCGTCATCAGAAAAAAGACCTGTTTTCGAAGAACTAGAGTTGAAGGAGAAACTTTCTTGATTTTGCAAGTATTTCATTTTTGTTTGTTTGAATGAGACCAATTGATCCTAACTTTATAAATGGGTTGAGTGAGGTGGTTGCATTATTTGCATGGATTAAAGCATATATATAATAATAAACAAAATAAATTTGCATGAATAAATATGTGTATGAAATTAATATTAAGTTTCTAATACTTTATAATCTTTAAAATATATAGTTTTAACCATATTATATTAAAAATAAAACGTAACACCCTCAAAGTACTCCACAATATCACGTTAATGATACATCAAGATAAATATAATATGATAACTATTCTCAATGTAAACACAGAAAGTCTCGAAAATTTAAAACTTTAATTTACATAATTAGTCACGATAGTCCATGTTTATATTACACATTATCCGAAGTATACAGATTTCACAAACTCATAACTACCTCTAGCAGGGTAAATTTGCATGAATAAATATGTGTAAGAAATTAAATTAATATTAACTTCTTAATACTTTATAATCTTTAAAAAGTATATTTTTAACCATAAAATATTAAGAATAAGATATTTGAATACATACTACACATATATTGTTACATGTTATGTATTAATTTAAAGAATAATTCAAAAAAAAAATAACAAATTATAAGATGACATCGTCATTACAAAAATATTTGATTGTCCATGTTCTTTTATCCAATATGCACACATTAAATAATGTATAAATTACGAGCATATGCAAACAGATATGTCGTTACAAATTATTCTATATCGTATTTGCATGTTTACAAATGTGAACAAATTAATTAAAAGTTCATATTTAAATGTGTGAACAAAAACTCTTAATTCCACACTTATAAATATGATGAACATAAATTATTTTTATGCACTTATTTCAACTTGTTGTTAGGGTTGTTTGTCACGCAAATTATAAGAGTTTAAAGGATGTTAAGCTTATAGTTATTAAAAATTTCAGCTCTTTTTATTTATAAGTTGTGTATGGGTGACTTTTATTCTAGAAGCTTATTAAAATCATAAACTGTTAAATCATAATCTGATTTAAGTAACTATTACAAGTAGTTTGAGCTTATAATGATAAATTTATAAAATAACCTTAATTAATTATTTATTATTCTAATTTGACGTATTTAAAGTATGTTCGGCAAAAATTAGTTGGAGCTAGTAACTGAAACTTATAGTAGGAGCTGAAACTTTTTTTAATAACTGTGTTCGGTAAAGTAGCTAATAAATATAAAGCATATAAAGCACAAATAAATAAATAAATTAAATTAAATTCATAATCAATTAATTTTATTTTTAATAAGCTCAAGTTACATCTGAAAGCTACTAACAACTAGGAGTTTTTAGGAGTTTTGTTTTTAAAAAAACACTCTATTAAAAACTAAAATCTATGTTTAAAAGGAAAAATAAAACTTTTATATCTAATAAAATGCTAGTAGAGGTGGAGTTTGAATATATATAGAGCTTTTGGTCAAACACAATTACACCCTATTATAATTTTAAACTATAAATTTTAAATAATATTAATGTCACTATATGTCATTTACTAATAAAAACTACAACTATTTTTACCAAATATATTAACAAAACTAAAAGTTTCAGCTCTTTCAAAAAGATTTAAATGCCAAAAGCTCTAATTACTAAAAGCTATAATTCTTTTAACAAACACGAAACTACAGTTAGTTTTGCCAAGTATTCTCGAAATAGCTTATGGTTTAAGAGCTTGTTGTTTTGAAAATTTCTAGAATAAAACTTATCTAAATGCAACTTATGGAAAAAAAAAAAAAAAGATTTGCAGGTTTTAAAATCCATAAGTTTAAACTTAAACTCTAATAAGTGCATGCCAATTATAAGCGATTGTTATGGGTTGTTCGATTTAAGGGTTTTTCAAGGTATGTTTTTTGATTAACAATATGGAATTAGATTCGATCTTGTTTGTATGCATCAATGTTTATTTTTTTTGTATGGATCTGTATTTGATGTTGTTTGTGTTTTGATTTGGTTATTTGTTAGATTTTGTTTTTTGATATGGTATAAATCTTAAATTTTTATTCTGGTCCGGCAAAAAATTGTTGATGTTGTTGTGTTTACTTTGCAAGTTTTTGGTGAACGAAGTTGGTTTGTAACTCTGGAACTCCAACGTTAGTCGATAGAATCAGTATCAAGTTAACATTTTTCATGGTTTCAGTAAGAAAAATAACATAAGGATCATAGTGGTAAAAAAGTAATTAATGTATAAATATTAAACCGATAAATCATGAAAACCTATTGGTTTCTTTTTTTAATATAAATCCAAAATACAAAATTATTTCATTAAAATAAAATTAAATACATTAGTCAGAAAAATGATTCAACAGGACACAGGCATGGAAACTATGTATTGAACTATTGATTATAGTAAGAATTAATACAAGCTAATAAAGTTAGGAAACACATACTCTTTTAATTATAAATTTAAATTGTTTTTTTTAAAGATTTATAATTAAGGGATGGCAGGTAAAATGTCATTCTATTGTTTTTATATTTCTAATATTTAGTGTAAATAAATAACAGATAAAAACATTTGAAAAATGTAAAATAATCACAGAAAAATCCAAAAAATCCCCAAATGAAATTATGAAAGTAACCTTCCAACTCTGCCTTTCTGTTTGTTTATCAGTTTAATAAACCCAAAATCTTGTTTTATGTTGTATTAATTAATTTCTATATTAAAATTATTGATTCATATATGGTTTTGGTCGGAGAATCTTTCTAATTTAATTTCTTTTTATTTTGTACATCTTGATGCATGCATCAACCATTTTTGACTTTTTAAAACTTTAATTTTCAATACCGTTGATAATCCGTCGGAACCTTACTGTAACATTTCAAAATTTAACAAAATAGAACAAAACAATTCAATATTCTCGATTATTTAGGATACACACGCTTAGAAACTTGATATATATATATATATATATATATATATATATATATATATATATATATATATATATATATATATATATATCTGCGTGTGTGTGTAGGATATGGATCTCGTGAGAGAAACCTTATGGTCAGAATGAATCTCAAGCATTCGTGTAATTTTGTACCATGCACCTTAACACACTCACTACTACAAAACTGATAAAAGAACCCCGTAAATATAGCCATGTTTTTCAAAAATCTATAAAAAAAACCGGGCTATATTAAAACCCGTGTTTTTTTTAATGTAATATAGCCCGGTTACATTATAAACAACCGGGTTATATTTCATCGCACTGCCTTCAGCCCTCTTAAAAACAATATAGCCCGGTTGTTAATTAACGAACCGGGTTATATTGCTCTGACATATAATTAATATTCTATCAGGGGGGGTTTCCGTTGACTACGAATATAGCCCGGTTATTTTCTTATTAATCGGGCTTTATTTAACGAATTAAATGTCTTCGAGCAGTGAACCAACGCATAGGTCGTAGGTGTTATCATGTTGTTAAATCAGACCAGGTTTTTTAAATAAAAACTGGGCTTTATTACTACTTCATTAATTATTGATGGAGACGTATATCTACCAATAATATAGCCCGGTTTGTTTGTAAGGAACCGGGTTCCATTTGTCCACTGATAAATGGCACCAACAGCTTCTTCTTTACACAAACTACATACATTCTCATTATTTATATCTTCCTCCATTAATACACCTTCAACAAACTATTCATAAACACACTTATTTTGCATTAAATATCTACAAAAATTAGAAAACTTGCTTCTTGGATAAAGGTATTTTATTTCTTATGTATTTGATATATATATATATATATATATAGATTTAGGTTCAAGTGAGTACCACCTCTGATGCAGCGCACCAGAAGGTACCACCCTTAAAAGTAATTTTTTTGAAATTTTTTTTCATGAACATGTTCTAATTAACATTACACAGATCATATGTGAATTTCACGTAAATCCGAATACTCTAAGTGCATGAAAACACACATCACATAAATGCATGTTCACATGTCTTCATAATTATGTAAGTGTGTGTTCACATCATTTTTTAGGAGCTAGGAGATGTGAATGTATGTGAAATTTACATACGATCTTCATAATCTTAATTAAAACATGTTTATGAAAAAAAAATTTAAAAAAGTTTTTTTAAAGGTGGTACCTTCTGGTGCGCTGCATTTGGGTGGTACTCTCTCGAACCATATTCTATATAGATATATATATATATATATATATATATATATATATATATATATATATATATATATATATATATATATATATACATACACACACACATCTATTCTTTCTCCCATTAATACACTTAAAATAAACGATGTTATGTTCATTGAATTTTTTTAAATCGTTTATATATATATATATATATATATATATATATATATATATATATATATATATATATATATATATATATTTGTGTGTGTGTGTGTGACATGCATCTAAAAATAAATCGTTATTGTGGGTTTTTATTGTAAAGTCGATCTACTACGCCAAAGCTATTAAGGTAATTTAATTTTTATTTTCGAACTATATTCGTTTTAAATTTATGACATTCATGTAGTGTGGGTTGCCAATTGTTGGGCAAACATAGGAGTTCATATATATGCCAGTAGTAACATATACCCGTCCAAAATTAATCTAGTAGAGATTAATTTTGGGTTGTCCCCGCTTTGGGACTGCTCTTTGAATACGTTGTCTCATTTAGGATATGAATATATATTAACACATTGAGTATTTAAGAAAAGATCGGTGTACATTTCTCTTTACTCCTACGGGTTTGCGTTTTATGCGCATACTTGGGGAGTTAAAGGGAAATGCTGCCGATTTTTTCTTAAATACTCAATATGTTAATATGTATTCATATATGGGACAACATATTCAAAAAGTGGGTTAGGATTGACCACCAACAATCAGATTCATACATTTGATATCGTGCATTCATGCATTATATTAATTATATTATTTTCTCAAATTTCAGATGGATCGTAGAATATGGATGTACGAGATAAACCGTGCTTCGGTTGAATTTTTGAGATATTTGTCTGATTTTATAAAAGTTGCTGAGAATGATCGAATCAATAAAGGAAAGCGTAAAATTTGGTGTCATTGTAAAACGTGTAACAATCTTCGTATGTTTGAAGATTCTAATGACATTAAAGGTCATTTAATACTCAACGGATTCATGGAAAGATATACTTGTTGGTCACGACATGGTGAATTATTATCTACAAGTACCCCTGTTGTTTCAGAATTTAGTGATGGTGGTAATGATGTTTTGATTAACGACGATTGTGATAATATAGACGACATGTTACATGATTTGGAAGGCGATGTTGCTGAAAAGTTTCATGATAAATTTCAAAATTTATTTGACGACTCTGAAAAACCGTTGTATACCGGTTGTACAAAATTCACCAAACTTTCTGCGGTTTTAAAATTGTTTAATTTAAAAGCCAACAATGGTTGGAGTGACAAAAGTTTCACAAGTTTATTAGAGATTTTGCATGAAATGCTTCCGGAAGATAATGAATTGCCTGTCTCATTATATCAAGCAAAGAAAATGATGTGTCCAATGGGATTGAAAATTGAAAGAATACATGCATGTCCGAATGATTGTATATTGTACAGAAATGAATACGAGAACCTAGATGAATGTGTTATATGTGGTGCATCTAGGTATAAGCAAAAGCAACATATAAAAGAAAATAATGACGTGATGAAAAAAGGGCCACCTGCTAAAGTGTTGTGGTACTTACCCATCGTGCCAAGATTGAAGCGACTATTTGCAATTGTCAAAGATGCAAGATTGTTACGTTGGCATGTAGAAGAACGTAAAAATGATGGGAAAATAAGACACGTGGCTGATTCTCCTCAATGGAGGAATATTGATACGGATTTTCCAGAATTTGGTGAAGAATTAAGAAATATTCGGCTGGGACTTAGTTCAGATGGAATTAATCCGTTCGGAAACATGAGTAGTCGTCATAGCACCTGGCCGGTTCTCTTGTGCATATACAATCTTCCACCGTGGTTATGCATGAAACGAAAATACATCATGATGTCATTGTTAATTCAAGGTCCAAAACAACCCGGTAACGACATTGACGTGTATCTGGCTCCGTTAATTGAAGACATGAAAAATTTATGGAACCCTGGTGTCGAGGTTTATGATGCATACAAGAAAGAGAATTTCCAGTTACGAGCCATGATTTTTTGCACCATCAGTGATTTTCCAGCATATGGCAATTTGTCAGGATATGACACAAAAGGGGCGAAAGCATGTCCTGTTTGTGAAGATGACACATGTTCACTATGGTTGAAAAATTGTAGGAAAATGGTCTACATGGGACTAAACGGCTTTATTCAGTGGCATAAGAAATCAATAGATCTTTCTAAGGTACATTTGAATAGTTTTTCAATTCATGTAGTTTTTTAATAACATGGAGTCCATATATATATATATATATATATATATATATATATATATATATATATATATATATATATATATATATATATATATATCTAACACGTTAATAATAGGTCTCCAAGAGTCTCGACTCACACCCCCTACAAGTAGCATGTACGTCGTCCCCGATCGAAAGTTCTCGTGAAAAGGCAAACACTAACTCTTTTACTTAGTATATGCATAAATATTAAACGAAATTAGATATGGCTTTTAATAAACTGGTTCCTGGATGACAAGTTGAAGAAACAAAATTTAAAGCGTCTAAAGGAGGGACGTAAGACCATTTTACAAAAGTCGGCACTTATTCAAACCGGATATCACAAAATTATGTCACGTGCCGACCCTACGAAATGGTTTGATGCGATTGTTGAGCCGGGGATCTTTGGTGATGAGGGATTTGAATTCACTTTGGTGCCGACTGACATATTGGATATCATGTTGGGTAGTTGGGTTGATTATGCAATCATTATTTGGTTCGTAAGGTAAGTACTTTAATGTTCACTCTAATAAGCACAATTTTGTATTTATGTTCCATTATAATGTATATATATCTATGTTTGTAGGTCATTATACCATCAAATGCAGAAAATACGAAATAATAGGTGTGCATTTTTAAACCCGGCCATGATTCAAGCATCAGAGTGTAAAGATAATGTAGATGGTGTTAGACATTACAAGCTTCAAACAATGCAATATCATCACCATCAAACTTTTTTTTTTTGCCCCATTTTGGCAAAGGTATTTTTATTCTACTATATTCGTTGTTATATTATTTACTAGGTTATTACCGATGTATTACATGGGTTAACTTTAGAAATTGATATTTATATATATATATATATATATATATATATATATATATATATATATATATGTATAATATAATAATTATATAAATAATAAAATTTGCTTAATTTTAGTTAGTTAGATATTAAATTAATTCATATTAGATTGACATAGATTTGATTTTCTTTTAAATTTAAAAATAAAATCAGTAAATGATGTGGCAAAAGCAGAGAGCGACATGTGGCAAATTAAATGAGAGGATGCCATGTGGCAAATTAAATGAGAGCTTGCCATGTGCCATTTAGTTACTCTTTTAATAGTATAGATAGATATGTGCATTATATGTAGTCAAATGTTCTTATTATTATCTCAGTAACCATTGGGTGCTTCTTATAATCATTCCTCGAGCACAAAGTGGGTACATTTTAGATTCCATGAAGCGTGGAAAGACCGCATACGTTTATGAACTCACTAGACATGTCGAATGGTAATCCACTATTAGCTATAAAAGATGTTACTAATTTATATATGATTCACAATTGTTGGTAAAAATGTTAATCCTATATTGGTTATATATTTAGGTCCGTTGAAAGTTACAATAAAAAAGTGTTTGCTGCTCCGTTTACATGGAAGTTTGTTAATGTAAATGATCTTGATCACTTTATGTTACATATATACAAATTAATTTCATTTTGCATTTGTATAATATGATTACTTTGATATTAAAATTTAGTGCAACCAACAACGGGAGTCTTGGGAGTGTGGCTACTACGTCATGCGATGGATCCATGAATTCGTATATAATGGACAATACAATGTTCCCAATAAAGTATGTAATTGTAGAATCTTTTCTAGTTGTCTTTTGCTTTAAAATATCTCATTTGTTCAAAATAATTTATTATTTAACTTGTATATAGCTTCCTTGGAAGAGTGCATCTCCTTTTACTTCGACCGAGTTGGATCAAATCGTTGGTATCTGGGTCGAATTATTTCTGCCAGATTTTTTTAAAAGTTAATCAAGTATGTTTTGTTTTTTGTTTTTAAGCTCAATGATTATGAAATTACAATAGTAAGTAGCACATCTGCTCTACGTTTATGCATAATTCAGCTTCTGCAGACACACATTAGCACACCACACACACACATGAGTACACATAACATGTTGTATATATAATTATATTGGGTGCTGTCATTGACCTTAAAAACATTTGTGTGTTGCTTCGTCTTAATCCTGTCACACACAAAAAACACATAGCACACGCACAAGCTGCATACCTAGACTATATATATATATATATATATATATATATATATATATATATATATATATATATATATATATATATATATATATATATATATATATATCGAGGCTGCCCCTAAAGTTTTTCGCCTCACACACACGCATAGCTGCTGCACTATATAAATATATGTTGAGTGTTGTCACTGTTATTGCTTTGCTTCTGTCCAGACCACACACATGTAATTAAATTGTTTAGATATGAATGCAGATATGTTTATTGTTGTCATATTCACACACAAGCACACATGTCCTGTTACTTAAGTCTATATTGAATCATAGACTAAAATGGGTTGTTGCTTAGAACTTTATTCATACACCCAATCAACACTTAGTGTATTTATATGTGACAAAAAGGAAAGGGGCTGCTGAGTTTTCTGTCATAAACACTACACATCTGAGACTTTGTAAGTCTTAGATATTTATGCATAACATCACACACACACACACACACACACATACACACACACACACACACACACTTGATTTATATGAATAAAAATGGCTGCTGTCCCTTATTTCACAGCCCACAATTTTTTCATTTTAAGCTAAGTATTACCATAGTTTAGTGTTGATTTAAATGGCTAAATGTGTGTTGAATTCATGCTAGATGTTAATGGATTAATATGAAAGGTTTAGGAGTTCATTAGATGTAAGATTAAGGGCTGAAATTATGATGTTTCAGCACCTAAAGAGAATCACAAAAGTTGTTGTCCAAATTAACACTTCCACTCCAAATTCATGCTATAAGTTTGGGGAGTTATTTTCTATTTTATGGGTCCATTAGATGCTAAAATAAGGGCTGAAATATCAGTCTTGCAGTACTAAAAAATCCAATGATGTTGCTGAATTTGGACTGCACAAACAACTCAAGAACAGGGCCAGTCATTTAATCTTTCTGTGGACGGCTGTCATGGTCCATCTATTGTTGTACATATCAGCTCATAACACCTCCCTAATGCCCTATAAAGATTTCTAAAAGTCTTGTCCAAAGGCCAAAAGGCAAGGCCTAAAAATCGAGAGGCTTTTGACCACAGGCCAAGACAAGGCTGCATGGTTTCTGTGACTGTTTTGCTGCTACTGATCAGCTCCAATTACACATATAGATGCTGCCTCATGCTCATGGACATTTATACATCATCATAGCATGATTAGTAGTGGTTTTTACATGTTTTGGTGGTCAATTTCCATGCTAGTTTGTGTAGTGGTATCAATAGACTTTATATTTAGATAATAGAATGATTTTTTGTTAGTGTTGATTAAAGTTCAATGTGATTATGTTTTATAGGTAAGAAATGAAGTGTTAGAGGGATGGTCAAAAATTGGTGTGCGGTGGACAACGAAGAATCGTGGAGTTGGAGCGTGAAGGAGGTGTTTTTTAAACATTTTTCGGAATTAAAGATTTTGGAATCCAAATATTGAAGTTTTATTTAGATACTTAAAATGTATGTTTTTGAGGTACAACTTGTGGCATGTTATGTATTTTGAAATAGATTATGAATCGAATGTTATATGTATGCTTTATTTTTGCATGTATTAGGAAACACATGTTGTAATTAATTAAATTAAGCTTTATGCTGGATAATATAGATTAAACAAAAAACTTTAAAAAAAATATATTTTTTGGACTAGGTTTTTTAGTAATAAACCGGGCTATATGTTAATATGTTTCAGAGTTTTTGGACCCGGTTATTTATAAGAAACCTAGCTTTATTTAGGTATTTTTGGGCGCTTTATCCTTGTAGTATCATAAATCGGACCCGGTTATTTAACCGGGCTTTATTTAGGTTTCTAATAAAGTCATCCCCTATTAAAGTTAGGTTAAATAATCGGGCTCTATTTCCTTTTTAACCGGGCTTTATTAGGCGTTTTCTAGTAGTGACTAAATCATTTTCATACATTCCTTAAATATAATCTAACCTAATAATCAAACTACGGACAAAAATAATGATTCATTTATAAATACAAATTTGATTCAGTGACTTGCATCAATCTATCTATACTATATATAATAAGAAAACCACTTGGAGTTTCTGGACCATTGGATGGAAAGAAATCAATGGTCCAGATTAATGACAACTCATAATTATTTATGAAATATCTTCTATACCCTTAATTAAAATCAATAATTATACCTATGCCATTTTTTAATTCATTTTCCAAATTTACTACCTTAACTTAATTACATTAAATTTTGATTTTAATTTTTTAATTAATGAATTAATATTAAATTAACAGTTACCTAAAATAAATACGTGTCATTATTATCTTTAAGGATCATAGTTAAATTCAAATGTAAAAATTTAGATTTAAATGTAAAAGTGTAGTAAATAAAGTTAAAATTTTTTGTTAATTATTTTGCTAACAAGATTTAAAATTTAATTGATAAAACTTCAATGGTGAATATGATAAATTTTGATTGTTGATTTTCAGGTATTCCATTTTTATATTTTATCATTTTCAAAATATATACACATTCACATAATTGAAGTTTTTTGTTTCTTACATTGATATTTCATATTTGAAGTTAATAAAAATTAGGGTAAATTACAAATTTCGTCCCTGTGGTTATAGGAAAATTACGGATAAGGTCCTTCTATAGAAGAAATTACAAATTCGACGTCCGTGGTTAACATTTTGTTATGGATTTGGTCCTTTGACCGGTCATTTTTTTTTTCAATGACCATTTTACCTTGAGATTATTATTAATATAGGTAATTAACTCTATTTTAATTAAAAAAACTAAATATTTTTATAATTTAATAAATAAATAAATAAGATTTGTGCATTATCCTTTCCAACCCAAATCCCTGATTTATTCCCTCTCACACATTCCATCACACACACACACACACACACACACACACACACACACACACACTTCCATAACCATTTCTTCTCTAAACAAATTTGTAATTTTTTCTCTAAACAAATTTATATATCTCTCTCTCTTCCGTTCGATCACCGGCAGGCGGCAGCCACCCTCCGGTCAGCCACCCTGCCGCCGCCAGCATCCTCGAATACTCTCCAAAAGTTAGAGCTATTGCGTTTTGAGCTCCAAAATCCCAACTGACTACCCCTTCTACGGCACATCATCTCAGGAAAACGGGAGCCGCCTCGACGAAGAACCCGCCACCATACTCTCACCACCGCGGCACCGCCGCCACCATCGTGTTATTCGCGGGTAAATCCTTCTTTCTATTTTGACTCTTTTTCCCTTTCTTTCTATGCCTCCTAATTCAATGTTTTTACGTTCAGGTTCAACCATAAACTCGTGGACTATGTTGAAGGGGCCTAGAAAAGTAGCTTTCTTGGTGTTAAACACCACCACCCAAGGCACCCACAGTCCTTTTCCGATGCTTTTTGGCCCATCAACGGTCTTTCCGACGATGATTTCTTCGTTGACGGTCTTCTTAAATCGATGTATGCTTATGAAGAATGTCACAGCCAAGCAGATCCATTTCTAGAACTACTTCTTGTTGACTATCGATGGAGCTTTTAATCGATGGAGTCTAATGTCGTTCATGTGAACGAGATAAGGAAGAGAATAGAATTGATGAAGAAGATAAAGCAACCCAGTCATTTCTAGAACTACTTTTGAGTTTTTCTATTTTTTATTTAATTTCATTAAAAAGAAATTCCATTACCTATTTTAATAATTTGTAATCTGCACAAATCTTTTTTTTTATTTATTAAATTATAAAAATATTTAGTTATTAATTAAAATAGAGTTAATTACCTATATTAATAATAATCTCAAGGGTAGAATGGTCATTTTAAAAAAAATGACCGGTCAAAGGACCGAATCCATAACAAAATGTTAACCACAGACATCGAATTTGTAATTTCTTCTATAGAAGGACCTTATCCGTAATTTCCCTATAACCCCAGGGACGAAATTTGTAATTTACCCTAAAAATTAAAAGAAATATTTTTTGCAAACACATATTATCTGTTTTTTAAACTACAATATAATAATATTTTTTATTTAATATCAAACAACTAAGTTTTTTTATCTTTGATTTAACTAGATTTTAATTTTTTTATTTTAATTATATATAAATTTTATAATTATTTACTAAAATATAAAAAAATATGTATTTTCTAAATCAACCCATGTAATACATGGGTTGATTAACCTATATATTATAATAAAACAAAACTATTCATGTCACAAAATTTTATTTTTCCACCTCTTTTTCCAAATTTAACATCTTAACTTAATTACATTAAAATTTGACTTTATTTTTTTCATTAATTAATTAGTAATAAATTGGATTTGTAACATTTAAAATTAATGTTTACCTAAAATAAATATGTATCATTATTATCCATAATAATCATAATTAGATACAAATATAGCTGTGGAAATAATAATAATAATAATTATTATGTATAAAAAAGGAAAACATCAAATGTCACGTGTCACCTCTACGTTTACAAAAAAGATAATTACAACTTATAAAAAATAAAAGATAAATACAATTTTAATATTTTAAAAAAAGATAAATATACTCTATCTTTTAATCTGTAAATAATAAAAAATAAACACAATTATTATTTTTGTATGTTTTTATTTTTACTCATATACATTATATATACAATTCAGGACACATGGCGCTTCCTCATCGCATTACACTTTCATTTTCCCGTCTTTTTTTCATAATTAAATATTTCATTTACTAATTTATTTATCTATTATTAATAAAAGAAAATTCTATTTTGAATACTTTCCTATTTAATTCATGAATGCAATAAAGGAAACACATTAAAATTTTAAATAATTCAATATTAATTTAAATTATTTTTAGTAGAATAATTTATTTATAAGTAAATTTGTATTTAATTTTAGGGTTTATTACGAAAAAAAATCAACAAGTTTTCACGGTTTTTGTGTTTTAGTCTCTCCATATTATTATTTTTTTAATATTCAAGTTAGATTTCTTTCTTGGTTTTGTGAAATTTGTCTATTAGAGTCAGGTTATAATTGGTAGACTGAGCTTTTAAAGGCTGAAAAATCGGTTCTTATAGTCAAATTTCACTAAACGAAAAAAATTAATTTGAGGATTTCTCTGAAAAAAATAATATGGAGAGACGAAAACACAAAAAAAATGAAAACACATTGGTTTTTTCATAATAAATCCTTATTTTATATTAAACTTTTTAAAAACATAAATAATTATTAAAAATACCCATGTTTACATGGGAAGATAAGCTAATTAATAATATAAAAACAATGATTCTATAATTTTTAAGGTTGAGTCCACTAGTCTAATTAAAACCATTTGATTCAATAGGTTAAAACCGTTGATACAATTAATATAAAGAGTTGATTCATTTAATTATAAAGAGTTGGTCACGACCCATTGATACAATAAGTTTAACTTGATTCACTAAAACCAGTGACACAATAATTATAAAGAGTTGATTCACTAAAACAATTGATACAATAAACATAAAGAGTTAGTCGAAACTCATTGATACAATAAATATAAAAAGTTGATTCAATAAACACATTGATACAATAAGTTAACAGATCAATGATGAACACAAAATTATTTCAAACAACAATCAATTAATATCAATTCGAAAATAAGTCATAAGATTTATGTATATCATTTAAGCAATCATAAAAACAAAAAACTATAGATTCATAGAGACTGGAAAATCGATTCGAACTCCAATAAACAAAATCATATTCATGAATCGTATAAAATCCAGTAACAAATTCATAAACATAATCTGAACTCGAAGTGAAAGATCGAAGAACCATTTTGAAACCACCAATTTTGAGACATGGTGTATAAAGATCCTGTAACTTTCTCCATCGGTGCTATAGGTTTGGGGGCTGCAACCGACCTGTAGTTACCAAAGTATATATGGTTTGCTAATCTGAGGCCGTCTTTGACCCCCGTCCTAAAGTTATGGTCGGAGATTTTTGAATAATATTGATTTATAGGGTCAACGACGAGAAGAACATGGTTTCTTCTGGGCGGAGGCTATGGTGCGCTTCGCATATCTCGGATGACTAGGGTTTCGCCAGTATCGATCTATAGCGAAAGGGTTAGAGAACGAAGTGTCGTCTACAACGGCTCGCATATCTTGTGGTGGCGGTAGGATCAGTGGTTGAAGGCTCTGCATTGGCTAATCACAGATCTCGGCTAACTAGGGTTTTGCCGGTGTCGATCTACAATGGGAGGGTTAGACAATGAAGTGTCGTTTAGGGGTGAAGTGCACCGTGAACGATGAGAGAGGATGATGTTGAGAAGGAGACGTACATATTGAATCTTTTTTTTTTTTTATTTTAGTGTGGGTACACTTAAATGAATGGAAGAGTGTATGGTGTGGTCCATCATTTAATCATGTATACCCACTGTTTTAAAAGCCTAGAGTTCTCTCTCTCTCTCTCTCTCTCTCTCTCTCTCTCTCTCTCTCTCTCTCTCTCTCTCTCTCTCTCTATATATGGATCACGTGAGAAGGAACTAGATAATGGCATGTGTCATTAGTATCATAATAAATGTTAGGGGCAAATTAGTCTTGATAAAATAATATTCTCTCTCTAAATTTATGAAACTAAACAATTTAATTAATAAGATAATATATATATATATATATATATATATATATATATATATATATATATATATATCACTAATACAATACAAAATACATTGATTCAGAATTTTTAAACATTGATGCACTAATTCATTGCAACAACATATTGTTCTTAAAAATGAAAAAAAAACATTGATACACTGATACACTACGATACACATAGATGCACTAATTTTATAAACCTTGATACATTGTGATCCACATCGATGCATCGATACACTGATATAATGATGCATTGATACTCTACTCTACAACAGCGATGCACCAATTCACTCCAACATCAATTGTCTTAAAAATGAAAAAAAAAAACATATCAAACTCTCTTAATCGAATCAAATTTCATGTTCATGTCAAATCCATTGTTAAGCAAAAAAAAGATTAATACACATCAAACTTTACACACCTTGATTGAGAGTCGTATCAAAGTCTTTGGTTCACGTAGCAAAAAAACAACCAAAATCTCAATACCCAATTACACGCCTTTGAGGGTATAGAGGTCGTAGTTCATGGTAGAGAGAGGGAGAAACGGTCGGCCGATTGTGGCCACGTAGATATCAAATACGAAGTAAAAAAATGAGTTTGAGAAAGATTAGTGGAACTCTGATCGCGACAATGAGAGCTTACGAAGATAACGGAGGAGGTTAGATTTCTTATAATCAAATCAAATACAACGATGATTCTTTGGTGGTGGCCGGCGGTGATACAACGATGATTGTCATTGGTGGTGGTGGTCGGTGCCAGTTTACATATAGATTCTTCATCGTCTCTCACGTGATCCGAATAGTGTTGGAAAGGTTTATCATCACTTCCAACATCAAGTATTACGTGTTCTGCTTCATGTTGTTCATCATCACTTTCAACGTTGTTGTGCTCCAGGAAAATGTTTGCATCATGTTGTTCATCATCACTTTCAACGTTGCTGGTCTTATTGTTTTTTGAATCAAAATACGTTGCTGTGCTCCAGAAAAATATGTGTTAGTTGACCATCTTTGAAATTCATTTGACAAATCACTAAATGTTTATAATCTAGGACATATAGTTAATTGATAAATCTTTGCCATAGATAGAAAAACATACTTACGGTAATTAGGAAAACCGTAATTTTTATTTTTTTATTAAATAAATTAAAAACCAAAATTTTTAAATTGCCCTTTCATTGGATAATCAAGTAATGTCACGTGGCGTCATCTTATTGCTTCTCACATCTTCTCACAATAAGCTCCTTCTCACCTGATCCTATATATATATATATATATATATATATATATATATATATATATATATATATATATATATATATATATATATATATATATATGTGTGTGTGTGTGTGTGTGTGTGTGTGTGTGTGTGTGTGTGTGTGTGTGTGTCTATATATGTGTGTGTGTGTGTGTGTCTATATATATATATATGTGTGTGTGTGTGTGTGTGTGTGTGTGTGTGTGTGTGTAGGGTTGGGTTCCGGTGGAACCCCTAAATGCACAAACTTACTTATAAAAATGCATTTTTTGACATGAAAGTTGTGAATTTTTTTCCATGTTAAATTTATAGAGAAAATACACAAATTTTTGGACATGAATTTATGAATTTTTAATCATATTTTTGTTTTTTTTAATATGTACATTTTCTATATAAATTTATGCATTTTAAAGGTTTTTATCGGAACCCAATCTTATATATATAGATTTCTAGACTACTCCGAGTGTTAATTGCCCTCACAAAACGGGTTACGAGTAAGTTTGGTAACTATATGTTCAAAGGTGCAACTTTTTTTTTTTTTTTTTGAAAGAACAAACTCAAAATGTCTGTTTATACATTAGGGCTCAAGCTTTTTTTTTTTTAATCAGAAAGTAAAGCTCTTTCATTAAAAGTTGTTATAGCTTTCAAAAGGACCTTGTGCATATGGACGAACAAATTATAATTTACAACCTACAACTCATAATCATTGTTAATGTTAGTTTATGTCTTGTTAGGTTTATGCATTATAAACTTATAGCTACTTTTACCAAACACATTTATAAAAATAAAAGATTTAATTTAAAGTTATAACTAGTTCTGTTAAATATACGTTCATGCGCAACTACATATTACCAAAGCAGACTAACATGCACATCTAGTGTCCTAGACCTTTCCCTTAACTAATTTACCCTGCAAATCATGCAATTGTGTAAGCTTTCCAAGCTTAGTGATGAGAAGTCAAGGTCAGCCCTAAAGGGGCCACACGGGCTATGGCTCAGGGCAGGGGCGGAGCTATTGCTGGGAAAGGGGGGGCTGGGCTCTCTATGGAATGCCAAATTGCTATTAAAAGGTCCATAAAAATTATTAGGCCCTCTATCAGAATTTCATTAAGCCCCCAATGTTAAGCCCAAAATCCATTAACCCAAATACCTGGTGGGCTGCTAGACGTCTCACACAGTCACGCCCCTCAGCCCTTGGTCGCCTGGACGAAGTCACAAAAAAACAAAGGAGCGCAACCCTGGATGAACTCACAAACGCCTCCCTCTCTGCTCTCTGTTGTGTAGAACGCCAGCGCCTGGAGGCTAGAGCGAAGCCCTAGACGGCTGGATGAAGTCACGAATTAATCTATATTATAATGAAAAATAAGAGTACAATGATATGATATAGAGAAGCTAACAAAGGCCCTATATATAGATAAAGAAACCCTAAAATACGCAAACCTTAAAAGCCCAAAGACTTAATGGGTCTAACATTATTGTAACCCTAATATCCCCTCTCAAACTCACAATGCAACAACAATGAACATTGAGAGTTTGTCCGATAAAAAATGAAAACGAGCAGCAGAGTGCGCTTAGTAAAAATGTCAGCAATTTGTAGAGCGGAAGAAACAAACGGCAAGGAAATCGTTTCCATCTGAAGATGATGGCGAGTGAAGTGACAATCAATCTCAATGTGTTTCGTCCGTTTATGAAAAACAGAATTACGAGCAATCTGAATAGCACTTTTGTTGTCACAATGTATCGGGGTAGACTGAGATAGGCGAACCCACATGTCAGCAAGTAACCAGCGTAGCCAAACAATCTCACTAGTAGTAGCAGCCATAGCCCGATACTCGGCTTCAGTAGAAGAGCGAGAAACAACATCCTGCTTCTTACTCTTCCATGAAACAAGTGAATCTCCAAGAAAGACGCAAAAACCAGTAGTGGACTTATGATCAGTCTGATCCCCAGCCCACTCAGCATCACTGTAAGCACGTAGATCAAAAGTAGATGACGATGGAAACACAAGCGTCTGAAACTGAGTGCTCCTTAGATATCTCAGAATGCGAAGGACCGCCCCCAATGTGCAGTCGTAGGAGCAGTCACAAATTGACTGACAATGTGGACAGCATGAGCAATATCAGGTCTGGTGACCGTGAGATAAACTAAACTACCCACAATGGTACGATACAAAGTCGGATCATCAAGAGGAACACCATCAGTAGGAGAATAACGAGCATTAGTTTCCAAGGGAGTATCCACAGTCTTGTTGTCAGATAGGCGAGCACGTTCAAACAAATCCAAAATGTACTTAGACTGGGACAGAAGATATCCCTTGTCAGAGTGAGAAACCTCTATTCCCAGAAAATAACGAAGCAATCCCAAGTCCTTCATAGCAAAACGATGAGCTAAATCATGCTTCAATGACTCAATACCGGCATAATCATCACCAGTAATAATCATATCATCCACATACAAAGATAAGAGTATCCGTCCTGCACTCGTACATTTAACAAACAAAGCAGAGTCATGGTTACTAGGATGAAAACCAAGAGAGGTGATGACGGTGGAAAACTTCTCAAACCAAGCACGAGGAGCTTGTTTGAGACCATATAAGGCTTTGCGCAGCCGGCATACTTCTCCTGGCTTGTTAGCAACACCAGGAGGAGGAGTCATATAGACCTCCTCATGCAAATCACCATTCAAAAAAGCATTCTTGACGTCCATCTGAGAAATCTGCCACTTGCGAATAAAGGCTACAGCAATCAACATACGAACTGTAGTCATTTTGGCTACAGGAGCAAAGGTCTCCTCATATTCCAGACCATATTCTTGCGAATATCCCTTAGCAACCAAACGGGCTTTATACCGTTAAATAGATCCATCAGACTTGGTCTTAATCTTATACACCCAGCGAGAACCAATAGAATGTTTTCCAGATGGCAACGGAACCAAATCCCATGTACGAGTCTGATGAAGAGCAGTCAATTCCTCAGCCATAGCATTCTGCCAAAGAGGATCGGAAACAACCTCTCTAAAAGAGTTGGGTTCAGCCAGACTGTGAACTTTAGCAATGAAGGAAGCAAACGAAGATGAGTATGATGAGTAAGCAAAATCAGAAAGTTTAGTGGACTTACGAGGACGAGTTGACTTGCGTACAATAGGAACCTCTGCGTTCTCAACCGGTGATGGGATGGACGTAGGCACAGATGGAGCTGTAGGAGTCTCTGTAACAGAGGCATCCATTGTTGTAGATGTCTCAGAAGGTTGACTATCCATGTTATCAAGATCATCAGTGAAAGGATCAACAAACAAAAGGTCAGATCGGGTCATATCATGAGATTTGGCAGGGATAGAATAAAAAGGAATATGTTCCAAGAAGATCACATGACGTGAAGTGTAGAGCTTTTGGCTTATTGGATCAAAACATCGATACCCCTTTTGACTAATCCCATAACCCAGAAAAACACACAAGGCAGCTTTGGAGACAATTTATTGCGTTCTGCATGCGGACGAAGAACAAAGCAGGCACAGCCAAAGACACGCAACGAAGAGTAATCAGGTTTAGATCCATAAAGTTTTTCAAAAGGAGACAGACCAGAATTATGGGTCGTAGGAATGCGATTAATGACATAAGCAGCAGTATGAACTGCTTCCCCCCAGAAAATGCTAGGAACCTCAGAAGATAGTAATAGAGAGCGAGCAGTTTCAACGAGATGACGATGTTTCCTTTCAGCAACGCCATTTTGTTGAGGAGTGTCAGTGCATGAGGTTTGGTATAGGGTACCATCAGAAGAAAGCAATTGTGTAAACTCATTAGAAGTATATTCTTCCCCCAAGTCACACCTAAAGCATTTAATAACAGCTGAATGTTGGGTTTTGACAAGAGCACGAAAATCCTTGTAAATAGAGAGAAAATTCGATCTGTGTTTCATAAGATATACCCATGTATAACGAGTGTAATCATCAATGAGTGACACATAGTATTTGGAACCCCCTTAAGAACAAACAGGTGCAGGCCCCCACACATCAGAATGAACAAGATCAAATGAAGCATAAGAACAAGACATACTTTTAGTAAAAGGTAGGGCTGAAAATTTTGCCAGTTTACACCCACTACAATCAGAAATATTAGATTTACTCAAAAGTCCTAAAACGCCTGTAGAGGCTAAAAATTGTAAAAGAGAAGTAGACACATGACCCAAACGAGAATGCCATAAATAAAAATCAGACGACAAAGAAGACAAATGAAATGAAGACAAATCAACACCAGCAGCGGCAACATTAGATAGCTTCAGATCATCCACAACATATAGCTCCCCTAGCTTATGGCTTGTCCCAATCACTGTTTGAGAATGAGGTTCCTGCACATAACAATGGGTATCAGAAAAGAGAACATGATATCCAGATTTACATAATTGACTGACCGAGGCAAGATTCATGGTAAGAGTAGGAATATAGTATACATTAGTAAGAGACACATGTGGGGAGACAACTGTACTAACACCTTCTATAGGCATAGGTGTTCCACTAGCAGACATAACAGATAAAAAAGAATCAGGAGATAATGAAACAAACAAAGACAAATGAGGCGACATATGATTGGACGCTCCTGAATCTAAAATCCATAAGGATGAAGGTATACCTGAATTATCGGACGAAGACAAACCTGAATGAGGAGAGACTGACATGGCAGTGGATGTAGTGGAGAGGAATTGCCGAAACTGCTCAAAACACGTGAGGGTCCAAAATAGATGGAGAGGGATTGGTATCAGTAGATCCCGAATCAGCAGAAGGTGTGACAGCAGCAGCATTAAACTGAGGTGGACGAGACGTCCATGTAGAGGATCCCGGTGACTTATTCTGCGAGAATGAGCGATTTGGTTGATGTTTACTTTTGCTGAGCAATAAAGGGCACTGAGACTTCCAATGATTCTTCTGTTTACAATAAGCACACTCATCTGAAGCAATCTTAGAGGCAGGTCGCGCCTTATTAGAGTTAGACAAATGAGACCGTTGTGGGACAGCAAAGACAGCAGGAGTAGCAGTAACAGATGCTTTAGTCCCCTTATCACCCTGAGACTTCAAACGAGTTTCCTCTGCTATTAATTCATGAACCACCGAATCAACAGTAGGAAGAGGCGAGCGGTGAAGGATTGTCCCTCGTAATCCTTCAAAATCAGACCGTAATGCCATCAAAAACTGTACCAAACGTTGTTCCTCTCTCCTATCGATATATGGATGAAAGGTCTTCAAAGCGGCGGATTCAGTAAGAGCCAATTGATCCCATAAATCAGACATGGCAGAATAAAACTCCTGAATACTTAGTGTATTCTGTTGGAGCGCACGTATATCGGTTTCTAATTGATACTGCTTAGCGAAATTAGACTGCGTGTAAAGTCTCTCCAAATGGTTCAAACATGTTTTGCGGTATCATATTTTGCTAACTGAATACCAATAGACTGAACCACAGAATTATTGATCCATGTAATAATCTTAGAATTATTAGTCTCCCATGTATCAATAGCAATAACATAATCAGTAGCATCAACGTCAGTAGGTTTATCCTTAGTACCAGAAATATATCCCCACATAGACTTTCCACGCAAGAAATTTTTCATCACATAACTCCAATACCCATAGTTCTTACCATCCAACTAAACACTGATAGCCTGTAACGAATCCTCTTTTCCACCCACCATGATAGAATAGCCAAACAACAAGAACACTCGAGCAAATAACTATAAATGACCACCTAACCGAGTACCAATACCAATATACCGCAAAACCAAACAAGTAAATCCGCAACAAACTAACAGAGCATGCAAATGATAAACCCTTATGTGAAATCACATCAACCCACCAACAACCGAGGCAGCGGCAATTCAACCAAATCGCAGACTCAAAGATCCAAATCAGAACCAATTCAAACTAAATCCACAAGGCATAACCAAATTAAGACAGATCCAAAATTAAAGTGATCATATCAGCGGCGCCAGCGAATCAGAATGAAAAAACGGCGGCGGCGGCGGAGTAGGCAAAAAAAAAAACAGCAGCGGCAAACTAGACGGAAGCAGCAGCGGCGGCGAACAAAATAACAACCAAAAAACTGCAGCGGCGGCGAACAAAAACCTGCAGCGGCGTCGAACAAAAAACTTGCAGCGGCGGCGAACAAAATAACAACCAAAAATCTGCAGCGGCGTCGAACAAAAAACCCCAAAAAACAATCAAACATAGATCGACGGCTCTGATACCATATAGAAATGGGTATGACCGAATGATTAATATATATTATAATGAAAAATAAGAGTACAATGATATGATATAGAGAAGCTAACAAAGCCCTATATATAGATAAAGAAACCCTAAAATTACGCAAACCCTAAAAGCCCAAAGACTTAATGGGCCTAACATTATTGTAATCCTAATAGGACGAAAGCCTCCCTCTCTGCTCTTCATGTTCTCCTTCTCTCGCTCTCGCTCCCAGCCTTGGTAAAAGACTGAAAACCCTAACTCTATATTTCTATGTGAATGTGTTATGATTTATGAAGTTATTTTGTGAATGTGTTATATTTTGTGAATGTGTTATATTTGTTGATTTCGTTACCCAAACTTATTAAATATTACTGAGTTTAAATATAAAAACTTAAAAGAAAACAGAAGCCCAATAAAAATAAAAAGGTTAAGAGACAAGATTCAAGAACCAGCCTAAAAGATTAAAAAGGCCTGAAAAAAACAAACTCAAACATTGTTGAAGACACCGGTCTAATTGATTGAAAACCCCCTAATCGATATCATCGTTCCATCGGTTATGGAGGTGCATAAATATGTTAAAAAAATCCCTAACCTTGTGATTATTTTCGGGACTAACACATAAGTTGGGTAAAATTCAAATGTAAGCAATTAATGTTTAATGATTTATCAAATAGTGTTTAACTTTAGTAAAGAAAATCATAAGTTTAGTAAACAAAAACTCAATTTTAGTATAAAAAAAATGTCTAGGATTTTTAATGATTTATCAAATATTGAGAATGTGAAAGACGATCCAATATTTTCTAAATTGAATGGAGTTTGTGAGCTTGCTAAATAATTGGTGAAACTAGGAAGCATCTTTCGTGTCCGTTGGTTTATCAATTGTTGAAGTTAATATTGGTTTTGTCGGTCGCAACTGCGACACTTGAGATATGATATTGTACTATGTACTTTTGTAATTATAAAAATCTTGTTATTTGTTAATTTTGTGTTGACAACCCGTTTCGGTAACCCGATCCATTTTACAAAATATTTTGAAAATCTAACTATTAAACTTATTTTAAAAAAGTGACACCGATAACAAAAAATCCTAGATCCGCCCTTGGATATGGGTATTCAATAATCATTCTTGAATACCCTTAATAAAAATATTTGGACTCTCTCTCGTTTAATGGTGTTGGGAATTCGTATCGTTTTTCATAAAAACAAAAACATTAATCATATTAACGCACAACGGAAGCCTTTTTAATATCACGAATTCCATACACGGATAATCAAGTATACATAAGATAAGTAAACGAAAAAGCAATAAAATCCGTACCTTTGTATTTGATGACAAAAATACGCGAATAGAATGTTTTCGATATCCACCGGTGATAACACGATCGAACGGCGCCAGATATGCAATCAAACGCACGAAGAACGGGAAAACCAAACACGCAATTGTGTGTTTGGTTCGTACGACCAGAAAAAAACCATCACACACACATCCGGGCATACCCCACACCCCAATGTGGGGGTCTCACTTATATATATATACACACGGTTCTATATATATAAATTTATGGTCGTGTGTGTGTGTGTATATATATATATATATATTATATTAAAATTAAACTTTAATATATTAATATATATCTTAATAATTATCTTTATTATTTAAACCTTATATAATTATCTCTATAATTATATATCTATTAAATAATATTTATCTTTTATATATTATCTAATAATATATATATAAATGACTAGATAATTATTTATGATTATCTCTATTTATTTGTTTATAATTATCCATCTAGTTATCCAATAATTAGATGATAATACCAATTCAAATAAATACATCTTTTATTTAATATCTAATAATAAATAAAAGACTAGATAATTATTATTTAATTATCATCCAATGACAATTAAATCACTACAATATCTAATATTGCACTTTTAGTCCCCGTACTTTGAGATATAATTAATCATCCATTAATTTAATCTCAATGATCATTTCGTGTCATAAACAATATCCAATATCATTTATTAATTAGTTTAATTGCATCAGCTCAGTTGTGCTCATCGGTGTGACCCTCAAGTGTTTTATGAAATCAGCCATGATGCAGTAGTAATGTCATCTTTATACACCATATACTAACACAGGTGAAGCCAAATGGCGCTCTATCTAGGTGCCATGTGGCATCTAGTAACTCTTATAATAGAATAGACAGAGTAGTTATATAAATAATATGAATCCGTCAAACTTTGCAAATCCAAAAAAATGATCGTTATAATTTCAATAGCATGTAATGTCTAATTGCCATGTGGTATAAGGGCCCATCACTTTCATTCTCTTTTGGTTGATATAAGTTTTCATTTAATTAAAAATGTTGGACCCGTCCAATCATTTTTAGTGTTCTGAACAAAAACTAAAAAGGAGCCCTATATATATATATATATATATATATATATATATATATATATATATATATATATATATATATATATATATATATATATATATATATATATATATATATATATATATATATTTGTAGTTCTTAATTTTGGTTATATTACACCTATGAATAAACTAAAACCTAATTGTTTTTAATTTGTCATTTTCTTATTTTGTGTGGATTTTTCTACTATTCGTTTTCTTAATTAGTTCGAAAGCAATGATGTTTACATGACGTGCACCTTTTGAGCTTTGTGATGCGATTAATGCAAAGACCAACAAATTTCCACTATGCAACGAGCCAATAATTGTTGTCTTCGTATTTATAATAAAGTATGTTGTCATTGTAGTTGTTTTAATTTTTAAAAATTGTCTGCATTGTACTTTTAATTACTTTAAACAATGTATCGTTGAAAATTATGTCAAAAATTATGTATTGCGATACACAAACAAAAAAGTTTACTAATATCCATTGGATACCCGATTACCCGCATCATCCAACGGATATGAATATGGACGGATGAAATTAATTTGAATGGATATGGATATGGATATGGACGATGGAAAAATAAATGGATATGGATATGGATATACCAACATCCTATCCAAATCCGATCCATTGCCATCCCTAGTCATGGCTAGACACTTTAGGCAACCAAGGTCATAAAAACTCTGACTCCCATTCGGGCATTCTTGTTGAAACAGCCTTCCAAAAAGAAACTTAGGTGATATCTCATGCATCGCGATATTTCAATGTGAAAGCTAGGCATGGATTAGATCAACCGTAGCAGTCACGATTATGTTTCTCGACTCCCTGATCTCATACTGAACTATAACAGACAGATTAGAACACATCAGTTCTGTCCGAGCATGGCCATGCATTTCTGTCAGTATCGATCGTCGAGGGGCCCAGAAATATCTCTTCTTAGTTAAAAGAAGGTGCAAATCCCATATTGACTATCTAGGCCTCCAGCATGACTCCCACTGCAACCAGCCTCGAACCGTTATGATCACCCAGTTACGGATGACGTTAGGTTAGGCCAAATGTACAGCAGCACTCGCACTAAAGTACGTAGACATCTCAGGTACTAAGGATTACCTTTTTGAGACGACTCATGACTATGAAATAGTTTTAGAATAACTTCAAATTTATTCTTGGATTTCTAAGACATGCAAAATAGAACGACATTAAAGATATCATGTTGATCACCTTTATCTCAATAAACACAACATGACTTCCATCAATTTAATGCTACTGTTTCTTTATCAAATGTAACGGTAATACGATCTATCAAAAAATTAATTTCAGACATGATCTTAGTGGGAGTGTTCTCTAGTTAACTGACTTAACTTCCATTACCGTTTATCTTTGAAAAAGTACACTAGTTCTTTATTACAACTTCTTGTAATATTATTCAGACCCATTCTGAATCTCCTTACAAATTTATATCCATTATCTTTAGAGGAACTGGTAAATCACTCATAAAGACACCAGGATTAAAATTTAGGAGCTCTAGCAATTCAGATTAATTGCTACTAGTGGTACGTTTAGATGTTTAGTCTTGAATATGACAGTATGCGGTTTATCTATGTCTTAACAAGATATCTTTTTAATAACATTGTGTTCAGCATTTGTGATATGTATTCATAACCACCAGAACCTGGTTATCAACAACATTTTGTTGTAGTGTTCCGTCAAGTTTGCCGACGTGTGTTTAAACAAGTCAAAGGCTATTACTTGACTAACCATCACACAAGTTGTATACATTTCACATGTACTTTTATAAAATGCGATTACTTCTTGTCTAAACAATTCTGACTTCTCAAGTCTAATTATTTCTGACAAGTGAAGTGAATTAACCTCCATGTAACTCCTTTACATTTAATTCTGCATTTTATTAGTTTCATTTATATAATCACGGATGACTATCCAACTCATATAATCTCTTGAACTAACTTTCAAGAATTAACAAGTTCAATGAAACTGCATTTGAACACTTGAACAATTTACACAACAACATGGTAACCCTTTTTATCTGAATATGACTACTAGCTTGTCCAATCTCCATTGACAAGTTACTATTCAAGCTCCACTTGAATCAATAGTCTATAATCATGGTTTAGTAATCTTAAACAATAAAAATTTTAAGCAATAAATTTTCAACTCCAAAAATATCTTTATTTATCCTAAAAAATTTTTTGCAAGAAATTCAACTACAAAGTTGTTTACTACACCATGATAAACTATTGATGACATGAAAATAGTGTCCAGCAAAGTTCTCTAAGATGTCTCTATGCTCCCACTGAATCTGTCATCTCTTTTCACTTCATTTTAGTCATTGCAGACATTATGCATAAAACTTTGTTCAATTGGGTATCACATATCCAAGAACAATAGAAGTGACTGATTCAGATACACGAAGTCTCAATGCGGTCAACCTTGACCGTTTCCAAGTACTTGGGACAATTCTTTTCCTTGTGCCCAGTTTCCTAGCACTCAAAAAATTTGTCATCCTTGGATTTGACTTCCCTAGTTCTAGGTTTTAGCTACTTGTTAGCTTTAACCTCCGGCTTGGAAACTTACTTTCCCTTACGTCTCTTTTCCTATCTTCTCTCCTTAATCATTCCCTCAGCAGTCTATAGCATCTGATGCAGCCCACTGATCATCTTCTACATGCATATTGTAACAAATTATAAATTGCTAAAATTCCTTCAATAAGGAATTGAGAATTAGATTTGTGGTCATGTCCTGTGTCACGGGAAACCCAAGTCTGCTAAGATGATCCAGATAACCTTTCATCTTCAGCAAATGGGGTCTAACAGCTGTTCCTTCTGCCATTCCGTAGGAGCTCAAATCCCCAGTTGTATATGTTTCTCAGTCCGAGCCTGAGTCTAGAACATATCATTTAGCCGGCGATACATCTGGCAAGCTGAGACGTCCATAAGGCAAGTCCGCAGCTCAGATGTCATGGTCGCTAGCATTAGACAGGCAACATTGACCGAATCCTCAGAGTGCTTCTTGTGGAGATTTCTCTCCTCAACTGTAGCAGTCTCTGCAAAAGCAGGTTCTGGTGCCCTTTCCAGAATATACGACTTTCACTCTGTACTCAGAACATTTGTCAGATCTTATTCCCAGTTCAGGAAGTTGCTTCTTTTGAGTTCTCCATATCCCGAATGGACCTCAAAGTAGCAACATGTGCTTTTGGGGAGGATTTTCAAGTGGGGAATGGATATTGATGTTATCATTGTTGTTGTTACTTTTATTATCATTGTTATTATTAAACCGCTTCTACCTCTGCCTCTTTCAACCATCTTAAACAATTTTTCAAAAATTAGTATTTGATTAACCATTAATAAATCAATAACCCAAAATTTAGAAAATGATTTATTAATCATAAGAACCATTTTACTTATTCATGCACCCAACGGAGGCTGAACCTACATGAATAAGCTACTCAGGCAGGCAACTTATTACCAATTACAACCCCTTTGCAACTCTTAGATCTTATGAGATTTTCAATTTCTTAAATTGATCATGTTTAATCTCATCCACACCTTGGGCAAGAGTCTTACTGAGGAACCACCAATGACACACACCATATAACAACTGCAAGTCACTGGCCCAAGTCTCACTTAGGATCCGCAGTGCTTACCTCACAGCTATCGGAGTTTGCGGCGTAAGCACCCAACGAAGGCTGAACCTACTTACGACGACCGGTCACCGTGAGTGACACTATATGGACGGTGTGCTGTGTCAGATTTTTAATTTGGGTTTATAACCAGTCTCTTACCAAGAACTAGTGGCCAGTCTGGTTAGTCTGCGGGCAGGATCCTTTCGGTTCTAAACCTTTCGAAAATTCCACAGCCCAAGCAAGACTGTCCTACACACCACCTATTCTGGTAAACAATCCAGTCAATGTACCAGTTTTAAGAATTTCAACTCTTTGATCATATGACATTTTAAAAATAAATCTCTTTTTATTTGAAAAACTAATTTCAGAAAAATGTCATATCTAACACCTGACAAAATAATTAAAGTTTCCAATTGAAACTTCCTTTTAAATACTTTAATTTTTCATCAAAAATGATTGTAGTTTTAATTTCTTTTATTTATCTACTTTGTCCCCACAACCACGCAGATATAAATAATGCATAAAGAAATAAAACATACAACCACATGGTGACATAGCCTTGCCAAAACTAAATTGGTTTCCGAGAGCCATACGGACAAACCAGTTAGGTCAAACCTAAGGGACAAAATCAACACACAAAGCAAGAAGGTTGAACTCTTTCAGCTCCCACTAGCCTTAGCATCCGATGATGTCACCGAGCGTCCTTGATGAATGACATCATTCTTGATGGACATCTTCTCCAAGATTTTTTACATAATTTTAATCTAAATACATTTGCCTATTTTCTAACCTATTACAGATTACATCATAAAACCCGGGATTCCAATGGCACGTAGGCCTTCCCAAAAATATAACCAATAATTAAATAGCAAAAAAAATTGAGATTAAACAAACAACCATCACAAACAAGGGGTCTCAATGCTCGGCTATGTCACAAACATAAATAAAGCAGTAAAACATATTAATAATTCAAAATTCATTTTCATCTTGCCATGAAAATAATTCCAAGACCAATTAATCTACCATTAATTGAAGTATTCATGTCCAATATCATTCTTAAATTTAATACGGTTCGTAAACTCGAAATTTAGGAACACTTTCCATAATTAGAAATTTTTTTCCGAAAAATTTCAAATTTAGTTCCATCTTTGCATTATCTTTGGATTCATAACTATACTTTTCTTAAAATATTCAATTAACCATTCAAACACCTTTGAAACTTAAACTTACTTTTTTAAGAAACTTTTATTAAACAACCTTTAATAAATATAGTTGTAATTTTGAAATAATATTGATAAATAATTTAAACTTCTTTTAAGTAATTATCAATCAACTATTATTTTATTGAAAACACCTTTCCAAAAATAAATAAACTTTATTTAAAATGTCAATTTTCAAAATGAACAATTATTTACCAATAAAATATTTTCATTAAAGGATTTAAGAAAATTGATCATCTTAAATAACACCAAAAACTTTCTTTATGGTTTTAAACAATTTCTACCAAAAACGTTAATGTCGAGATCAAATCTCAAAACATTAAACCATGACCGAGCATGAAACTCAAAGTCACGATTTCATCAATTTGAAAATAGAATCCTTAAATTAAACTCTCTTTAATTTAATAATGCATTTTATGGAACTAAATATTAAATGCATAAATTAAATCTAGTTTATAAATTAAAATTACGATTAATTTTAATTTCAACATTAAAACTTAACTTTTAATTAAAACCGATTTAATTTAAACGATGAATTACCGGAAAACGGAAATGAACCAACTTAGTTAACCGATTCATACTCGGGTTCAACAACCCATATGAACCGAAAACAAGTAGGATATTAAACCCTTTGACGGCTGAAATTAATCGAAGCCTTTAATCAACTCACTTTGATTATTTCGATTTCCATATTCCAATTAATCGTTTAATTTTCGAATCGAATAATATTTAAACCGATTTGTGAATTTTATAAAACTAATAAAGTCTCCCACTTTAATTTTGTAAAACCGAAAACACATTTAGTCACAAATGTTTAAATATTAATAACCAAACAATTTTGATTTATTAATTCTATTTTAACGCATTTAATTTAATCGTTCGAGTTTAACCGTGAATTAAACGACATGACGGAAACAAATAATCCATCACCTCGGTTACCACATCACAAACGAGAGGTCATGGGTCTCAACCCATGGCCGAAATCTCTAGGTTTGATTTCGCGAACCGAAACGTTTAATTTTCGACTTTAATCAATTAAACACTTTTAAACAATCAAATATTAACTAAATAAAACGAACTAAGGTTTCAAAATCCCGAGTTCTGAAAAACTCCAAGGTTGGCCGAGAATCACCATGGGGTTTCCAAAACCTTTGGTCGATTTTCTCCAAGCCAAATCAAAACCTTAAACGTTTAATTATTAATTTCGATCGTTTAAACACTTTTAATTATTAAAAATCAAAACTTTAAGGTCGTTGGATATAAATACTCGAATAATACTATCATTATGTTACTTAAGGTGGCTCTGATACCCCTGTTGAGAATTCGTATCGTTTTTCATAAAAACAAAAACATTAATCATATTAACGCACAACGGAAGCCTTTTTAAAATCACGAATTCCATACACGGATCATCAAGTATACATAAGATAAGTAAACGAAAAAGCAATAAAATTCGTACCTTTGTATTTGATGACAAAAATACGCGAATAGGATGCTTTCGGTATCCACCGGTGATGACACGATCGAACGGCACCATATATGCAATCAAACGCACGAAGAACGGGAAAACCAAACACACAATTGTGTGTTTGGTTCGTACTGTAACAACCTAGCTTTTGACCAAACATATATTATCTGATTATCGAACCAATAATGTATTTTATGACATTATTTGAGTTATAATTTAATTAAGTTTTGAAATATTTAATTAAATTATATAAATATTTGAATTATGATTTTATAATTATTAAAGATAATTAAATAAAAGAGATATAAGATACAAAAATAATAGTGGGTTAAGTAGCAAACGTAACTAGATGAAGTATATAAACGAGATTTAGGATTCATTTAATCACTCTCCACTATCTCTACTCTCTCTCTACTTTCTCTCTCTACTCTCTCTCTCTACTCTCTCTCTATTTTATCTTCCAAACCGACCGGCCGATTATCAAGATTTATACATCATCGGAAAGATCTCGAAGCGCACTACAACAATCTATCATTGCATGTAGGATATCATATGTAACATCCTCGAATTCAATTACTATAATTCAGATTTATTTAGATGGATAATTTATAATTAAGTTGAATTATGAGCAATGATTATGTATTTGGGATATTTAAAAGTTTGTTGTTATTTTAAGAAAATTGAGAACTCTGAATTATTATTATGGAGTATTATGAATTGTAAAAGTTAGTGATGATAAAACTAAGAATAAATCAGTATTTTATAGAACCGGTTAAGTTGAGGGGTGAAATGTGCAAAATGGAGAAAGATGGGAATAAAAAGACCAAATGCCTTTCATTTTCACCATTTACTCTCTCTCTCTCTCTCTCTCTCGGCTCTCTACCTTCTCTCTAGATTTCCTCTCAAACCGACCGGCCGATTGTCGAGTTATATACGTCATCGGAAAGATCTCGAGGAGTACTACAACAATCTACGGTTGCATTTGTGATCTCGTACGAATTTGAGGTAAGAATCGACCTTTTAAGTTTCTATATGTTCGGTTTTGATGATAGAAATTCGAATTTATCATTTATTGCGTGAATGAAGCTAGTTTGGCTTGAGTTTTAACAAGAATATGATAGAGTATGTATAATAGAATCGAAACTATGCTTAATGCTTATCATATTCGTGATTTTTAGACTTAGAAATGTATGATTTAAGCTGTAAATATGAACAAATTCGAGAATGCCAAGAACAAAGTCGAAATGCAAGAACAAACTCGATTTTGGTACTAAATTCGAGTATGTTTTCGAATTTAACGCATTGTCTTCGACTTTAACCTCAAATTCGAAGATGGGTTCGAATTTAACCCCCAAATTCGAGCATGGGTTCGAATTTAACCCTCACACATTCGAATTTAATGCATATAATTGTCCACATGCTCGAATTTAATGCATCAGATTCGAATTTAATGCCTAAAATTGAAACCCACTCTCTAAGCCCGAATATACTGAATGAAACGCATAAAATAACAAAAGTTATTCAAAGGATAGGGTTCGAACCTGAGATGGGTTCAAACTTAGTTGTGGTTCGAATTTATCTTGGATCCGAAATGGGGATCAAATATTGCAAAACTTATAAATTTGGTTATATGAAAATTAAACAAGTTATTGACACGAGGTATTATTACAACTGACTTACAGGTCCCTTGTGGTGTTGTTTAACCCACAGTGGGGTACTTAGTGGATCCGATTGAAATTCCGAGGAGAAATAATAATATTGTAGTTTATTTACGCACCCACTGTGAGTACAGTAGGTTTCGCATGTTTATATCTGTTTTATGATAGCTTTTGCCTGCTGAGACGTGTTGCTTCAATTGTTATTTGGAACTCTACTAACTTTCGTAGATTTAGATGCACATTCATATTTGTTGCATGTCCGTTCGTTTGTTGTGCATCTAGAGATGGACCGGTGGGTCGCATCAATCACTCCGATGTTACTGCGCTATATGACCTGGAGCTGATCCCTCCGAGGTTCTGGTAGGCAGTATGTCATCCCCGATCGTATGTTTGTCTCAGATGGTATGTTTTATGCCGAGCTTCGGGCTCGAAGGGGCTGCGGCTCTGGTTCCGTACTTGGTGTACGAAGAGGGTATACGATGTTTGTCATCGGTGTTACTCTTGGGGCTTCATAAAGATTTATAAAATGCGTAATCTGTGTATTCACTAAGCATTCGCTTATTCCTTAATTGTTTACTTTTACAGGAAAAGGGAAGTCTGCTGCCGGACCTTCTAGTTAGGTTGTTGTGAAGTTCTTGGAAGATATCTACTACTCAATTGGTAATTGTGCTTTGGGACAATGTTGTAATATATTCTGAATGTTCTAATAATTGAATTGAGTATGTAGACTTAGATTCGGTACCTTGTAGAACAGTAGGGTGTTTGGCACTGTTGCATTACTTTATTTATGTATTTTAATGCTTCCGCACTTAAACTAGGTTATCAGATCATTATGTAAATTGTGTTTGATGATTAATCCTGGGTGTTTTGTAAATGGTGGTTGATGTGGCAAGGGTGTCACATGGTATGGTATCAGAGCAGTAGTTTGAGATTCAAGTGTCCGTGAGGTCTTGGTCTCAAACATTAAGTGATGATATGTAGCGATTCTAAGTAATGATCCGAACTAAGATAGGTTACGATCTAGTAATTATAGGGAATGACTATCATACGGGACAAATGGGGTGGTGTCTTTAAATTAATGACATGTTACTAAACAAGTTATATGTTTATTATTTCAGAACATGTCTGGAGGAGGAATGACACCCGAAGAAACCAGAGAGATGATGCTAGCCATGATGGCTGAGCAGAATAAGATGATTCAATATCAGTTTCGGGCTCGAGATGAGGCCGAGGCTAAGAGAAGGGAGGATAAGAGAAAGAACAAGGAAAAGGAAGGAGGCAACAATGAGGAACAAGATGACAATACTGGGTCATCTAACAAACCCAGAGGCTGTCGTTTCAAGGACTTTAAGGGAAATGGTGCGGTAGAGTTTAATGGACTGCGAGACGCTGTTGCCGCACTCGAATGGATAACGGCAACCGAACGGACATTCCGAATCAGCGACTGTGCTGAGAAGGACATGGTTCGGTATGCTACTGTGATGTTCACTAACGACGCAATCATGTGGTGGAATTCCATGGTTAATGCTTTAACCTTGGAGAAGGTGGCTGTCATGACTTGGGCTGAGTTCACAGACTTATTCACTCAGCAGTATTGTCCGGTTGATGAGCGCCGAAGACTGGAGGCAAAGTTCATGGCCTTGAATCAGGGGACTAAGACTGTGTCCCAGTATGCTGTGGAGTTCACTAGGATGAGTTTGTTTGCGCCTCATCAAGTTGATACTGAAGAAAGGAAGGTGACCAGGTTCGAGGCTGGTCTGGATATTGAGATCAGGCGAGTTATGAGTAACGTTCGCTATCCTACATTTGTTGGTTTACTTGAGGCTGCCAGAAATGTAGAACAAATTCTGATCATGTCGGGTTATTCTATTGGGTCTGCTGCTGCTTCCACTAACCCAACACAACCGTCACCGCCGAAGCGCCAGCGCAAGGGAGGATATTCTGGATCATCCTGGTCATCACAATATTCGCCTCAACAGTCTTATCGCCAACAGTCTGGTACTTCTGGTCGCGCTCGTGCTTATTCCATCAACACCGAGCCGCAATATTGCAATAAGTGTCATCTGGAACACTTTGGCAAGTGCACTAATGGACGTGCTTGCTTTTGCTGTGGAGAGCTGGGCCATTTTTAGAGTGAGTGCCCAAGGAAAGGAGATGCTTGCTATAAGTGTGGGGTGTGGGGACACTATAGTAGGAACTGTAGGAAGAATGCTCCAGCAGCTGCTGCTCCATCACCGACCCGATCATCCGGAGGATCTAGGGGTGGTTCAGTCAACCGCCGAAACCAGCCACAAAGGGCACCGGCTCGTGCTTTTCAGATTACTGCAGAGGAAGCTAGGGAAAATCCGGAGGTGGTCACTGGTACGTTTATTGTAAATTCCTTGCCTGCACGAGTTCTTTTTGATTCGGGTGCCAACCGCTCTTTTGTGTCTACTGTTTTTGCACAACGACTTGCTATGCCACTGTCTAAGTTGTCTGCTATACTTGATATTGAAACTGCTAGCAATACTCTAGTCAAGGTAGATCACGTATACCGTAATTGCACATTAGTAATTGAAGATGTAGTCTTCAATTTATATCTGATTCCGATAGAGTTCAGCGAGTTTGACGTGATTGTCGGGATGGACTGGTTGATCGAAAATGAAGCCCACATAGTGTGTAAGAAGAAAATGATAAAGATAACTACTCCGGAGGGGCGTGAGATATGTATATACGGGGATAGGAGAAGCGGGGATTTATGTTTGTTAACCATTGCAAAAGCTCGAAAGCTTGTTGCAAAGGGTTGTGAGTCTTATTTGGCATACGCTATTGATGCCAAAGCTGAGAAGAAGACCTTGGCCGATGTGCCTGTTGTTTCACAATCTCCGGATGTGTTTCCGGAAGACTTGTCTGGCGTGCCGCCTGAGAGACAAGTGGAATTTAGAATTGACTTGATCCCTGGAGCTGCACCGGTAGCTCGTTCTCCTTATCGTCTTGCTCCTACCGAGATACAAGAAATGATGGAACAAATTCAAGAGTTGTTGGATAAGGGCTTCATTCGACCAAGTTCGTCACCGTATGGAGCTCCGGTATTGTTTTTAAAGAAGAAGGATGACACGATGAGAATGTGCATTGACTACCGGGAGCTGAATAAGTTGACCATTAAGAACAAGTATCCGCTGCCAAGGATAGACGACTTATTTGATCAGTTGCATGGGGCTAGTGTGTTCTCCAAGATTGATTTGAGGTCGGGGTACCATCAGTTGAAGGTACGAGAAGAGGATGTGCCTAAGACAGCATTTAGGACACGTTATGGGCATTATGAGTTCTTAGTTATGCCTTTCGGGTTAACCAATGCCTCGGCTGTCTTTATGGATCTAATGAACCGAGTTTGCAGACCGATGTTAGACAAATCGGTGATTGTATTTATTGATGACATTCTGGTGTATTCTAAGTTTGAGGCTGAGCACGCTGATCACCTAAAGGAATTATTGGAGTTGTTAAGAAAGGAAAGGTTGTATGCCAAATTCTCAAAGTGTGAGTTTTGGCTACAACAGATACAGTTTCTAGGACATGTGATTCGGGGGCTGGGATTTCAGTAGATCCGGCTAAGGTAGAAGCGATAAAGAATTGGGAGCCGCCTCATTCAGCTACAGAAGTTAGGAGTTTTCTTGGACTGGCAGGCTACTATAGGAGGTTTATAAAGGACTTTTCAAAGATTGCAGTTCCTTTAACTGCATTGACAAAGAAGAATGCACCGTTTGTATGGGAAACCGTACAACAAGAGGCATTCGATATCTTGAAGAAGACACTAAGTGAAGTTCCGATACTTGCTCTACCAGAAGGCAATGAGGATTTTGTAGTATACACTGATGCATCGAGATTGGGATTAGGCGCTGTACTGATGCAGCGTGGAAAGGTTATAGCATATGCTTCAAGACAGTTGAAGCATCATGAGAAGAATTATTCGACTCATGATTTGGAGTTAACCGCAGTTACATTTGCGTTGAAGTTATGGAGACACTATCTCTACGGGACTAAGTGTCAATTATACACGGACCATAAGAGTTTAAAGTACATCTTTAGTCAAAAGGAGCTCAATATGAGGCAGAGATGATCGATGGAATTAATAAAGGATTATGATTGCAAAATCCTTTATCACCCGGGAAAGCCTAACGTAGTAGCCGATGCTTTGAGTCGCAAAGCTTATGCTAAGGATTGCTGCTATACGATGACGTCTACTATGTTAACGTCTACTATGTTAACGTCTACCATTATAAATGATGTTATGGCCGCTCAGGAGGAAGCCTTGAAAGATGAGAATATTGGTGCTGAGGATATAAGGGCACAGATTAAAACTATGGAAACGAGCAAGTCGGGATTGAAAGGGATATACGGGAGGATATGGGTACCGAAGTTTGGGGGTATGAGGGAGGTAATCATCGAAGAAGCACACCAGTCTAAGTTTTTTGTACATCCTGGAAGTACAAAGATGTACAACGAACTGAAAGCAGACTTTTGGTGGCCGGGATTGAAAAAGGACATAGGCCGGTACGTGGAAAGATGTAGGACTTGCCGGCTCGTGAAAGCCGAACATCAGCAACCTTATGGCAGTATGCAACCACTTCCCATTCCGGAATGGAAGTGAAAACACGTAACGATGGATTTTGTTACAAAACTGCCGAAGACTAGACGTCAACACGATGCAGTTTGGGTGATAGTTGATAGATTGACTAAGTCGGCTCACTTTATACCGATTAGAGAAAATTATTCGCTGGAGAAGTTGGCTCAGATTTACATGGACGAGATCGTTTCTAGGCATGGAGTGCCTAAGTCCATAGTATCGGATCGAGATAGCCGATTTACTTCGAACTTCTGGTCGGCTTTGCAGGAAGGACTGGGTACGAAGATAGCTATGAGTACGGCCTATCGCCCGCAAACCGATGGTCAAAGTGAAAGAACTATCCTCACCTTGGAGGATATGATGAGAGCGTGTATACTAGACCTCGGTGGCAATTGGGATGATCATCTGCCACTAATAGAGGTTTCGTATAACAACAGTTATCACGCAATAATAAAGAAGGCGCCGTTTGAGGCGTTGTATGGGAGGAGGTGTAGGACTCCTACTTGTTGGAGAGAAACTGGTGAAACGCGATTGCTGGGCCGTCATTGCTTCAAGAAACAAACGAGAAGATACAGTTGATTAAACAGAACATGAAGGCGGCCCAGGATCGTCAGAAAAGTTACTACGATAGGAGGCACAAACCGATCAAATTTGAAATAAATGATTGGGTATATCTGAAAGTATCACCTATGAGAGGTGTTACTCGTTTCGTGAAGAGAGGAAAGTTGGCTCCGAGATTCGTCGGACCATTCAGGATTGTCGAAAAAGTTGGAAACCACTCTTATCGGTTAGAGTTGCCTAAAGAAATGTCGGGCATACACCCGGTGTTCCATGTGGGGAACCTTAGGAAATCCTTTACTACTGAGAATGAGGATTGGGCTGACCACACTGAGCTGCAAGTTGATGAAAGGCTTCGGTATATTGAAGAGCCAGAATGTGTTTTAGATACTAAGGTAAAGAAATTGAGAAGCAAAGAGATCGAAATGGTGCTTGTACGTTGGAAGCATCATAAGGGAGCCAATCATACATGAAAGACGAAAGCTGACATTTTAAGGAAATATCCGCAGCTGTTTGAAGTCAAATAACTTCGAGGACGAAGTTAGAGCGTGGTGGAGCCCATGTTGTAACATCCTCGAATTCAATTACTATAATTCAGATTTATTTAGATGGATAATTTATAATTAAGTTGAATTATGAGCAATGATTATGTATTTGAGATATTTTAAAGTTTGTTGTTATTTTAAGAAAATTGAGGTAAGAATCGACCTTTTAAATGCATAAATCAAATCTAGTTTATAAATTAAAATTACGATTAATTTTAATTTCAACATTAAAACTTAACTTTTAATTAAAACCGATTTAATTTAAACGATGAATTACCGGAAAACGGAAATGAACCAACTTAGTTAACCGATTCATACTCGGGTTCAATAACCCATATGAACCGAAAACAAGTAAGGTATTAAACCCTTTGACGGCTGATGTGACACCCTTGCCACAACAACCACCATTTACAAACACCCAGGATTTAATCACCAACGTAACATTACATAATGATCTGATAACCTAATTTAAGTGCGGAAGCATTAAAACACATAATTAAAGTAGTGCAACAGTGTTAAACACCCTATGGTGCTACAAGGTATCAAATCTACGTCTACACACCCAGATAAATTATTACAACATCCAGAATATATTACAACATTGTCTCAAATCATAATTACCGATTAAGCAGTTTCAAATCTTCCAAATCTTCCCAAATGACCTAACTAGAAGGTCCGGCGGTAGACTTCCCTTTTCCTGTAAAATAAAAATAAACAACTGGGGAATAAGCGGATGCTTAGTGAATACAAAGATTACGCATTTTATAAATTTTTATGAAGCCCAAGGATAACACAGATGACCAACATCGGATATCCTCTTCGTACACAAAGTACGAACCAGAGCCGCAGCCCCTTCGAGCCCACAGCTCGGCATTTAAACATACCATCTGAGACAAACGTACGATCGGGGATGACATACTGCCTACCGGGCCTAGGAGGGATCAGCTCCAGGTCATATAGCACAGTAACATCAGAGTAATCGATGCGACCCACCGGTCCATCACTAGATGCACAACAATCGAACGGACATGCAACAAGTGAGAATGTGCATCTAAATCTACGCAAGTTAGTAGAATTCCAAACAAATCATGAAGCAACAGGTCTCAGCAGGCAAAGCTTAACATAAAACAGATATAAACATGCGAAATCTACTGTACTCACAGTGGGTGCGTAATTTAACTTTTAACCGATATTATTTCTCCTCAGGCTTTCAACCGGATCCACCAAGTACCCCACTGTGGGTTAAACAACACCACAAGGGACCTGTTAAGTTAGTTACAACAATACCTCGTGTCAATAACCGTTTAAATTCATAAAACCAAACTTTGTAAGTTTTGCAATATTTTTCCCATTTCGGGTCCATGTCTAAATTCAAACCATAATTAAGTTTGAACCCATCTCATGCTCATACATTGTCCTTTGTATAACTCTTTGTCATTTATGTGTTGTTTATGAGTTTCATTCAAAATACTCGAGTTTAGAGAGTAGAATTCTCAATTTTTAGGCATTAAACTCGAATTTAATGGGTTAGATTCGAACCCACCATCGAATCTGATGACTAGATTCGAATCCCATGGGTAGATTCGAACCCATGTTCGAGTTTAGGGATAGATTCGAACCTCCCCCCCCCTTCGAATCTGATGATAGACTCGGAAACACACTCGAATCTAGTACCAAAATCGAGTTTGTTCTTGCATTTCGACTGTGTTCTTGGTATTTTCGAGTTTGTTCATCTTGCAACTTTAAAACATACATTTCTAATCTTAAAATCACCGATATATCATGTATGATGCCTAGTTTCGATTCTATTATGCATATACTATCATATTCCTGTAATATTTCAAGCAAAACAAGCTCCAATTTACATAAAAGAACATATTCGAATTCTAGTTTCTTCAAAACCGAAACAACAAACTTAAAAGGGTCGATTCTTACCTCAATTCGTACGAAATCAGAAATCCAATTGCAGATTGTTGTAGTATTCCTCGAGATCTTTCCGTTGACGTATAAATCTCGATAATCGGCCGGTCGGTTTGTGAGATATCTTAGAGAGATGTAGAGAGAAAATTTCTAGAGAGAGAGTGTAGAGAGAGAGTGAAATGGTGAAAAATGAAGTCTTTTGCCCTTTTATTCCCATTTTCACCATTTTGCACATTTCACCCCTCGACTTAACCGGTTCCATAAAATACTGATTTATTCTTAAAATTATCATTAATAACTTTTTAAATTCATAATACTCCATAACAATGATTCCGAGTTCAAATTTTCTTAAAATAATAACAAACTTTCAAAATATCCAAAATACGTAATAATTGCTCAAATTTCAACTTAAATCTATATTTTCCACTTAATTAGCCCAATTTCAATAAAATAAATCCGAGGATGTTACAACATGGGCTCCACCACGCTCTAACTTCGTCCTCGAAGTTACTCGGATTCAAACAGTTTTGGATACTTCCTTAACATTTCCGCCTTTGTCTCCCACGTGTGATTTGCTCCTTTATGATGCTTCCAACGTACAAGCACCATTTCAATCTCTTTGCTCCTTAGCTTTTTCATCTTGGTATCCAATACACATTCCGGCTCCTCAACATACCGGAGCCTTTCATCAACTTGCAATTCAGTATGGTCGGCCCAATCTTCGTTACTAGTAGTGAATGACTTTCGGAGATTTCCAACATGAAATACTGGATGTATGTCTGACATCTCTTCAGGCAACTCCAGGCGATACGATTGATTTCCAACTTTTTCTACTATCTTAAAGGGCCCAACAAATCTCGGAGCCAATTTGCCCCTCTTCACAAAACGAGTAACACCCCTCATGGGTGATACTTTCAAGTAAACCCAGTCATTCACTTCAAAGCTGATAGGTTTGTGCCTCCTGTCATAATAACTTTTCTGTCGGTCCTGGGCCGCCTTCATGTTCTGTCTGATCAACTGTATTTTCTCATTTGTTTCTTGAAGCAAGGTCGGCCCAGCAATTGGTGTTTCACCCGTTTCTCTCCAACATGTAGGAGTCCTACATCTCCTTCCATACAAAGCCTCAAATGGCGCCTTTTTGATTGTTGCATGGTAACTGTTGTTATACGAAAACTCTATTAGTGGCAGGTGATCATCCCAGTTGCCACCTAGATCTAACACGCACGATCTCATCATGTCTTCAAGAGTGAGGATTGTCCTTTCACTTTGGCCATCGGTTTGCGGACGATAGGCCGTACTCATTGCGATCCTCGATCCCAACCCCTCTTGTAAAGCCGACCAAAAGTTCTAAGTAAACCGGCTATCTCGATCCGATACTATGGACTTAGGCACTCCATGCCTAGAAACTATCTCGTCCATATAAATCTGAGCCAACTTCTCCAATGAATAACTTTCCCGAATCGGTATGAAGTGTGCGGACTTAGTCAATCTGTCAACTATCACCCAAACAGCATCATGTTGTCGCCTAGTCTTTGGCAATTTTGTAACAAAATCCATAGTAATGTGCTCCCACTTCCATTCCGGAATGGGAAGCGGTTGCATACTACCGTATGGTTGTTGATGTTCGGCTTTCACGAGCCGGCAAGTCCTACATCGTTCAACATGCTGGCCGATATCCTTCTTCAATCCCGGCCACCAAAAATCTGCCTTTAAGTCATTGTACATTTTTGTGCTCCCGGGATGTACAGAAAATTTTGATTGATGCGCTTCTTCGACAATCACATTCCTCATACCACCATATTTTGGCACCCAAATTCTTTCATACACACCTTTTAAACCAGACTCGCTCGTTTCCATATTCTTTAGTTGTATCCTAACATCCTCAGCACCAATATTCTCATCTTTCAAGGCTTCGTCCTGAGCGGCCTTGACATCATCTATAATAGTAGACGTTAACATAGTAGATGTCATCATATAGCAGCAATCCTTAGCATAAGCTTTCCGGCTCAAGGCATCGGCTACTACATTAGCCTTTCCGGGATGGTACAGTATCTCACAATCGTAGTCTTTAATAAGCTCCATAGACCTACGTTGTCTCATATTAAGTTCCTTCTGATTAAAGATATACTTCAAGCTCTTATGGTCCGTGTAGAATTGACACTTAGTACCGTACAGGTAGTGCCTCCATAACTTCAAAGCAAATGTTACCGCAGTCAATTCGAGATCACGAGTCGAATAATTCTTCTCATGCTGCTTCAACTGTCTTGAAGCATAAGCAATTACTTTCCCGCGCTGTATCAGTACAGCACCTAACCCCAGTCTTGAGGCATCAGTATATACCACAAAATCGTCATTGCCTTCAGGTAAAGCAAGTATCGGCGCCTCACTTAACGCCTTCTTCAGAACCTCAAAGGCCTCCTGCTGCACAGTTTCCCATACAAACGGTGCATTCTTCTTTGTTAATGCAGTCAGAGGAACTGCAATCTTAGAAAAATCCTTTATGAACCTCCTATAATAGCCCGCCAAACCCAGAAAACTTCTAACTTCAGTAGCTAAACACGGCGGCTCCCAGTTCTTTATCGCTTCTACTTTGGCTGGATCCACAGAAATCCCAGCCCCCGAAATCACATGCCCTAGAAACTATATTTGTTGCAGCCAGAACTCACATTTCGAAAATTTGGCGTACAACTTTTCTTTCCTCAACAACTCTAACAGTTCCCTGAGATGTTCAGCATGCTCAGCCTCAGTCTTAGAGTACACCAGTATATCATCAATAAACACTATCGCCGACTTATCCAACATCGGTCTACAAACCCTATTCATCAAGTCCATAAAGACAGCCGGGGCGTTAGTTAACCCAAAAGGCATGACCAGAATCTCGTAATGCCCATACCGAGTTCTGAAAGCTGTCTTCGGTACATCTTCTTCTCTCACTTTCAACTGATGGTATCCCGACCTCAAATCAATCTTAGAAAACACGCTCGCCCCATGTAACTGATCAAATAAATCGTCTATCCGTGGCAACAGATATTTGTTCTTAATCGTCAACTTGTTCAGCTCCCGGTAATCTATGCACATCCTCATCGTGCCGTCCTTCTTTTTAACAAACAATACCGGAGCTCCCCACGGCGATGAACTCGGCCGAATGAAGCCCTTGTCCAACAACTCTTGAAGCTGTGTCATCATTTCTTTCATCTCGGTTGGGGCAAGACGATAAGGAGAACGAGCTACCGGTGCAGCTCCAGGGATCAAGTCAATTTTAAACTCAACTTGTCTCTCAGGCGGCACGCCAGACAAGTCTTCCGGAAACACATCCGGGAATTGTGAAACAACCGGCACATCGGCCAAAGATCTCTTCTCAACCTTAGCATCAATCGCATATGCTAAGTAAGCGTCACATCCCCTTGCAACAAGCTTTCGAGCTTTTGCAATAGTCAACAAACATAAATCCCCGCTTCTCCTATCCCTGTAAATACAAATCTCACGCCCCTCCGGAGTGGTTATCTTTATCATTCGGTTCTTACACACTATATGGGCTTCATTCTCAACCAACCAGTCCATCCCGACTATCACATCAAACTCGCTGAACTCTATAGGGATCAGGTCCAAATTGAAGACTACATCTTCAATCACTAACGTGCAGTTACGGTATACGTGATCTACATTGACTAGAGTATTGCTAGCAGTTTCTATGTCAAGAACAGCAGATAATCTAGATAGTGGCATGGCAAGTCTTTGTGCAAACATAGTAGAAACAAACGATCTATTGGCACCCGAATCAAATAAAACTCGTGCTGGCATAGAATTAACTATGAACGTACCCGTAACGACCTCCGGATTTTCCCTTGCCTCCTCTGCAGTTATCTGAAAAGCACGAGCCGATGCCCTCTGTGACTGACCCCGGCGGTTAACTGAACCACCACTCGAACCTCCAGACGATCGTGTTGATGATGGGGCAGCAGCTGCTGGATCATTCTTTCTACAGTTCCTACTATAATGTCCCCACACCCCACACTTATAGCAAGCAACACCCTTCCTTGGGCAATCATTCTGAAAATGACCCATTTTCCCACAGCAAAAACAAGCGCGTCCGTTAGTACACATGCCAAAATGTTCCAAATGACACTTGTTGCAGTATTGTGGCTCGGTGTTGATAGAATAAGCGCGAGCACGACCACGACCAGATGTACCAGACGGTCGGCGATAAGACTGCTGAGATGAGTACTGTGAAGACCGAGAAGATCCCGAGTATCCTCCCTCACGTTGTCGCTTCGGCGGTGACGGCTGTGTTGGGTTGGTGGAAGCAGCAGCAGACCCAATCGAGTAGCACGACATAATTAAAATCTGCTCTACATTTCTGGCAGCCTCAAGTAAGCCAGCAAATGTAGGGTAGCGGACTCTGCTCATAACCCTTCTTATCTAAATATCCAGACCAGCCTCGAACCTGGTCACCTTCCTTTCTTCAGTATCAACTTAATGAGGCGCAAACAGACTCAACCTCGTGAATTCCACAGCATATTGGGACACCGTCTTAGTCCCCTGCACCAGCGCCATAAACTTCGCTTCCAACCTCCGGCGCTCATCAACTGGACAGTATTGCTGAGTGAATAGGTCCTTGAACTCAGCCCAAGTCATAACAGAAACCTTCTCCTGTGTCAACGCATTCACCATAGCGTTCCACCACATGATCGCATCATTCGTGAACATAGCAGTAGCATAACGAACCATGTCCTTCTCAGCACAATCGCTGATTCGGAATGTTCGTTCAGTTGCTGTTATCCATTCAAGTGCGGCAACAGCATCTCCTAGTCCATTAAATTCCACGGCCCCGTTTCCCTTAAAGTCCTTAAAACGACAACCTTTGGGCTTGTTAGACGACCCAGTGTTGTCATCTCGTTCCTCATTGTTAACCCCTTCCTTCTCCTTATTATTTCTCTTATCTTCTCTTCTCTTAGCATCGGCCTCATCTTGAGCCCGAAACTGATCTTGTATCATCTTGTTCTGCTCAGCCATCATGGCTAATCATCTCTCTGGCTTCTTCGGGTGTCATTCCTCCTCCAGACATGTTCTGAAATAATAACACATAACTTGTTTAGTAACATGTCATCAGTTTAAAGACACCACTCATTTGTCCCGTATGATAGTCAATATCTTATAATTACTAGATCGTAACCTATCTTAGTTCAGATCATTACTTAAACCACTACATATCATTACCTAATGTTTGAGATCAAGACCTCACGGACACTTGAATCTCAAACTACTGCTCTGATACCATCTCGTGTGACACCCTTGCCACAACAACCACCATTTACAAACACCCAGGATTTAATCACCAACGTAACATTACATAATGATCTGATAACCTAATTTAAGTGCGGAAGCATTAAAACACATAATTAAAGTAGTGCAATAGTGTTAAACACCCTATGGTGCTACAAGGTGTCAAATCTACGTCTACACACCCAGATAAATTATTACAACATCCAGAATATATTACAACATTGTCTCAAATCATAATTACCGATTAAGCAGTTTCAAATCTTCCAAATCTTCCCAAATGACCTAACTAGAAGGTCCGGCGGTAGACTTCCCTTTTCCTGTAAAATAAAAATAAACAACTGGGGAATAAGCGGATGCTTAGTGAATACAAAGATTACGCATTTTATAAATTTTTATGAAGCCCAAGGATAACACAGATGACCAATATCGGATATCCTCTTCGTACACAAAGTACGGACCAGAGCCGCAGCCCCTTCGAGCCACAGCTCGGCATTTAAACATACCATCTGAGACAAACGTACGATCGGGGAGGACATACTGCCTACCGGGCCTAGGAGGGATCAGCTCCAGGTCATATAGCACAGTAACATCAGAGTAATCGATGCGACCCACCGGTCCATCACTAGATGCACAACAATCGAACGGACATGCAACAAGTGAGAATGCGCATCTAAATCTACGCAAGTTAGTAGAATTCCAAACAACTTGTCTCAGATGGTAGGCAGTATGTCATCCCCTCCGAGGTTCGAATTTAAGCAAATTATTCGAAAAGCCTCTGACTTCTTTGATTCTCATTCAAGTTGTCATTGGGTGCTTAATTACTTAATTCAAATACTCTTCTCATTAATATTTATTGGATTAGCAACTTCCACCTCTGTCTCATTATAAGACACGCGGTAATAATTCAGATTACAAGGATTTACGAAGTAGCTTGTGTTTAAGATTAAGTCTCGAGAACTCATGCTCGTATTCACCAACGGTCTTAGTTCCTTGTTTCAATTGCATCAACTGCATCTCAAGTTCGTCTTGTTTGTCTGTTGGACAGTATTTGGCGTTGAACATCTCCAAGAACTGCTCCCAGTCCAATGTCATAATTGCTTTCAGAGTCCTGACCTATGAACTAGGTCCAGCCAATCCTTTGCCTTTACCTGAAAAATAATGCAACAACGGGGTAAGCTTAATTGCTTAGTGAGAATGTAGAATTTCACATTTAACATGCAATTATGAACGCGGAAGCACATGCACTGCACTCGGCTCATGCACGGCTCAGCTCTATTGCTTATGCACTGCACTAGGCTCATGCACAGCTCAATCTCGAAGGGACATTAGCCAATTAATGCTCTTTAGATGCGCGACTTTGCTCAGCTCCCAGTTATAAAACTGTTGTTGCTCTTGAGACTTTTAGACAAATTCATAAGGAATGCTCGGATGATGATAACTCCATACACACGCATCATTAGTGGGGATCAGCCACGTACTGGGCTAGCTACCAGTAATTGCTATATGGGTATCATCAGAATGCTCAGCTCTAGCTACACTCTGTGCTTTCATCACGTAAATCAGCACATCATAAGCCTAACATTAACCCAACACTGAGCAATAGTGATGGAGTTAAGCTTAACAATCAAATGACTCGTCAATGAAATAGAAACTAGAAAAATAAATGATCTGCTCAACAATTCATAGTAATCATGGCAATTTATCGATATGCACAATAATATCGGAATGCCAATAAAATCAGGATCATGCAACAAAAGTCTCAATTCACATAATATGCAGTTAAAGTAAAATCTACAACTCACAGTTACTGGTTGTTTGCACTTTCTGGCTCTGGGACTGTGTAACCCAGATGATGTTACTTGTTTTGCGTTTAAAACGAATTGGTCATAGCAGTGAAGAGTGTCCACAGCAAGGACGCGGATGTGCGAAATGCGGGAAGAGAGGACACTTCATGTATCAGTGTCGCAGCGGGCAACGAGGACAGTCACAGTCGTCAGCTGGAGGATCTACGATGAAGAGTTCAGCTGCTACTCCGACCGCAAGGACTCGAGCTTTTCAAATAACAGCCGAGGAAGCAAAAGAAACACCTGACGTAGTTACCGGTACGTTCCTGCTTAACTCAATCCCTGCTCGCGTATTATTCGATTCCGGTGCTAGTCGTTCTTTCATATCAACATCTTTTGTACAAAGATTATATAAGTCTCCATCGAAGCTTCCTGTTGTGATTGATATTGAGACAGCCAGCAACAACTATGTTATGGCTGATTCTGTATACCGAAACTGCACTCTGCTCGTTAATAACATCGTATTCAACCTTGATCTCATTCCTATTCTGTTGAAAGAGTTCGATGTCATCATCGGCGTGGACTGGTTAATGAACAACGAGGCTACAATCGTCTGCAACCGTCGGATCATTAGAATCAAGTCTTCAGACGGCCGAGTATTGGAAATCAAAGGCGACAAGCGAAAAGGTGCACATTGTTTCATATCAGTTGACAAAGCGTATAAGTATCTATCTAAGGGTCACGAATCTTATTTATGCTACGTCTCATCTGAATCTAACTCTGAAGCCCAAAAGAAATCCTTAACTGATATTCCAATCGTCTGTGAGTTTCCAGACGTGTTTCCTGATGATATTTCTGGAGTGCCACCAGAACGTCAAGTCGAGTTCGGTATTGACTTGGTTCCTGGTGCGGCTCCCATTGCAAAAGCTCCCTACAGACTTGCACCTGCAGAAATGCAGGAAATGTCAAAGCAGTTGCAAGAGCTGTTAGAAAAGGGTTTTATCCGTCCGAGTTTATCTCCGTGGGGTGCACCTGTCTTATTTGTAAAGAAGAAAGACGGAACTTTTCGTATTGCATGATTGAGCTTTGTGTTTTCCGCCACGTTGATTTACTGGTACCTAGCCCAGTATGTGGTTGATCCCCACGATTTAAGCGTGAGCGTGGCTTGAGCATCATCCGACTCTATGACTTCTATGTCTCAATCATGAGTGGTTGTAGCGGCAGCCTTGACATATCACGCTAGACTTATGATGATCCTCTTGACATTGCATGATAATTTGAAAATCTATTTACTCACTAAGCATTGCTTACGGTTGCTACATTAACATTTTACAGGAAAAGATAAAGGAAAGTCACCTGCGGGACCTAGTACTTAGGTCATACAAGAATCAAGTGAAGTTTTCATAGACCATGACGGCAGATTCTGTTATTGAAGTCAGGTCTCGAGTTATCAGAGTTCCAAAACCGTCTCCACGACCATTTACATCATCTTCTACTTTATCGTCATTGCCTTCCTCTATTAGTTCATTGTGCAATTCGGTCAAGAGGGTTTTGACAAAGCAATAACCTTTGGTTCTGTTTAATTATATGTATAGACTTATGTTTGACTTTTCATTTGTGAATTCTGAATTACTTTACTCTTTTTGATAGAAACTTTAATTTAATGCACAATTAAGTGGAATAGGAATTCCATATTTGATATCTCACTAGTCTCGCGTCGACATAGTGAGAATCCATTCTTACATTTATTTTGACATATACGAGCATTTCATTGGCCACTCATGACCAATCGCTTGACTTTACAAAATTTCAGTTTATTCCCTTGCAACTCTCGCTTTGTGCCTCTGACTTCTTTGATTTCAATTCAAGTTATCATTGGGTGCTTAATTACTTGATTCAAATACTCTTCTCATTAATATTTATTGGATCAACAACTTTTACCTCTGTCTCATTATAAGACATGCTGTAATCATTCAGATTACAAGGATTTACGAAGTAGCTTGTGTTTAGGATTATATTTTGATTTCTTCAGGGCTTTTGAATCATACAAGATTCAGATTTACAATACCTATATTGTTTATAGGTATAATTTTTGATTGGAAACGTATTTGAATCATAACTTCAACTGATACAACCCATATGTCATCCGCATTATTCACTATCGATGACAGGGTTGTATAGTTAACTCAATACTTTCTTTGGAATTGAACTTCAGATGGTAACGGAATTAAATCATTTTATCATATAAGAAACTTATTATTAGTTACCATTGTGGTCTTTTGGCGTTTCTGGTGTCTCCTCGGCATCCTCAGCAGTTATATGGAAAGCTCGCGCCTTAGCTGTAGGTATCATTGTAGTACTCTGTTGGATTGCTCTACCAACTGGTTGTTCCTGATTTGTAAGCACGCGTTCATTTGGGCAATGCTTGGCATAATGTCCACGCTCACCACAGTTGTAGCATACGTCGTTTCTTTCTGGGCATTCATCACTTCCATGTCCGATCTGTTTACAAGTGTAACAGGTCACATCTATAGGGTTGCAGCATCCACTATGAAATTTGTTACAGCGTTTACACGGTCGTGCTTCTGACTGTATTGAATAGACTCTAGTCTTCTGAGGCGTAGAGGATGCTTGTGACTGCTGCTGGCTGGACTTTGATGAACTGAAGAATCTACTGGATATCTGTTCCTTAGGTGGAGATGGACAAGTAGGACTTATAGCCATCATAACTGGTTCACAAATAGAATCTGTGAATTCCCGCTCCACCATTCTTGCTGCTTCCACAATACTGAGATACGTTTTGAATTTTATGCTACTCATTTGTCTTCTACATGTTGGATTCAGACCCAGTCTGAATCGGTTTATCTTACGCTCTTCTGTTGCTACTTGATATGACGAGTAGCCGCAAAGTCTCGAGAACTCATGCTCGTATTCATCAACGGTCTTAGTTCCTTGTTTCAATTGCATCAACTGCATCTCGAGTTCGTCTTGTTTGTCTGTTGGACAGTATTTGGCGTTGAACATCTCCAAGAAATGCTCCCAGTCCAATGTCATAATTGCTTCCTCACCATAGATGCTCCTTTGTGTTTTCCACCAGGCTCTAGCAGCTCCAACGAACAGTGCTGTAGCAAACTTAACTCTATTGCTGTCCAAACATTCTGAGATACTGAAGATCTCTTCAGTATGACTTATCCAATCTAACGCTTGTACTGGATTTATTGTGCCTTCAAACGTTATGGCACCACTCGCTTTGAAGTCTTTGAATCTACAGCCTTTTGGCTGCACAACTCGTTGATTGACATGCTCATTATTAGATTCCGATTCGCTTGACTGTTCAGTTTGCTTCTTTTTATGTTTATTTCTCTTTTCAGTTTTCTTTATTGATTCAATTTGCTCTAGCATAAACTTGTTTTGTTGCTCATTATTCTGGGTAATTAGTTGTTGCATCATTTCCAGGAGTTTCTCTGGGGTCATGCCACCTGATGGTCCACCTTCTCCTGACATAGCTCTGAAATTCAAATCACTAAGTATTTAGATCATTAGTCTAGCACATTGTACCCTTTCATGCCCCGTCCTACTAGTCTCTGAAACCTATCTTAGTTCAAGCCATCCTGTCGTGATTAATACTATAGCATTGCACAAGTTTGAGATCATGTATTACACGTAATACAATGATTCACTCAAACTATTGCTCTGAAGAGACAAACATAAGTCTATACATATAATTAAACAGAACCAAAGGTTATTGCTTTGTCAAAGCCCTCTTGACCGAATTGCACAGTGAACTAATAGAGGAAGGTGATGACGATAAAGTAGAAGATGATGTAAATGGTCGTGGAGACGGTTTTGGAACCCTGGTAACTCGAGACCTGACTTCAATAACAGAATCTGTCGTCATGTCTAACGAATCACACCGAGAAAGCCTAAGTAAATTGTCGATTTCTATCAAAATCGTTTCTTTGGAATTCGATTCTGTATAGCATTTTTTTCATGTCGTTAATATTCCTATTCGCTGGAAGATTTGAAAGCGTATGATCTCTTCAAGTTCTTGATCATGATTGACTTGCCTAAAATATCCATCAACTGCTGAAACCGTTGCGAAGAAGATGTGGTCGATTGTAACTCCAAATTTTTGATTCTCTGTTCGAACTCCTGTTTTGTTCGGCGAGCTTTAAATGCAGCATTCCAAACATTTTGCCTCAATCTCTCATTTTCGGCTTTTAAACATTCGATCATCTTGGAGGGTTTTGTTTCTCGAGAGGCTGCTTATGTAAAGGATTTGTCGGATATGGCAGCACAATTGGAGACCAAGGTAGGTCAGGTGGAGTCGTTACACGAAGAGTTGGCTCTGATTGTTGCGCCGGAGGATTGATTCCATTTGTTTGTCAGAGCAAAGAAAATTATAAGTCTTTATAGCAAGTCAGCACAAATCAAAAATCGGTTAAGCGATTGATGATTGTAACATCATCAATAAAAGAAACATAAAGTACAGATATCAGACTCCCAAAAGAGCGTTGTAACTGTTACAAGAGCAAATAAAAAGGGATATGAGCTAACTAATTGATATGTAGAGATGCTAGCCAAGTTGAATGAGATATAAAATTAAATCTCAAAAGTCCACAAAGTGAATATATAATTGATAATCAGAATTCCTAAAATGATCAATGACAATTACATAATTGCGAAACATTGAATTAAATATGAACTCCGAAGAGAAACTTGAGTTTCTTGTGCTTATGAATCTCAAAGAAGCATAGATTATGAAATACAGATGGTGCTCGTTCAGTGGAAACACCACAAAGGTTCGCATCAGTCTTGGGAATTAAGAGATATCATAAAAGCTATCTATCCAAGTCTGCTCGAACAAATCTAACTTCGGGGACGAAGTTTTGCGTGGTGGAGCCATTCTGTAACAACCTAACTTTTAGCCCAATTTATTATCTGATTATCGAATCAATAATGTAATTTTATTACATTATTTGAATTATAATTTATTTAAGTATTGAAATATTTAATTAAATTATATAAATATTTAAATTATGAATTAATAAATTATTAAGATAATTAAATAAAAGATATATAAGATACGAAAGTAATAGTGGGTTAAGTAGCAAACATAAGTATATAAACGTAATTAAAGTTCATTAAGCAAGATCTGACTCTCTCTCTAACTTTCTCTCTCTAGATTTTCTCTCTCTACTCTCTCTCTACTTCTCTCTAACTTATTTCTCAAACCGACCGACCGATTATCAATTTTTATATATCGTTGGAAAGATCTCGGAGTGTGCTACAAGACTCTACTATTTCACGTGTGATTACATACGAATTTGAGGTAAGAAATTACGTTTAAAGTTTCTATACTTTCGGTTTTGAAGATATAAATTCGAACTTAGCATTTTGCATGAGTTTAAAGCTACATTAGCTTGAGATTTAACTAGATTATGTATAATATAAGTAAACCTAGGCTTAATACTTAGTATATTCATGATTTTAAGCTTAGAAATTCATGTTTTAAAGCTGTAAAAGATGAACAAATTCGAGATGCCAAGAACAAACTCGAAATGCATGAACAAACTCGATTTTGTTGCTAAATTCGAATATGGATTCGAATTTGAACCTTAAATTCGAATTGGCTTCGAATTTGGTCACTAAATTCGAATTAGGTTTCGACTTTAATCCTAAATTCGAATTAGGATTCGAATTTGATTCTATATTCGAATTTGATGAATTCGATTTTTATCATATATTCGAATTTGATGTTCGAATTTAAGCAAATTATTCGAATTTATTATATAAATTCGAATCCCAATCCTTAAACTCGAATATCTTGAATAAAACACATAGACAACACATAAATTAACAAAATAATTAGCTTAATGATTATATATATATATATATATATATATATATATATATATATATATATATATATATATATATATATATATATATATATATATATATATATATATATATATATATATATATATACACTGATCTTTTGAGAATATTAATTAACAAAGAATATGAATGATCAGTCATTGAAATTAAGATCTATAAAATTAAGAAAGATTCTAATGAGATTGATGATAATATAAGCAAGATATGAGACTTTGAGATTAAAGACCAACGAGCGAACACTGAATATATTATTCAGATGATTCAAAGGCTAATAAATATCAGAAATGATATGATTAACAGATTGAGCAACAAGCAAAATGGCAAGCATCTGAAAGTCTGATATAAGTCAGATAGTGGTTCTAATCCACTACAGATTGTGAGCAAACAGAGCCAGAGCCAGAATGTGCAATTAACCAGTAACTGTGAGTTGTAGATTTTACTTTAACTGCATATTATGTGAATTGAGACTTTTGTTGCATGATCCTGATTTTATTGTCATTCTGATCTTATTGTGCATATCGATAAATTGTCATGATTACTATGAATTGTTGAGCAGATCATTTATTTTTCTAGTTTCTATTTCATTGACGAGTCATTTGATTGTTAAGTTTAACTCCATCACTATTGCTCAGTGTTGGGTTAATGTTAGACTTATGATGTGCTGATTTACGTGATGAAAGCACAGAGGGTAGCTAGAGCTGAGCATTCAGATGATACCCACATAGCAATTACTGGTAGCTAGCCCAGTACGTGGCTGATCCCCACTAATGATGCGTGTGTATGGAGTTATCATCATCCGAGCATTCCTTATGAATTTGTCTAAAAGTCTCAAGAGCAACAACAGTTTTATAACTGGGAGCTGAGCAAAGTCGCGCATCTAAAGAGCATTAATTGGCCAATGTCTCTTCGAGATTGAGCTGTGCATGAGCCTAGTGCAGTGCATAAGCAATAGAGCTGAGCCGTGCATGAGCCGAGTGCAGTGCATGTGCTTCCGCGTTCATAATTGCATGTTAAATGTGAAATTCTACATTCTCGAAGCGTACTACAACAATCTATCATTGCATGTAGGATATCATACGAAACTTGAGGTAAGAAATCGAATTTTAAACTTTTATATTTTCGGTTTTGAATGAAAGAATTCGAATTTAGTATTTTGCATGAGTTTAAAGCTATATTAGCTTGAGATTTAACTAGATTATGTATAATATAAGTGAACCTAGGCTTAATACTTAGAATATCCATGATTTTAGACTTATAAATTTATGTTTTAAAGCTGTAGAAGAAGAACAAATTCGAGAAACCAAGAACAAACTCGAAATGCATGAACAAACTCGATTTTGTTGCTAAATTCGAATTCGCTTCGAATTTGGTCACTAAATTCGAATTAGGTTTCGAATTTGATCCTAAATTCGAATTAGGATTCGAATTTGACTCTATATTCGAATTTGATGAATTCGATTTTTATCATATATTCGAATTTGATGTTCGAATTTAAGCAAATTATTCGAATTTATTATATAAATTCGAATCCCAATCCTTAAACTCGAATATCTTGAATAAAACACATAGACAACACATAAATTAACAAAATAATTAGCTTAATGATTATATATATATATATATATATATATATATATATATATATATATATATATATATATATAAAAGATAATATATATATATACACACACAGATCTTTCGAGATTTAATGAATGAAAGAAAGTTTCTAATAAGATTAATGACCATATAATCAAGATATGGGATTTTGAGATTAAAGACCAACGAACGAACATTGAATTTATTATTCAAATGATTTAAAGGCTAATAATATATCAGAAATGATATGATTAACAGATTGAGCAACAAGTAAAATGGCAAGCATTTGAAAGTCTGATATAAGTCAGATAGTGGTTCTAATCCACTACAGATTGTGAGCAACAGAGCCAGAGCCAGAAAGTGCAAATAACCAGTAACTGTGAGTTGTAGATTTTACTTTAACTGCAAATTATGTGAATTGAGACTTTTGTTGCATGATCCTGATTTTATTGGCATTCTGATCTTATTGAGCATATTGATAATTGCCATGATTACAATGAATTGTTGAGCCGATCATTTATTCTTGTAGCTTCTATTCTTTGACGAGTCATTTGATTGTTAAGCTTAACACCATCACTATTGCTCAGTGTTGGGTTAATGTTAGGCTTATGATGTGCTGATTTATGTGATGAAAGCACAGAGGGTAGCTAGAGCTGAGCATTCTGATGATACCCATATAGCAATTACTGGTAGCTAGCCCAGTACGTGGTTGATCCCCACTACTGATGCGTGTGTATGGAGTTATCATCATCCGAGCATTCCTTATGAATTTGTCTAAAAGTCTCAAGAGCAACAAAAGTTTTATAACTGGGAGCTGAGCAAAGTCGCGCATCTAAAGAGCATTAATTGGCCAATGTCCCTTTGAGATTGAGTTGTGCATGAGCCTAGTGCAGTGCATAAGCAATAGAGCTGAGCCGTGCATGAGCCGAGTGCAGTGCATGTGCTTCCGCGTTCATAATTGCATGTTAAATGTGAAATTCTACATTCTCACTAAGCAAATTAACCTTACCCCGTTGTTGCATTATTTTTCAGGTAAAGGCAAAGGATTGGCTGGACCTAGTTCATAGGTAAGGACTTTGAAAGAGTCTGAAGTGCTTTCGAACCTGTTTCAACACCTTGGTACTTGACTGATGATTGAGCTTTGGGGTTTGGGGCTAGTTTACATTTGTGCTTTGATGTAATAGTTTAGAAGTCAGTACCCTATTACTTAGAATTGTCTCTGTTGAAATTAACTTTAATTCCGCACCGTTAATTTTATCTTAGTTTTCTGATTGATATTGCATTGCTGCTGAGCCTAGACTTAAGACCTTTGAGAAATCTTGGGTCTCACACGTACGGCCAGAAAAAAACCATCACACACATCCACCATGTGTGTGTGGGGCATACCCCACACCCCAACGTGGGGGTCTCACTTATATATATACACACACGGTTCTATATATATAAATTTATGGTCGTGTGTATATATATATATATATATATATATATATATATATATATATATATATATATATATATATATATATATATATATATATATATATATATATATATATATATATATATATATATATATATATTAAAATTAAACTTTAATATATTAATATATATCTTAATAATTATCTTTATTATTTAAACCTTATATAATTATCTCTATAATTATATATCTATTAAATAATATTTATCTTTTATATATTATTTAATAATATATAAATGACTAGATAATTATTTATGATTATCTCTATTTATTTGTTTATAATTATCCATCTAGTTATCCAATAATTAGATGATAATACCAATTCAAATAAATACATCTTTTATTTAATATCTAATAATAAATAAAAGACTAGATAATTATTATTTAATTATCATCCAATGACAATTAAATCACTACAATATCTAATATTGCACTTTTAGTCCCCGTACTTTGAGATTTAATTAATCATCCATTAATTTACTCTCAATGATCATTTCGTGTCATAAACAATATCCAATATCATTTATTAAATAGTTTAATTGCATCTGCTCAGTTGTGCTCATCGGTGTGACCCTCAAGTGTTTTATGAAATCAGTCATGATGCAGTAGTAATGTCATCTTTACACATCATATACTAACAAATGGCCATTAGCTCTCGCTATATATGTTAACAATACGTGACTCAAAATGACGTTAATATTTTACGGGGTTAATTATTAAAAAGTATAAAATATTGTCATGTTTTTTCTAATTTAGATAACATATTAATTTTTTTTTTAGTTAAGCATTTTTACTATTGAAAACACACCAATCAATCTAACATGTTATTTGATTAAATAACTGATAATCTTTTAAAAGTGTCAAAACATGTTTCCTGATCAAATGACACATCATTAAATTCTGTTGACTAGATAAAAAAAAAATTGTTATCTCAACACAAATCATTTTTCATTCCAGTAATATTACCTGATTGATATGCTTTTATTAATATATCAACCAAATTAAAAAAATAATATGTTACTTAAAATTTAATAATAAAAAAATGATCGTACGTTTCCTTTTCTTGCAATTAACCCTATTTCACGTCATGCACGTACTTTTCAAGCGAACGAGATTCTAACTTCAAGAATGCATGCATCAAATAAAATGATTTAATTTATCATAACATTTAATAATTTAATTTCGTAGGATTTTAAAATCTCGATCTTAAAATCCAATCATCTGAATACTAAAATTACATAAAATTTAAAAAATAATAATACAATATTAGAATGGAGAAGAGATCAAAGAAGCCCGGCATCGAAACATCGTAGCGGCCGGCGAACGATATTAGTTCGCCGGATAAACCGTTATCATACACAACAACAAATCAATTACGACGAACTGAATCAAAAATCGATCGATCGATCATTCAATGATCGATCGATCGATCACTTAAGAATGATCACGTTACGCATCATGTCTTTAAACTCCATGAAATCAACGCGTCCATCTTTGTTTCGATCGACGGAAGAAATCATCATCTCCACTCTACCGATCTCGTTCCCTTCGGCAAACCCTAGTTTCACGAGCACCGCTTGTAACTCCTTAGCCGATATATACCCGTCTCCGTCCCCATCGAAAACCTTAAACGCTTCCATCATTTCCGCTTCCTCTTGCTTCCCGTTATCGATCACATCTTGATCGTTATCATCTCCTAAGTTATGGTTTCCTAGATCGTCGTTATCGTCCAGACGAAAGAAAAGATCATCGATTTCCTTATGCAACGATTGGAAATCTTCGAATGTGAGACCCGAGTTCCCAGGCTGGATGAATGTTTTGATGATCGAATCCAATTCGTTCATGTTTGTATCGAGCCCGAGAAGTATTAATGCTCGGCTAAGCTCGTCGACTGTTATGATGTTATCGTGATTGGTGTCGAAAAGATCGAAGATTCGACGGAGGCGAACGGAATTGAGAGACGGTGAACGGAGGCTGAAGGAGGAGGATTTAAGTTGGCTCCGTTTGACGGAATGGTGATCGCCGGCGGTGGTTGTTGGTGTTTCCATGATTAAGATCGATCTTCAAATCCTTCAATTCCTTTTCTGTAAATTAACTTTCAAAGATTAAATTTTTTCAAGAAAAGATTGAAGGAGAAGAAGATTAAGATCAAGATTGAGATTGATATGATGATTTAATTAATTTTGTAGACATTTTTTTTGAATAATAAATTCAGAAAAATATTTGAGATTTGAGATCAAGATCGAGAAATAATGGTCAATAATTGAGATTAATTGCTGGCACAAAAGTCATCTGGGATCCGATGGATACGCCCATTTTACGGTGACACAAAACATGAAAATTAATTGCTATAATTTTGGATTCAAAATGCAAGAAAACGCAAACAACTATTTAAGTTAAGTATATATATAATAAAAAATGGGAAAATATCAAAATAGAATGAAATAAGTATGTAATTTCAATTTTGTTTCGATTTAAATCGTGGAAAAAATGAAATAATTGAATTTTCAGCACATTTATACGAATAAGTCCTAAAAGCATAAGTAGTCTAGGGTATCTTTTTTTTACACGTTTAAGATGTGTACTTTGAAAGTGTTTCATTTTGTTAGTCGGAATTACATGAAAACCAGATTTACTGGTGTATTCTCAGTTTTGATCAGATTTAGATGGTGTATTTATTTGTATGCATTTAGGATGTATATTTTGGAAATGTTTCGATTCGGTGGTTGATGAAATATTTTTAATTACAAAAGTGGTTAACAACAACTTCTTAAAGTAAAACGTATTTTCAATTACAAAACGTGGTTATACTTCTTGCTTCAATATGTAGGCCTTAGACAAATTAGGGCTTATCATATAGAATAATGAAATGTTGAATTATGAAAAGGCAGGTGATTTATGCACAACACTTTTTATCCATCCATAACAATTTAATATAAATTAACTATTTTATCCTTATTATAAAGGGGTAAAATGCAAATTTGATAAAAGACCAAAACACCAGAACCAATAAACCAAACTGTTTGGACTTTGGATTGGTTTGTACTTTGAATTTTCAAAAACCAAAAATTTTGGTTTGGAGGTAAAAAAAAACCCGAAAAAAAAAAAAAGCAAACCAACCGAGGTTTTATAATTATAAAATTTGTAAATAATCTTCCTTCGTTACACTTCTTCATTTAAGTTTTTATTGAAAGTTTTAACTTTTCAATATCTAAATTTTATATAAGGCTAAAACTCACTTTGAATATTATAATGATGATGATTATTGTTGTTATTATTATTATTGCATTTGTATGTTGTCATGGTTTTGAATGATAAAATGATTTAATGTCTAAATTTTGTTTGTGAATAATACATAAAGTATTATATATTTTGATTTTATGTATCAATATATATATATATATATATGTTTATTCCTGTGTGTGTGTGTGTGTGTGTGTGTGTTTGTGTGTTTGTGTAGTTTTTGGTTTTGGAAAGAAAGACTCGAACTTGAAAACCATGAACAAAGAAAAACCGAAAAAGTCTGAAACCAAACTGAAACCGAAATAAAAACCGAAAATCCAAACCGTTTAAAATCCAAACGAACGCTTTGTTGAATATAAAAACCGAAGGTTTCGGTTTGGTTTTCGGTTTTTTGCCAAAAACCGATCCATGCTCACCCCTAGATAAAAGTGATGTTAAGGGTTGAATAGTCTATTTATGTTATTGTTGTGTATGGAGAAAAAGTGTTGGGTACAAATCACATTCCTAATGAAAACCTCATAGGTTTAGTGTATTACATTGATCAATATTATAGAGTACAAGGGATATACATAGGGATGACAAAAAGAACCGAAAGCGATGAGGAAATCGAAAACCGATGGAAATGGAGCGCGTTTTCCTCGAACTCGATTATTTTAAACGTCGATGAGATTTATGATACCAGTCCCGATAAGTCGATTGAAAATCCACTTATTTTTTACATAATAATAATTATTTTATTTATATTTTAGATTATGTATGTATCTTAGTCTTAAAATTTATATCATATAATAATAAGTATTATATTTGTTTGTACACATATGTATAATTATTAGTCTAGTTTATAATTATTTTCTTTATGATTTTATTCATTTTTGTACCTAGTTATGGTTTGAATCACTATAAGTTTTAGTCCTTTAGGTTTAACGATGATCTCGAAATAAAATTTCATCCTTTAAGTAAACGTTTGTTATAAGTGGGTTCCTTGAATCCTCGCGCTTTTTGCCGCCTACCAGACAGGTATCCCGCGTTAAGGCTCCGCGGTTATTTTAAACGGAGACGGGATGTCCAATTCCCGCCTCAAACTCGTGTCATTGTCAACCCTAATACAAAAACCCTAATGAACCCTAGGCTCAGCTATACAATTGGATCGGGTAATCTACTAAAACTTAAATCTATCTAATATCTACACTTTCTAAGTTCTGCAAAGGACTCGAGGAAATAGTAAATAGAGAAGTCGGAAAACTATCATTTGGTTGATATATTAATTTGTCTTACATTAACTCTTCGACCCTCGCTTGATGGAGCTTATCGGCCTCTCATCATACTCTCATCTCTTGTTTGACAAGAGATTCAGTAAATCTCTTACTGTCTTCTTATTAAACAAGAGAAAAAATGTCTCTTGTCACTCTCAAATCAAAGATGCAACATTCATCTGGTCTTTAACGACGACCACCATGTCATTGTCGCTTCTCAACAATGACCACCCCTTCTAATCAAGGCTACTCTACATTAAACATTCTGATGAGTCATCTACCTTTCCGATCAAGCGACGAGCGATGACTACTGCAACTTCCCAACTGGGTCTCAACCTTCTCGATTAGTGAGGGTTGAGTGAGAGAGAAATGGGGAGAATCGGATCGATAGAGATTATGTTTAGCGAGAAGAACGAAAATTACTTGGAAATATTTTGGACATTTAATTCTAAAAATATTTCATCTTCTTCAAATTGTTGTAGTATTCATTAAAGGGGTTAAAAAATATCTCATCTTCTTCAAGTTATTCATAGTGTTATTTCATATGCATAAAATAGAAAATAAGGTTTTGATTGTTGTGGTTAATCACTCTGATATTTTTTTTAATTGGTTTTTACTTTTTAGATTTTTTATTATTTTGATTAATAAAAGTAAAACCATATCTAATAAGAAATTTATTAATTTATAAAACAAACAATCATATAAACCTCTAATCAAACTCTGAGATAAACTCTTATTAGTAAGAAGTATGAATCAAACATAAGAGTATTTACCTCTTATCATCAAAAACACCCGAACTACGACAACTAAAAGAGGTTTTTCAGCAATGAAAATTTGTATACTGAACTTCTTAATTAATAGCATTAATAATAACTTTCTTAAGAATTGCATAATTCTTAACATTAATATCATTAATAATAACCAATGGGGTTTAGCCCATTTGGTATGAGAGGTACATGTAAGTGGATTCGACTTCCGTCGGAGGCAAGTTGGAATTTAGGTGGTGGAACTAAGTTCTGATGTCCTCATTTGGGGCAAAAAAAATTTATTGGGAAATTGTAAATACCTTCTCTATGGATAACTGTTTATTATGAATAAAATCTAACATTTTTCATGGTTTTTACATTTTTGTCCCTACATGTTATTTCTTTCCAGAAAAGTCATCAAGTTAAAAAAAAATTTTTGATTTTGTGAAATTTGACTATTAGAGTCTTGTTATAATTGGTAAACCGGGCTCTAATTGTCAAATTTCATCAAACCAAAAAGAAAAATTAACTTAAGGGCTTTTCAAAAAAAATTACATGAAATGACGAAAACATAAAAAACGTGAAAACATATAGGGCTTTTTTCGTGATAAACTATTTATTAAAATCAATAAATATTATCGATGCATGCATGTAGTTTTCAGTTTTGATGAAATCTTGTACGCTTACATAAAACAGTTCCTTTCCATGTTTACTTGTTAAACTTATAAGAGAAAATAAGTTTTCCTTTTTTATGATTATATTATATAATGTAATGTGAATTTTGTATATATATATTTCTCTTATAACTTTTAATATAAAATGTTGCGTATAGATCTGAATATACTGTTATAATCGATTTTAATCAACATTTCGATATAAGTATTACAACAGTCTGAACAATTTTCAAAACAACATCTTTTACGGTATCTTTATTGATTGAAATATATTTTTTTTCAAACAGTTTTTGTATTATTATATGTTTTTTTTCTTTTAAACAGTAATGAAGATTTGTTGTTATTTACTATTCATTTAGATTTGTCTTGTTTTTCTAAATTTTTAAAATTTTATTTTTAACTCTTTATATAAACATATGATTTTTTGAACTCTCTTTTTTTCTTCTTTTTCTATATTGAAAAAAAAATCATTCAATGAAAATTAGTTATTCAAAAAAGATTTAATGCTTTAAAAAATCATTATAATTCATAATATATATCGGCGTACCCATAAGATTCCAGTGTAGCCAGCATACATGGTTGTGAATGATCATTTACATATATATTTGATGTATAAGAGAACAATATAATACATATTATCAAAATGATCAACATCATAAATTTGTGAATGGTAAAAAAAAAGGTCATGTAAATTGTGTGAATGATCACTCACTTGGATGACTATTCACATAAATGTGCATGAACATTCACATAAATTTTAAAACAAAGAAAGTGTGAATGTATGTAAAATTCATATATCATGTGTATACGTTTTAAACACAGTTATGACAAAAAAAAAAATTAAAAAGTTAAGGTTGGTACCTTCAGATAATCTTGATTAAGGTTGAACGTGACCTTGTATTACATTGTTACATATTTAATTGGGGACTGTTTTTCTACTTGGAGACAAAGGGTATCAAGGTGTTGTTCCAACAAAAAAGTTACGAGGGCAAACTCATTTTGAACATAGGTGGTAATATAAGATTATTAGGCGGTTGTGTGATAGTGTACGTAGTCTTTCAAAAAAAAAAAAACAGGGGATTTGTATATACAACAATCTAGTTATAAAAAGATAATTCTACCCTTAAAAGTGACTTTTAAGTATTTTCATGATAATAATAAAAAAATCAGTATGGATACTATTGGTGTATGACAAACTATTGTTGTGTAAAAATCACCTTCCTAAAAGAACGTTTTTAGAACAGTTTTTGTAAGTTTAATAAAAAGTTTAGGGATGTTATATATGAAGGGTTTGTTTCTACTCTGAATCTTATTTGCATCCCATGAGAGAGAAACAAAGAAAAAGAAAAAGATAGGCAAAAGAGGAGACGATATGTGTCTGATGTGATATGTATAAGAGGATGTAAATAGCAACACTAATATCATACCCGTGAGGATCCATGGGTCCCGACCACATATATTTATAGGATTCATCAAATGGTTACTCATTCCATACTAGATTGTTAAGCCTTCACTTCTCTAGCTTTAAAAATTTCTTCCAAAATGCATCTCAAAAGAAAACATAGTAGAGATGAAGAAACACCCGGCGCCATACCCGAGGCCGAGGGTGTTAATAACCCAAACAAACGTCGTAGATGCATATGTTTCTCGATAACATTTGTCGTGATACTCGTTGCTCTTGTAATTCTGATCCTGGCTCTCACCGTTTTCAAATTCAAAAAGCCTACTACAAACGTAAACTCTATCGTCCTCAAAGATGTAAACGCCTCGCTAAACCTCATCCCACTCAGGATTTCCATCAACGTGTCCCTCGACATGAGCATCTCAATTACAAACCCTAATAAAGTAGGCATCGCGTATCAGAAAAGCTCTGCAACTCTCCGATACAAAGGCCATGACATCGGCAACGTTCCTATCCCCGCTGGGAAGATTGACTCTGACGATACTAAACAAGTGAACTTGACACTCACTATCTTTGCAGATAGACTGCTAACGGATTTTGTGGTCTACAGCGATGTAATTAGTGGTAACTTGCCTTTGTCAACTTATACTAGAATTTCGGGTAAAATTCGGATAGTAAATTTATTCAATATTCATGTGGTTTCTACTTCCACATGCAATATAAAAGTAAATATCCTAAATAGAAGAATAGAAAATCAGAGATGTCATTACAAGAATAAATTATAGTTTTAAAAGTATCAAATATGGAAGTTGTGTACATTATTCTTCTGTAATTGGAAATTTTACTTTGGGTTAAGTATCAATTTGATCATTCAACTTTTGAATTTTTTTTAATTAGTCATTAAACTTTTTTTTCCTGATTTAACCACTAGACTATTTTTTGTATACATATTTAGCCACTAAATATTTTTTTTACCAAGTTAATTGTTATAATTAAGCCATTAAACATCATAATTGTCTAACCTAGCGGCCTAGCCCCATTAGTTTTGTTTCATTTCTTTCAAAGTAAAACAGTAAACTAAAGTTTAGTGGTTAAATCGAGATAAAAAATAATTTAATAGCTAGATGTTTAAATCTGAAAATTGGATAACCAAAATTGCGTATACTCTAAATCTACTTAAGTCAAAATTCGGCATAAATGTAGACTATATAAAATATAAAATCATGTTAACAAGCTAATTTATATCTAGAATACTTGGTTATAGTTATGATAATAAAAAAAACTCGAAAATTCAACACAATGAATCTGTAAGTTAGGTCAAAATAATGAGAAATTTAGCAATTGTAAATTGTTTTACGTACGATCCTACATTTATTATTTATAAATATAAAATCAAAAATTTACAAACAAACAAAACATGAACCAGTTAACTACAACAGTTAACTAATGTATAATATTTATCAAAGTAAACAATGAGTTTTACGTTGACCCTTGAGATGATTACTGTTCATACCTTTTTCCGTCGGGTCGGTTCAGACATGAGATTTACTTGTTTTTTGTCTAACCCGAATTTGAAACAAGACTGAAACATGTAAAATCCCATTAGAAGTGGACCCAGGGCGTGAGCCCCGAGAGCCACCTCTGACGGTCAAGTCAGAATATGACCAGTGATGTAATATATCACAATAAATGTACTCATGTATGCATGTGTTACAATATATGTTATGAGAGAATAACGAGAGAGAGAGAGAGAGAGAGAGAGAGAGAGAGAGAGAGAGAGATATCCATATGAGGGAATATAAGTTCCGGTCAAGTGGATGTTAACCTCCTGAATAAACCGTCTGGAACTGATGCGGTGTTGTCCAGGTGCCACGTTGAGAGAGTGAAACCTACTAGTAAATAATCTAGGGGCCTTACCAGATGCATCGTGGAAAATTCATCTCCATTCATAAAAGAGATGAGTATTTATAAGTGTTGGGAATTCGTATAGTTTTCATAAAAACATAAACATCAATCTGATTAACGCACAGCGGAAGCTTTTAAAAATCACGAATTCCATACACGGATCATCAAGTAATAGATAAGTAAATGCGAAAGCAATAATAAATCCGTACCTTTGTATTCGTTGACAAGAATACATGAATAGGATGCTCTCGGTATCCACCGGTGATGACATGATCGAGCGACGCCAGGTATGCAATTAAACACACGAAGAACGGGGAAAACCAAACGCCTTTGGTTTTTTTTTTTCTCTCTTGCGGCCGCACCACACACACTCAATGTGTGTTTGTGTGTGCGCCTCAACCACACCAACCCTACGTGGGTTTTGGTGATCTCTATTTTTTCAATGTGTGTTTCACACACATGTATATATTGCGGCCGTATATGTATATATATTATATATATATATATCAAACTTAAACTTTAATATATTAATATAATATATATCTTAATAGTTATCTTTATTATTTAAATTTTATATAATTATCTCTATAATTATATATCTATTAAATAATATTTATCTTTTATATATTATCTAATAATATATAAACGAGTAGATAATTATTTATAATTATCTCTATTTAGTTGTTTATGATTATCATTCTAATTATCTAATAACTAGATGACAATATCAATTCAAATAAATATATTTTTTATTTAATATCCAATAATAAATAAAAGACTAGATAACTATTTATTTAATTATCATCCAATGACAATTAAATCACTTACAATATCTTATATTGTATTTTTAGTCCCCGTACTTTGAGATATAATTAATCACACATTAATTTAATCTCAATGATCATTTCGTGTCATAAACAATATCCAATATTATTTATTTAATCGTTTAATTGCATCTGCTCAGTTGTGCTCATCGGTGTGACCCTCAAGTGTTCTATGAAATCAGCCATGATGCAGTAGTAATGTCATCTTTACACACCATATACTAACATACTCCCACTTGTGTAAGACGACATACTGTCCTGCAACATGCGCCTAAAGGAGGTCATGGCTAGACACTTTAGGCAACCAAGGTTATAAAAACTCTGACTCCCATTCGGGCATTCTTGTTGAAACAACCTTCCAAAAAGAAACTTAGGTTATATCCCATGCATCGCGATATTTCAATGTGAAAGCTAGGCATGGATTAGATCAACCGTAGCAAACACGATTATGTTTCTCGACTCCCTGATCTCATACTGAACTGAAACAGACAGATTAGAACACATCAGTTCTGTCCGAGCATGGCCATGCATTTCTGTCAGTATCGATCGCCGAGGGGCCCAGAAATATCTCTTCTTAGTTAAAAGAAGGTGCAAATCCCATATTGACTATCTAGGCCTCCAGCACGACTCCCACTGCAACCAGCCTCGAACCGTTATGATCACCCAGTTACGGATGACGTTAGGTTAGGCCAAATGTACAGCAGCACTCGCACTAAAGTACGTAGACATCTCAGGTACTAAGGATTACCTTTTTGAGACGACTCATGACTATGATCCACAAAGTGGTCTCAATCGGTGGGTCAATCCAATATTTGTTCGCAACAAATACCTGTGAATTTGGTCCAACCTTTGCTATATTCATCACCCATGAATTTCAACCAAAAACCACAGTAGCCTTTTAATTCTCGTTGTGGTTCCCACGACAACAAGCAGCTATGGAATAGTTTTAGAATAACTTCAAATTTATTCTTGGATTTCTAAAACATGCAAAATAAAACGACATTAAAGATATCATGTTGATCTCCTTTATCTCAATAAACACAACATGATTTCCATCAATTTAATGCTATTGTTCCTTTATCAAATGTAACGGTAACACGATCTATCAAAAAATTAATTTCAGACATGATCTTAGTGGGAGTGTTCTCTAGTTAACTGACTTAACTTCCATTACCGTTTATCTTTGAAAAATTACACTAGTTATTTATTACAACTTCTTGTAATATTGTTCAGACTCATTCTGAATCTCCTTACAAATTTATATCCATTATCTTTAGAGGAACTGGTAAATCACTCATAAAGACACCAGGATTAAAATTTAGGAGCTCTAGCAATTCAGATTAATTGCTACTAGTGATACGTTTAGATGTTTAGTCTTGAATATGACAGTATGCGGTTTATCTATATCTTAACAAAATATCTTTAATAACGTTGTGTTCAAAATTTGTGATATGTATCCATAACCACCAGAACCTGGTTATCTACAACATTTCGTTGTGGTATTCCGTCAAGCTTGCCGACGAGTGTTTAAACAAGTCAAAGGCTACTACTTGACTAACCATTACACAAGTTGTATACATTTCACATGTAATTTTATAAAATGCGATTACTTCTTGTCTAAACAATTCTGACTTCTCAAGTCTAATTATTTCTGACAAGTGAAGTGAATTAACCTCCATGTAACTCCTTTACATTTAATTCTGCATTTTATTAGTTTCTATATAATCACAGATGACTATCCAACTCATATAATCTCTTGAACTAACTTTCAAGAATTAACAAGTTTAATGAAACTGCATTTGAATACTTGAACAATTTACACAACAACATGGTAACCCCTTTTATCTGAATATGACTACTAGCTTGTCCAATCTCCATTGACAAGTTACTATTGAAGCTCCACTTGAATCAATAGTCTATAATCATGGTTTAGTAATCTTAAACAAAAGGAATTTCAAGCAACAAATTTTTAACTCCAAAAATTCTTTATTTATCCCAAAAATACTTGCAAGAAAATCAATCAATTGTATACTACACCATGATAAACTAATGATGACATGAAAATAGTGTCCAGCAGAATATTCTCTAAGATGTCTCTATGCTCCCACTGAATCTGTCATCTCTTTTCACTTCATTTTAATCATCGCAGACATTATGCATGAAACTTTGTTCAATTGGGTATCACATATCCAAGAACAATGGAAGTGACTGATTCAGATACACGAAGTCTCAATGCGGTCAACCTTGACCGTTTCCAAGTACTTGGGACAATTCCTTTCCCAGTGCCCAGTTTCCTAGCACTCAAAGATTTTATCATCCTTGGAATTGACTTCTCTGTTTCTAGGTTTTAGCTACTTGTTAGCTTTAACCTCCGGCTTGGAAACTTACTTTCCTTTCTGTCTCTTTCCCTATATTCTCTCCTCAATCACTCCCTCAGCAGTGTATAGCATCCGATGCAGCCCACTGATCAACTACTCCGTGCATATTGTAACAAATTACAAATTGCTAAAATTCCTTCAATAAGGAATTGAGAATTAGATTCGTAGTCATGTCCTGTGTCACGGGTAACCCAAGTCTGCTAAGATGATCCAGATAACCTTTCATCTTCAGCGCATTGGATCTAACAGTTGTTCCTTCTGCCATTCTGCAGGAGCTTAGAGCCCTTGTCGTATATCTTTCTCAGTCCGAGCCTGAGTCTGGAACATATCCTTTAGCTGGCGATACATCTGTCAAGCTGAGACATCCATAAGGCTAGTCCGCAGCTCAGATGTCATGGTCGCTAGCATTAGACAGGCAACATTTACCGAATCCTCAGAGTGTTTCTTGTGGAGATTTCTCTCCTCAACTGTAGCAGTCTCTGCAGGAGCAGGTTCTGGTGCCCTTACCAGAATATACGACTTTCACCCTGTACTCAGAACATTTGTCAGATTTTACTCCCAGTTCAGGAAGTTGCCTCTTTTGAGTTCTCCATATCCCGAATGGACCTCAAAGTAGCAACATGTGCTTTTGGGGAGGATTTTCAAGTGGGAAAAGGATATTTGACGTTATCATTGTTGTTGTTACTGTTATTGTCATTGTTATTATTAAACCGCTTCTACCTCTGTCTTTTTCAACCATCTTAAACAATTTTTCAAAAATCAGTATTTGATTAACCATTAATAAATCAATAACCCAAAATTTAGAAAATGATTTATTAATCCTAAGAACCATTTTACTTATTCATGCACCCAACGGAGGCTGAACCTACATGAATAAGCTACTCAGGCAGGCAACTTATTACCAATTACAACCCCTTTGCAACTCTTAGATCTTATGAGATTTTCAATTTCTTAAATTGATCATGTTTAATCTCATCCACACCTTGGGCAACAGTCTTACTGAGGAACCACCACTGACACATACCATATAACAACTGCAAGTCACTGGCCCAAGTCTCACTTAGGATCCGCAGTGCTTACCTCACAGCTCTCCGAGTTTGCGGCGTAAGCACCCAACGAAGGCTGAACCTACTTACGACAACCGATCACCGTGAGTGCCACTATATGGACGGTGTGCTGTGTCAGATTTTTAATTTGGGTTTATAACCAGTCTCTTACCAAGAACTAGTGGCCAGTCAGGTTAGTCCGCAGGCAGGATCCTTTCGGTTCTAAACCTTTCGGAAATTCCACAGCCCGAGCAAGACTGTCCTAGACACCACCTATTCTGGTAAACAATCCAGTTAATGTACTAGTTTTAAGAATTTCAACTCTTTGATCATATGACATTTTAAAATAAATCTCCTTTATTTGAAAAATTAATTTCATAAAAATGTCATATCTAACACCTAACAAAATAATTAAAGTTTCCAATTTAAACTTCCTTTTAAATACTTTAATTTTTCATCAAAAATGATTGTAGTTTTAATTTCTTTTATTTATCTACTTTGTCGCCCCAACCACGCAGATATAAATAAAGCATAAAGAAATAAAACATACAACCACACAGTGACATAGCCTTGTCGAAACTAAATTGGTTTCCGAGAGCCATACGGACAAACCAATTAGGTCAAAACCTAAGGGACAAAATCAACACACAAGGCAAGAAGGATGAACTCTTTCAGCTCCCACTAGCCTCAACATCTGATGATGTCACCAAGCGTCCTTGATGAATGACCTCCTTCTTGATGGACATCTTCGCCAAGATTTTTACATAATTTTAATCTAAATACATTTGCCTATTTTCTAACCTATTACAGATTACATCATAAATCCGGGATTCCAATGGCACGCAGGCCTTCCCAAAAATAACCAATAATAAAAATAGCAAACATCACGATTAAATAAACAACCATCACAAACAAGGGGTCTCAAGGCTCGGCTATGTCACAAACATAAATAAAGCAGTAAAACTTGTAAATAATCCAGAATTCATTTTAATCTTGTCATGAAAATAATTCCAAAACCAATTAATCCACCATTAATTGAAGTAAATATGTCCAATATCGTTCTCAAATTAAACACAGTTCGTAAACTCGAAATTCAGGAACACTTTCCATAATTAGAAACTTTTTCCCGAAAAATTTCAAATTTAATTCCATCTTTGCATTATATTTGGATTCATAACTATACTTTTCTTAAAATATACAATTAACAATTCAAACACCTTTGAAACTTAAACTTACTATTTTAAGAAACTTTTTATTAAACAACCTTTAATAAATATAGTTTTATTTTCAAATAATATTGATAAATAATTTAAACTTCCTTTGAATAATTATCAATTAACTATTATTTAATTGAAACACTTTTCAAAATAAATAATTAAACTTTATTTAAAATGTCAATTTTCTAAATAAACAATTTACAATAAATATGTCTTTTAAAAAATATGATCATTTTTAAATAACACCAAGAACTTTTCTTTATGGTTTTAAACGATTTCTACCAAAACCGTTAATGTCGAGATCAAATTTCAAAACATTAAACCATGACCGAGCATGAGACTCAAAGTCACGATTTCATCAATTTGAAAATAGAATCCTAAATTAAACTCCCTTTAATTTAAATGCATTTTATGGAACTAAATATTAAATGCATAAATTAAATCTAGTTTATAAATTAAAATTACCATTAATTTTAATTTTAACATTAAAACTTAACTTTTAATTAAAACCGATTTAATTTAAACGACGAATTACCGGAAAACGGAAACGAACCAACTTAGTTAACCGACTCATACTCGGGTTCAATAACCCATATGAACCGAAAACAAGTAGGGTATTAAACCCTTTGACGGCTGAAATTAATCGAAACCTTTAATCAACTCACTTTGATTATATCGATTTCCATATTCCAATTAATCGTTTAACTATCGAATCAAATAATATTTAAACCGATTTGTGAATTTTATAAAAAAACTAATAAAGTCTCCACTTTAATTTTATAAAATCGAAAACACATTTACATATATTTTGTCACAAATGTTTAAATATTAATAACCAAACACTTTGGATTTATTAATTCGATTTTAACGCATTTAATTTAATCGTTCGAGTTTAACCGTGAATTAAACGACACGACGGAACAAATAATCCATCACCTCGGTTACCACATCACAACCGAGAGGTCATGGGTCTCAACCCACGGCCGAAATCTCTAGGTTTGATTTCGCGAACCGAAACGTTTAATTTTCCAACTTTAATCAATTAAACACTTTTAAACAATCAAACATCAACTAAATAAAACGAACTAAGGTTTCAAAATCACGAGTTCCAAGAAACTCAAAGGTTGGCCGAGAATCACCATGGGGTTTCCAAAACCTTTGGTCGATTTTCTCTAAGCCGAATCAAAACCTTAAACGTTTTAATTATCGATTTCGATCGTTTAAACACTTTTAATTATTAAAAATCGAAACTTTAAAAAAACGTTGGACATAAATACTTGAATAATACTATCATTATGTTACTTGAGATGGCTCTGATACCACTGTTGGGAATTCGTATAGTTTTCATAAAAACATAAACATCAATCTGATTAACGCACAGCGGAAGCTTTTAAAAATCACGAATTCCATACACGGATCATCAAGTAAAACATAAGATAGGTAAATGCGAAAGCAATAATAAATCCGTACCTTTGTATTCGTTGACAAGAATACATGAATGGTATGCTCTCGGTATCCACCGGTGATGACATGATCGAGCGACGCCAGGTATGCAATTAAACACACGAAGAACGGGGAAAACCAAACGCCTTTGATTTTTTTTCTCTCTTGCGGCCGCACCACACACACTCAATGTGTGTTTGTGTGTGCGCCTCAACCACACCAACCCTACGTGGGTTTTGGTGATCTCTATTTTTTCAATGTGTGTTTCACACACATATATATATTGCGGCCGTATATGTATATTATATATATATATATATATAGATTTGGGTTCAAATGAGTACCACTAGTTTTGCGGAGTACCGGAGGTACCTCGCTTAAAATTATTTTTTTTGAAATTTTTTTTCATAATCATGTTTAAATTAATAATATAAGACTACATGCAAAAAATCACACATAAACACACACTATAACTATGTGAAACGTGCAAGTTCACATGAACTGCACTATTGTGAACGTATGTTCACAGCTAAGCATGTTCACATGAATTTTTCCACGTTCACATGACGTTTAAGAGGCTACGAAGTGTGAATGCGTGTATTTGTTTTACAAATATGCTTATATTATTTGTATCTAAATTAATATGAAAAAAAATTTTAAAAAAAAACTTTTTTTCGGAGCATGTTCACATCTTAAACCCGTGTGTTCACAGGTACTCACGGTACTCTGCATTTTGTAGGTACTCACACGAACCATATTCTATATATATATATATACATATATATATATATATATATATATATATATATATATATATATATATTAAACTTAAACTTTAATATATTAATATACTATATATCTTAATAGTTATCTTTATTATTTAAATTTTATATAATTATCTCTATAATTATATATCTATTAAGTAATATTTATCTTTTATATATTATCTAATAATATATAAACGAGTAGATAATTATTTATAATTATCTCTATTTAGTTGTTTATGATTATCATTCTAATTATCTAATAACTAGATGACAATATCAATTCAAATAAATATATCTTTTATTTAATATCCAATAATAAATAAAAGACTATATAACTATTTATTTAATTATCATCCAATGACAATTAAATCACTTACAATATCTTATATTGTATTTTTAGTCCCCGTACTTTGAGATATAATTAATCACACATTAATTTAATCTCAATGATCATTTCGTGTCATAAACAATATCCAATATTATTTATTCAATCGTTTAATTGCATCTGCTCAGTTGTGCTCATCGGTGTGACCCTCAAGTGTTCTATGAAATCAGCCATGATGCAGTAGTAATGTCATCTTTACACACCATATACTAACAATAAGCAATGGCAAATGGTCTTTAGGGTTTCAAGCAAATGAGTTGAGTCAAGAAGAGATCCAAAAATAAACAAATAGGCTACACAGTCAATTATTATATCACACATGATCCAAAAAATAGTTTATTGACTAAATAAAACAAATCTGAAAGTTAAATAATTATATACCTATATATATTAGTTATTTACCCACTGCGGAAGATAAAACAGTATTATGAGTATTAATTGCTAACTTTTGTCGTGTCAATATACCATATTCGATATACGGTTGACGTCGTATTTGTACTTAAAATTAAGTAATATCTCAAAAGTTTTATGATAGGTAATTATAGATTAAAAGCTAGATAATTAAATAATAGTAACCTCTTAACTTTCAAGTCTTATGTCATAAAAAAATTAGGACAAGTTACCAAGAAAAATTACATAAAATATAAAAATCAGGCGAGAAATGTAACATAAAAAAAAAGGTATTAATAACCAATTAAGAAGGTAAATTTTTAATGTTATGCTACTTTTTTTTGGTAGAATAATAACATTTGATTATCTTTATTGACAAAAAATTTGAATTTAATTTTTTTTCTAGGTCAAAATAGAATTTTACGTTATATTTGTCTAACCATAAAAATTTTACAATACATTTTTTGTCAAATTTTGTGTTTGGTAATTTTTCCTAAAAGTTATCAATATATGTACTTTTGTACTTTATGAACTGTGACTTGCAATTATAGTTGGTAAAATTTTCTTTTGAAATTCATTATCAACCAAAATCGAATTTAAAAATCATATATGAATTTAAAAGATATCAAAATAAATGGGTTGAGAGGATAGTGACACAAAAAGATGAACATAAACCTAAAAACTAGAAACACAACCTATGCATAATTTTTATAACTTTTAAATCACAATTTTATTAAATTTTAGTTCTTTATGTTTGTCTAAAAACTCTATATAATACTAATTATATCTCATAAAACTTACAGGAAATATAAGATACTTTGAAATTTAAATGCCTAAAATAATAATTTTATAATATAAAAGTATAAGTTTATCAAAAATAATTAATTTGAATTTAAGTAATGGGGTTTTGCATAAACCTTCAAGTTGTACCAATTTTACGATTAAAACTTTCAATCATTTTTGTTGTCACAAAAAAAAAACCCCAAACGACTAAAATCTCACGAAATCAGTATATTACATGTTGCAACAAGTTACCTTCATCTTTGACAAGTCTTCCAGCGACCAATTTGGTTTCTCATATAGGTTAGATGCTCTTAAACCTCCGACCGTAACATCTCCATCTCCGATGAAGCCTCCGTCGACCCATGAAGCACTTGAAGCTTCGATTTATTCATCCTTGGATTGTTGGTTTAGGGTTCGGATTCGATTTATTATGATTTAGATTGTTGATATGTTTTTTTTTTTTATTTTCATCTGAAATTATTAATTCTTAAGAGGGTTACCGAAGAAGGTGATGATCAGGGCAAAATTGAATCGGTTAAACTAGTTGTCGGTTACTTTTTGAAGAAAATCATTATTTTGATAATTTTAATTGGATGGAAATTTTTTTGTGATCACAAAAAAGGCAAGGGGTTTTATCACAAAAAAAAATATATATATATATATATATATATATATATCCAACTTGAGGCTTTTTTTTCTATAAAAAAACCCTTTAAATAATATAAAAGAATGAGAAAATAGTTAACAACAAACAAATCTAAAATAGTTAACTGAATTTACCCACAAATAACTATTTTTCCCTCTAGAATTACCTACCAATTTGGATCAGCACTGCTGACTTTGCCCTCTAGAATTAAATGCCAACAAAGGCACCAAACTCTAGCTAATTGGTGTCAACAAAAAAACAATAATAATAATTTTCCAGAGGTACAAAGGAACTTATAAAAGAATCTGATTTCTTTTCTTATATCTACATGTGACTAGTTTCAATATTCACTTTGTTAAGTGATGACTATACTTAGATCTGGCAATTGAATACACAAATACACGAGTTTGTGACAGAATCGACACAAATACATCTTAAAAAGTGAGATAAAACTTATTGTCCTTCGTGTTTCCGTGTCGTGTCAAATTCGTGTCTGACACGTGAAAACGACACGAATACACAAATTGTCGTCTATACTTTAACAAAAATACATGTACATATCATAAATTCCATTTCATTCCATTCCACTGTATTTTAAAGATGAGTTTGGGTGCACAACCAACTAAATTGTATGTTTTCCCTACTCATCGTCATCGTAACTTCCGTTGAATTTGTCGCGTATTCATATGGGTATTAACCTAGTTTTCTACTGCTTAACTTACGAATAATAAAAAGAGAGTCATCTTTTAACACTTAACCACCATCATATCATGTTTTTATTGTTTTAGCATGCATGCAAAACTAACAAGTATCTGTATCAGCATCAACTGCTTAAATATGAAACCTACTCACTCACCAGATGAGCAAAATTTGGAAATTTGTAACTAAAACCGTATTCGATGTCAAAATTATTCATTCAAACAACCCACCGTACAGCTTCTCAATCGACAACTTCAATTAGCGTTGTCTCGTAGTCATCCGGAGCCACAAACCCGTGTAGATTCATCACAGTTGCTGCTACGTTTGCTAGTCCTCCGTTCGGAACATCCTTGCGGAATTTCACACCAGCTGCTAATCCAGGACCTCCGATTGCAAGCGGCACCTGATCCATTCACAATTTTATTACTAAATTACATAAATCTTTTTCATACATGTATATACTAGTTTATCACCCGTGTACCACATGGAATATTTAAATAATTGGGAACTTCGGTAGTTAGGAAGGAAAAGCTTCAATTAGAGGGTGTTTGGATTTGCGTTTGAAAAGTATTGTAGCGTTTTGGAAACTAATAATCAGATAATAGTTGTAACAATACAAATGTAGTGTTTGGTTTAGCTTCTGCTGTTTGCTATCATAATTAGCAAATAATCAGTTTTTAAAGTGTTTGGATTTGCTTTTTAACTAGTAAAATGACCAAATAATCTCTTATTAAGCAAATAAGCTACATTTTTTAACTTATGAAAAAGTGTGGTAGGATTAACTCTAAACGCAAATAATCACTTATTAACGTATGTAATCCAAACACTTTAAACCAATTATTTACGTTATTGTAACGCAATAAGCTAATAATCTCGTTCATAACGCAAAATCAAACACCCTCTAAGAAGCTAAAAGTAGGAGCACGCGATTGGATAAAAAAAAAAAGACCAAAAAGACCAGGAAGGTTAGAAAGATAAAAAGCGATGTTCACGAGTTTTGAAAACAGAAACTCCAGTCAGATGATATCTGTAAATAAATCGTTTTAGTTCATTTTCATATATGTATATATATACTATGTACATCAATTTGGAATGGTAGTTATGGTTCCATATCAAATCAATGAATTGCTATAATAGTTTAAGAGGGTGTTTGGAATTATTTATCAGCTTTAAAAAACAAATTTTAAAAACCACGTTTTGCAAAGGCACCTCCGATATGGTGTTTGTAAGACTGAGAAAAAATGTAGAATCATGTCTTGAAAACACAATATCAAACACTTGCCACTCACATTCTCTTTGTAACCATGTCTTATCGATAGAAATACTAGCAGAGTCGGACCAGAAATTATACAGGAACAAAAATTTATTTTAAAAACCCGAAAAGGAAAATAGGAGAGAGCGCGACCACACCTAGTTTCCCTCCCTCGGTTCCGTTACTAATTAAATAAGTATAATCTAAGCGTGTGAGCACTATGACTTGGAATAAAGAAAAGCATAATCTAGAATGAAAGCACTATCTTAAAAGTAGAGGTGTATCCAGTAAAGATACCACGAAGGGTATCACTTTGGCATTCTATGCAATCGTTCATTATTCAAGTTAAAGATTCTGATGCTACTCCACCAGCATCGTCTTAACCAAATTAATATAGGAATATGAATTGTATTATAAACTATAAACAAAAGCAGTTTAATTGACATGTTTGCTTTTTATGACGATAAATCTTAAAAGTCAAGTCGTATTGCTTACTGGTTGAAGAGTGTGCGAGGTTAGGATCTGAACATTGCCATCCTTGTCAAGGAGAGGCTCTCCTTTCTTGTTTCTCTTCACCATGTCCTCGGCATTACCGTGATCTGCAGTCACCACGTATATTCCACCCACTTGCTCTACTGCATCAAGAATCATCTGTCGCCAAAAGGAAAACACGAGCGTCAGAACAAACAATGGGTTTCCCAAAAAGCTCATTTACTTATACACTCAATCATCTTGCTTGGAAGTGCTAACAACTAAACCAAACACTTTGAACCTCAAGCAAACCCCATGTGAAAGTGAAAGTAACTACAACTCTACAAGACAATGGAATATTGATTTTATTAGAGGTAAAGTCATACAATAGTAACCTACTTTTGAAATTTTATCAATATGATACGTCTACTTTTTTAAATGTCGACATGGTACCTGTACTTCAATTTTTCATACCGATATGACCATATTTGTAATAGACCCCTGTTTTTCATATCATTAGAACCTTGTTACGTATGTAAAACCGGGCTCTAATATGAAGAATGACCATATCAAACAGAAAAATGAAGTACACGTACCATATAGACAATTAAAAAGGTAGATGTACCATATCGATACGTTTTCAAAAATAGGCTGCTATTGTAAGACCTTAACCCATTTTATTAAAATACGAAATATATTTATAACATTGGGGATCTAGATATATATTTGGAAACAAATATAGACCAAGAATCAACCAGCTGCAAAGAGCAGAGTCTTACCTTCACAGCTTCATCAGCAGCCTTGCAGGCCACAACAGTAGCTTCAACGTCACCAGTATGCCCAACCATGTCACCATTTGGTATGTTCACACGTACCTGAAAGCATACAAACCGCATACTATAAAAAGTTTTTAAACAAAAAACAGCTTTTCCAGGTATGAGAACAGCATTGCTTACCTGGTCAAACCTTCCGCTAAGGATAGCATCACGGGCCTTCTCACCAATCTCCAAAGCTTTCATCTTCGGTTGAACATTGAAGGTAATTCCACTATCACTTGGAATTTCAACATACTCTTCCAATTCCGAATTAAAATATCCAGAGCGGTTTCCATTCCAGAAAAATGTGACATGGCCGAATTTGACTGTCTCACTGTTGAACATGAAAAATGAAGGTGTTCAACTGTTCAAGTTAAGATTCATTGAAACGATGAAGAAATAAACTAAAAAAATATAGAGTAGTTTCCAAAGAGATTCTCACACCTGCAAGCAAAAGTGCGAACACCATTTTTCACTAAATATTCACCGGATGTCCTCTCTATTAATGGAGGAGATACAAGGTAGTGACTTGGAAGCTTCAATTCCCCATCATACTGAAGCATACCAGCATAGCGAATCTTAGGAACCCGCACTCTGTCAAATTTATCAAATTTCTCGTATTCGAGAGCTTGGGCAAGCATCGTCATACGATCTGCTCGGAAGTTGAATGTGACAACAGCATCACCATCTACAACAGGACCAACAGGCTTTCCGCTCTCATCAACAATGACAAATGGAGGCAAGTACTGGTCATTAGCACCAGGAGCCTCCCTTAGTTTCTTGATAGCCTCAACAACATTCTTAAATTTATGTGGGGCTTCACCAAGAACCTGAGCATCCCAACCACGTTTCACAACTTCCCAATCATTCTGCAAAGGAAACATCAAGAGTAAAATTTCCATTGAGATACCCTGTCACACAACTTCCATGGAATATCCAAGATTTGTGAAAGGCAAATAAGTGCATGACTAAGAAAATTCTATATCAACACATAAGATGCATGTTTTAAAGGTCAAAAATGTGTTTCAAATAGCAACAGTGGCCTCCACATTACATTTGTTTCGATTGCAAAATGCAAAGGCCCAGATATTGTCACAGCACTATGCATACAATATGCATTTGCTAATATATTTTAAACTTAATTCTATGGCCTAGCAGAAATGAGAAATATGTAGTCATTTAGTGATATGATGTACAAAGCTAATTATCAAGAGCAGTAATAATCATTGACTCGATGATAAAGATTAAAATAACGACTAGCATGCATAACAAGAATTACAGTGTGTTGCATAGATCATATTATTGATCACAAAAGATGAATCATATTGAACCTGGACCATTCATTAACACTGGATATTTGCTGCTGCCATATTTTCTAAGTTTTCAACTCTAACTCCATTAAATTATAAAGGATCATTCACTATTTGCATGCATGTTAGCACTGCAACAAACATTGTTTGGTTCGCAAATGAAGAAAAAGTACATAAATAGCACATACCATCGGTTAAGCCCTTTTGAGTCTAGAAAAAAAGTCTCTAATTCATTTATTACAAAGTATCGACTTCGTGATGAAGAGGTTACCTCATATCGATCCATGGTAACGTACATGCGCCCTCCACCAGAAGCAACCTGTGCATCAATGCCTTTGCTGCGAAGGTCTGAAAGCTCTGCTTCAAGTGTTTCAGCAAAACCAACACTTGAACCATCCAAAACATCACGACCATCAGTAAGCACATGTACACGTATCCTCTTAGCACCATGCTGGCTAGCCCCTCTGAGCAACAACTGAAATTCAGTAATACACATGCAGATCAGCCAAGGAAGATTACGCAATACTCGGTGAATAATTACATTGCTCAATCCCATATACCTGTAACTGATCAAGACGTGAATGCACACCTCCGTCACTCATCAATCCGATAAGGTGCAAGGTGTTATTTGCAAAAGATTCCTTGATGTAATTGAAACCTTCATCTTCGTATATTTTTCCAGAGGCAAGAGCAAGATCAACAAGTTTTGCACTGAAAGAAAGAGACCAAGATTCATAAGTGGAGGCCAACTGAATAGCATTAGAGAATAATCAAGAATATACACAATGTGATGGAATATTCGAAAAAAATCAGTAGGCCAAGGTTCATACAATGAAAGCCAAGTCTTTTGACTTTTTTTGTCAGGAGTATCATTGGGGGCCCATATTTTTTATTAGTCATTGTTATTCAGTAATAATCAAATACATATGGAAAGCACCCTAATGTCATCTAGATTAGGAGGAAAAATAGGATAGCAAGCTCACCCTTGAGCATAGATTCTTCCAGCACCAAGAGCATTATGTCCGACTTCACTGTTTCCCATATCATCTTCAGTGGGAAGCCCCACAGCAGTACCATGAGCCCTCACCAATCTCCATTTATCAGGGGCACCCTATAGCAAACAGACATACATCAAAACTTATCCAACCCATCTGGCCACTAATACATCAAAATAGCATCTATAAATAGTCAAATACGGCCTGCAACCAGTTCATTTAGCTATAAAACTATAAAAACTTTCTCGCACTTGCTTGTTTTTTGAAATTTATTGCTAATTAAAAGGCTTTTCAAAAACCACTAAACACTCAGTTCATCAAACAGACACAAGAACTTAATTTATTTTTCTAAAAGGTTAAGAACTTCATGAGGATGCAAGTGAACATCATAAGCATTAAGCAATAAGTACAGCACCTATCATAACCATTAACCAATGGAGCAAACATCATTTTTACATTTATAGTTAATACTTATCAACCGTGAATCGAATACATACGTAAGTTCACATTCAGATCTAATCAATCATTCACGCCATATTTTTTAAAAAAAAAAACCTAAATAAACTGTCAGTTCAAAATCATCGATTCGCTTTGCTTAATCAACGATATTAGATTGTGAATTAAGATCGATCTACTGACTACCAATCAACATCGATAGTTCCTTAGATCTAAATTACAGTTAACGTCTTAACGAGTATCCGCCATAGAAATTGATTGAAACACCAACAGATATGCATACAAAATCATAACAACAACAAAAACCATAAACTTAACGATAACGGATGCAAGTAAGAGATAAAGTGAATACGTTTTTCAAAGAATCCATGGTAGGAGTTTCAGCGACATGGATGCAGTTGAACTTATCAGCAGAGGCTTCACCCCAACCATCCAAAACAACCATAGCCACCAGCTTTCCCTTAGGAAGCTTTGGATGATCCACCAGTTTCCATGAAACTCCGGTGCTCCCCATAGATCTCCGTTTGAGTTCAAAAATGAAGTAGAAAAGGTGGGTGGCTGTCGTGTGAGGCGATGGGGCGAGAGAGGTCTGATTCTTGCTATATATTGAAAATTTTATTGGTTTTTTAAAAGTACATAAAAGGTCCCTTAACTATGGGCCATTGTTCAAATTAGCCCATTGGTTTAACAATCCCAAGTTTTCTCGAAAGTCCGTAGTCAATACACCCTTTATTTGACCGCGACTTTTTGTCTTTAATTGTTTTTACCTTCTAATAATACGAGTTTTTATATATAAAATCCATTCAACTTTGGATTTATTTTTAGGTTTAAAGTCGTACAAATACAACATACTTTTCTAAATTTATCTAAATGACTAATTAACCTTATTATTTGATCGGATAATACTTCTACTCTAAATAAATTGTCGATATGGTACATGTAATCAGTAAATATGCTGATATGGCAGTTTTTGCTGATTCAAATGACAGCGTGGCACATTTTTAATAACATGATGCATACGTGGATTTTGATAAATATAAATAATTTAGAAAATCCACATAAGCATATAGATTCTTTTAATACTTCTAAAAAACACAAATATAAGATATTTACAATCAAAAATATCATCTCAACAATGAATTTTAAGTACAAGTACCAATTAGATAAAAAAAAATATCTAGATTAGTCATATGAGTAATTTCGATAAAATAACATACATTTGCACAACTTTAACGCTACAATAAAAACTCTCAATTATTTTTGTTATCATAAAAACCTTAAGATGGCGTTTGGTTCGTGGATTTCCTGGGATTCACTGGGATTTGCATTTAAAATCCTGTGTTTGGTTTGCAGATTTCAGTAAGGATTTAAAATCCCAGGATTTCATAAATCCCTTCCTTCTTTGTTCTTTAAAAACCCAGCCTCTCCCTTAGGATTTTAAATCCCAGTTACCTTGCATTTTTCAGATTAGCAAATTTTTTCTATAAGATAATACAAAATCTTTGACAAAATCCTGACAAATGCAAATGCTGCATAATGCAAATCCTATGACAAAATGCAAATCCCAGAGAGAAAAATCCGCGAACCAAACGGCCCCTAAGAGAGTGTTTGGTTCGCAGATTTTTTTTTCCTTGAAATTGCAATATGTCAAAATATTTGCATTGTACAGTATTTTTAATTATTAGGATTTTGTCAAAAAAAATTTACATTATCTTTTTAAACAAATTTGATAATCTAAAAAATGCAATACACCTGGTAGTCAAAACTCAGATAATTAATTACTGCGAAAATAGAGGAAAATTGGAAATTGAAGGGTTGAATTTGAAATTAATTTTCAATAGAAATAGAATATTCGACGAGTATCTAATTGGGAAAATTTTTTTAAAAAAAAAAAAAATAGTGACGGTTTGCTTGCTCAGGCGTGGCTTGTGACACCAAACCTTCTTTCACTTTTCATGCCTTTGTTTTTGACCAAATCAAAGTGGACTAATCCCAATAACAAGCCCAAACTAAAAATCCAGGCCCACATACATCTATAATTCACCATACGAGGTTGTGAGTTGTGACTCACAAGCGTTCCGACACGTTTAAAGCAATTATGTTTTGGTGAAAATTCTGACCGAACGGATCAACCGGATGAAACAGTCAACATAACTCGTAGTAAAAAAAAAAAAAGCTAGAACATTTTTTTAAATGAAATTCTAGAAAACGACAAGCTCAAACCTAAATCCAGGCCCACATACATCTATAATTCGCCATACGATGTTTTGATCCACACGCGTTGCCACAGGTTTAAAGCAATTACGTTTTTGGGAAAATTCCAACCGAATGGATCAAATGGATGAAATAGTCAAAATAACTTGTGGTAAAAGATAGCTAGAACATATTTTTTTGAAGATGAAATTCTAGAAAATGACAAGCCCAAACCTAAAACCAGGCCCACATACATCTATATTTCGCCATACGAGGTTTTGACCCACATGCGTTTCGACAGGTTTAAAGCAATTATGTTTTGGTGAAAATTCTGACCGAACGGATCAAACGGTCAAAATAACTCAAGGTAAAAAACGTCTAGAACATATTTTTTTGAAAATGAAATTCTAGAAAATGACAAGCCCAAACCTAAAACCAGACCCACTTATAGCTATAATTCGCCATACGAGGTTTTGACCCACACGCGTTCCGACGGGTTTAAAGCAATTATGTTTTGGTGAAAATTCTGACCGAACGGATCAAACGGATGAAACGGTCAAAATAACTCATGGTAAAAAATAGCTAGAACATATTTTTTTAAAAATGAAATTCTAGAAAATGACAAGCCCAAACCTAAATCCAGGTCCACATGCATCTGTATTTCGCCATACGAGGTTTTGACCCACACACGTTCCGACAAGTTTAATGCAGAAAATTCTGACCGAACGGATCAAACAGATGAAACGGTCAAATAACTCGCGGTAAAAAATAGCTAGAACATATTTTTTTGAAAATGAAACTCTAAAAAAAGAAAAGCCCAAACCTAAAACCAGGCCCACATACATCTATAATTCGTCATACGAGTTTTTGACCCACACATGTTCCGACATGTTTAAAGCAATTATGTTTTGGTGAAAAATTTTGACCGACGGATGAAACGGTCGAAATAACTTGTGGTTTAAATAAAGCTAGATCATATTTTTTTAAAATGAATTCTAAAAAATGACAAGCCCAAACCTAAATCCAGACCCGTATACATCTATAATTCGCCATACGAGGTTTTGATCCACACGTGTTACCACAGGTTTAAAGCAATTACGTTTTGGTGAAAATTCCGACCGAATGGATCGAACGAACGAAATAGTCAAAATAACGCGTAGTAAAAATAGCTAGAACATATTTTTTTTAATGAAATTCTAGAAAATGACAAGTCCAAAACTAAATTCAGGCCCACATACATCTATAATTCGCCGTATGAGGTTTTGACTCACACGCATTGTGACAGGTTTAAAGCAATTATGTTTTGGTAAAACTTCCGACCGAAGGATCAAACATATTAAACGGTCAAGATGACTAGTAGTAAAAAAACAGTTCATATTTTTTTTAAAAGTGAAATTCTAGAAAATGAATATTAAACAAATCGTTTTAAAAAAATTAATATTTTGTTACTTTTTTGTTTTTTAGTCGTCCACCTGTATGCTTGAATGAGCCAAATTTGTCACAACTATGTTTTATATAAATGAGTGAATTTATAGGCAAACATGTTTAGTTGTTTGAAAATATATATTTAAACAATCTGCTAAAAATATGCAAGTACTCCTGCTTGATAAGCTCTTTGATAACAATTAAACATTTTTTGAAAGCCAAAGTTATTACTAAAACAAGCAACCTGTAAGAAGCTGAAGAGTCTGGAAGAGACAGATTCAACTGAAAATGAACACGAAATTTCCTGATTACCAGTTACATAAAGGGTTAAAGTCATACAAATGTATGATACTTTACTGAAATTACTCAAATGACTAATCTAGTTATTTTTTTTATCTCATTGGTACTTGTACTTTAAATTTATTGTTGAGATTATACTTTTGATTACCGGTTCTACCAGTAATAATCTTATATTTGTGTTTTTAGAAGTATGAAAATGATCTGTATGCTTATGTGAATTTTCTAAATTATTTATATAGATCAAAATCCACGTAAATCGACGTTGGACTCCAAAACAACTTGTCGATATGGTACGTGTAACCAGTAACTATGTTGATATGGTAAATCCACGTAAGCATCATGTCATTAAGAACCTATTACGTTGTCATTTGAATCAACAAAAACTGTCATATCAACATAGTTTCTGGTTACACGTACCATATCGACAAGTTATTTTGGAGTACAACTATCATCCGGTAAAAAAAAGGTGAATTAGTCATTTAGGTAAATTGAGAAAATATGTTGTATTTGTACGACTTTAACCCTTACATAAATACTAATATTTTAGTATAATATTATTGATAAATAAGATTTGCTAATGTGTTCAAGGGTAATAAATTTTATATTTATATATATATATATATATATATATATATATATATATATATAGGTGGGTTCAATGGAGAACTTCCATGCATCGAAGAACCTTGAAGAGCCTCCATGCAACACCACAAATGCATCACAATTCCCCCGTGATGCATCATTATTTCCACGTGATGCATCAAATTCCCGCGTGATGCATCGACTTCCACGTGATGCATTACGATTTTCTAGCGATGCATTGTGGTTCTCCAAGGTTTTTCGATGCATAGAGATTCTCTATTGAACCCACCCCTATTGTATGTATGTATGTATGTATGCACACTATTCAATATTTGATTTTGTTATTATATACTAGGAGAAACCAAATGAAAATGTCATCTCAACACACGAACTTAATTATCCTTGTTAAGCTTGATAATTGTGTCGTGTTTCAGGTTGTCGTGTTCGTGTGAAAATCGTGTAGACCAAGTTTAGATACATTTATTTTCGTGTCGGCAACTATTCTAATGTCGGTTCGTGTCAACCCAGGGGTTGACCCATTTAGCTTTAGTGGTTGTCGTTTTTCAAACTTGATCTTCCTTTTTTAATTTGATTTTCAATTTTTGACTTCAATACAACTTGAATTTTAAAAAACACAAATTGAAGTTACAAAGCCCAAATAAACATTAACAATATATTTGAATTAAAATAAATTAATTAATAATTATTTTCCAACTTAATTATAGATTTAAATATGATTTTTTTAGTTTTTGCAATTATTTTTTATTTGAAATTTATTTAAAAATAACCTTTACTGGTCATTCGGGTTGATTTCAAGAAATCCGGATTGACCCTAATCCGACCTAAAAATTTTCGTGTCAATCCATTTTCAACACGCTTTGAGTTTGAGTCACGTTCGTATTGTTTATTTCATGTCAGATTTGTATCGAAAATCGGTCATCCTTGATCCTTGGTAACACACAACCATAAAAACTCATGTATATTTATTTCTTAATACATATTTTAATAAGCTAATGTAGGCCAAGTTATAGTGATTGGATTTGTACTAAATTTTTTTTTTTTATAAATAAAAAAAATTAGGTATGCCACTTGTACATGGTTCCTTAAAAAGTTTCTCAATACTAGGGATGACAATGGGGCGGAGCGGGGCGGGGATCTCAGTTACCATCCCCATTCCCGCTTCATAATCCTCTCCCCCATCCCCGTCGGCGAATGAGTTTCTATTCTCATCCCCGTCCCAATCGGGGATCGGGGATCCTCGTCGGGGAACCGGGTTTTTCAAGCTCCTAAAGATTATTTAAATTTAAGCTATAAATGTTAATTTAGTATAAAAATATATGTAAATAAACATTAAAAAAATTAATTCAAACATATTTGAGGTATTTACATATATAACCTATAATTTGTAATAAAACTAAAACAAAGAAATGGATGCAAAACATTTATAAAACCAATGAAATGAAAAATAACAATAGTATTTTAAACTATAGAAAAGTCATATACAATTATATTTAATATATTATATAAAATGTAATGAATAATTTACATTGTAAAGTTAAATATATATAATAATTTATATTAAAACATAATTTATAATCGGGGTCGGGTTCGGGGTCGGGGATTAAAGTGTATCTCATCCCCATTATTTTAAGTCGGGGATTCCCCGTCCCCATCCCCGGTCAACTCGGGGATTCCCCGGTCAAATTGGGGTCGAGTTACGGGTTCCCCGTCGGGGTTGAGTTTTTTTTTTCATACATACTCAATACTAGAGATGCACATTGACCGGTTTGTAACCGAACCGGTTCCGATAAAAACCGGACCGGTTTTTTTGCAAAAAAAAAAACCGGTTATTTAAATAACCGGACCGGATTCTATCCGATTTTGGGTGGGATAAAGTGGAACCGGTATAACCGGTTTAGGTTATATAAAAACCGGTTTTTTTCGAAAAACGGTTACAAAAAATCCGATTTTTCAGAATTTTTTTTTTGGCCTTCGGTTTTGGGCTCCTCTTTTGTATTTTGGGCATTTTTTTTTGGGCCATCATTTTTTAATTTTGGACTAACATTTCTTTTTTGTTTTGGGCTAAAACATTTTATAATTTTGGCCTTTTGGGCTATAAATCTATGAGATTAACAAATTTATAATTAATTATAATTTATAAATTAAGTTAAACACATATATTTTACTCCAATCAAATATATTTTTATATTATATTTGATTATAAAATACATAAGAAGTTTAAAAATTCAAATTACGACAACTTACAATTCAAACTACGACAACTTATAATTCAAACTACAACTTATAATTCAAAGTTTCAAACTGTTGGATACAATTATATATAGAGTTGAAAACAATATATTGTATTAGTTCTAGGGTGTGTTTTGTAAATATTCAATTGTTATATTTGAGTATAAATAGGAAGTGGAATAATAGAATAAATAGATTGGACAGAATAGTGAAGTAGAATCGAAGATTACACACACTCATGCAGATCTGATTAGAGAGAAGAGAATTGCTTTGCAAGAAAGCCATGAACCAAATGTAATATTCTTCTCTTAATCATTCAATAGATTGTGTTTGATTGTTAATTGTTCATATGTTTATGTTTAGATTGAATGAATTGCTAGAAATATGAATTCACAATTGGTATCAGAGCCTAATATGGATTAAATTGGTTGAATTTGAATCTGAAAAATTGTTTTTCGACAGCACTGTTTCATAGCAAACATTGATATTTTAGAAAATCAATTGGAGGTTTTGAATCGGTGGATGAAAGGAATTGAATCTTTGATCGAGTGTGCGTATATCATCGTTGAATCTGTTGAATTAGTTCTTAGATCTCAATGCCAAACACAAAGATTTTAATTTGAAATTTTCTGAATTTTTGAATAGAGTCGTGTTCTTCAAGTTCTTGCTGAAATTCGAGATTTTAATTTGAAAATTGAAAAGAACACTTCACAAAATGTGTTTCTGTGTGTAAAACGCACCTTTGGTATAAATTTGGAGTCATTTTGTGAATTTTTGTTGAAAAGATTGGATTTACACTTGGAATTATTTGAAATTGATCAAACTCGGACATATTAGTTGATCGAGTTGTGTCACTTAGGTGACCGAGTTTGTTTTAGGTTTAATCGAGTTTGGTTATTTCATCATTCGAGTTTGCATGAACTTAACCAATCAAGTTTGTATCTAGTTTTAATCGAGTTTGAAGGAAGTATTGATCGAGTTTGTTGTAGAATTAATCGAGTTGTATCAAGTTTTCATCAAGTTTGAGCATTAATTGATCGAGTTTGCTTTCTTCTAGATCGAGTTTGATCATATGTATATCGAGTTTGATTTCTGTGACCATCGAGTTTTATTCTTAGTCTCTCGAGTTTAGTACCTTAATACCCGAGTTTGTATATGAACTAATCGAGTTTCATAGTTCATCAACCATGTTTCAAGCTTAATCACCCGTGATTCATTGGTAACCATTCGAGTTTCACCATTTATCATTCGAGTTTCATCAAGCTTCAGTCGAGTTTCATTAAAAGTTCATTCGAGTTTCATCAAATGTCAATCGAGATTCATTCTGACCGAGCTTGATAAATCAACACTTGTGCTTCATTCGAATTTATCAAAGAACCAATCGAGTTTCATTCTTCAGAATTCGAGATTTACTGTGTTACATTCGAGTTTCATACTTTACAAATTTAAGATTGAATTGTTTAATCAGAGCTGATTTTGCACAAGTTATCATTAACTGAAATAAATTTTCAAAGTGTAATCAAAATTCAATCAGTTTTCCCATAAAAGATCTTGGAAGATTCAATTTCTAGCAATTCATAATGGAATTTGAACAATTGTCAAAGTCTGAGCTGATTTTCAAACTTACTGAATCTGAAAAGATTCGTAAGAACAACTACGACATTCTCATTCAGTTAAATACTGATAAACATTTGGCGTTACGTGACATACAAATACTGAATGAAGAAATTCAGAGCTTAAAAGAAAAACAAAACTCTGAGAGTTGTGCTCATCAATTGAAAATATCTGAATTATTTAAAGAACTTGATGAGCTGAAACAAGAAAATTTTCAGAATGCAACTCAACTGAAATATCTTTTGCCTGAAAGATCTGATCTTTACAAGAAAGTTAAGGATCTTGAAGATACACTTTCTAAGACAAAACAAACTGGTCAGAATTGTATTTTAAACAAAAATGAAGAATTTTTTGCTCTTCAACAAGAGTTGTCTTTAACTAAAGATTTGATTGAGAAGGAAAGACATGAGTTCTTACTCAAAGAACAAGATTTTAAATCAAAATCTGAATTGTTTGAAGATGAAAGACAAATGTTCTTAATCAAAGAACAATCTTTTAAATCTGATTACCAATCATTTGATCATGACAGAAATTCAAATTTAGTCATTATCAAAAGTTTGGAAGATCAGATACTTCATCTTACAAAACAATTACATGTGTTTACTTCGTCAACTGAGTCAAAGGTTAAGACCCCTTCTTCAGTGTGTTTAAAATCCAATGTTGATCACTCTGGTTTGTCTTCAGAAAGTGAAGTGAATCTAACTAACTCTGCTAAGTTTGATTCTTCTTCAGATCTTAAACTTAAGTATCTGTTAAAGATACACAGCGGCAAAGATAAAATTGTTGAACAACTTCCGGTCAAGATTTACACCGGTGAATCTTCGAAGTCAAATTTTCTTAAAGTTTCTGAAAATACTGGTCATTCTAATCAGAAAACATTTTCACAGAAAAATACCAAGTATTATCAGAAACAGGCAAGAACCGGACAGTTTTTCAAAAAGAAGAGTTCGCAAAAGTCTGATCATTCAAATTCAAGTTTCTTTAGAAATTCAGATATTCAATTTTCTCATACTCAAAGAAATTTGTTTTCTGCGTTTGAAAGAGAAGCTGATAGTTATAACTTGCAATGGGTACCTAAACCCAAGTACAAGTGGGTACCAAAACCTGTTTTGAAATGGGTACCCAAGAGCGCTAACAAGTCTGGATCCAAATCTGTTTGGATACCAAAGACATCTTAAATTTTGCAGGTTATAGGTTTCTTATCATTTCAGATAAGGACCCGTTCTTCATTTCAATAGGCTCTTGATTACTTCAGGTCAAGACCCGTGCTTCAACTCAAAATTGGTTTCTAGTTCAATTCAGACTAGAACCCGGACTTCAATGAACCAGAGACAATGGTTTTCAGTTACTTCAGACTGAAACCCAAGCTTATGCGATAAATGGCTTCTAATCACTTCAGATTAGAACCCGAGTCTGAAAGACAAATATTTCTGGAATTCCTGCCCTGCATTCAACTCTGATGCTGAATTGACAAATAGGGAGTTTTATTTTTATAATTTTTTGCTCTTTGTTTCATTTCTATGAGTTGACTAACTGTGTCTGCTTATTTCCAGGGGGAGTTTCAGATGCACTTTGACGATGACATTTTTCAAAACTGTGTGTGATTTTTCACGAATATATTTGACACACACATAAAAAGAGTTTTTGAGCTGAAAAGAAATTTTTTTTATGAATCTCTGAATCTATCATTGAGATTAATTGATCTAATCTCTTTGATTTTCATAATCTCATTTCTTCTGAGATTCTCTTTGTTATAACTCTTCCAATTTATACTGGATTCTCCCGTTATCTCCCAAATGCTAATTCTTTCAAGAAAATCTTATTCTTTTCATTTCATATATCAGATTTTCTATTTTTTTTATGATATCTCCCATATTCTTTGAATATAATCTCTCTGATATCCCTTGAGCTTCAAAGCTGAAAATCTTTCTGCTGACTTCGATTATGCACCAATCTGAGTGATAGGCATAAATTTCGCTTCTATGGTCTAACCAGCACCGGAAGACCTACCCAAGGAGCAAACCATCTATAGATTGTGCGGGTGAGGGTTCTTTAGGTTTATTAGTTGAGAAGTGTCGGTTATCACGGGATACTGACAGGGTCGAGCAGAGATAAAATGTAAATGAGAGGGATATTGATATTGAAAGGAGATGGTGGTGCATCAGATCATGCTTTTCGTATAAAGCTGACTGAATTTAATTCTGAAAAGTGAGCCGGAGGGAGCTAGGTTGAAAAATGCTGAGAGCTGAGAGTTGAGAAAGGATTTAAAGAAAAGATAATCCTATCCTACACTGTGTCTGCTGGGTAATCCACATAATCTATCAAGCCCTAGGTGACTTGATATTGAAAAAGACGTCATGGACCCAGTGACGCATGCACTTAACCCCACCAACTACTCAGTTATCTCTCAAAAGATTTCTGTTTCAATAATCACGGAGATATAACACATTTCTATCGATATATCATTTGGATATTATTGATATTGAAACAAGGAAGACAGTTGCTCCGGTCTCCAATTTCATTTGATGCACATTGTGTCTAGAGCTGATTATATACACTTTTAGGACACATCGAGTCTATCAGTCTGCGTGACTATAAACTGCTAGTCCAAAGTGACTAAGCCGGAACAAATATGAGTGATTCTTTCATGATAAAGGATTTCACGATGACTATTTGGAAATCCTACCAGTGTTACTATCATGCCAGCGCTGAAAGTAGGTCACATAGATATTGTCTATTGTGCAAACAGGAATCCTATGTGGACCTGGACTCGTTATTTCACTAATGAATGTGTTTCATTTTCCACAAAGTTGAAAAGCTTTGTTTTGTTCTGTTAATCAAAAGTATCATTTTGAAGGGGAGTGAGATAAATTTGTTTTGTATAGGGGGAGAGGATATCAGTTTAAGGGGGAGAAAATCAAATTGTAATAATTTCTGAGTTGTAATTGTTGTTGTATTTCTTCTACTGTAATTCCATTGAATTAATGTTTCTGAAGTTTTTGCATGATGTTCATAATTTTTTTTATGATCATCATGAGGGGGAGAAAAGCTGAATTTCAGAAACAACGGTTGAGTAGATTGAAGACAACTGAAGACAATTACAACAACTTATCAAGATAAAAGATATTCAAGATTCAAGGGGGAGTGTGCTTACAAGAAAAGAGTAGATCAAAGAAGAAGAGGTGTGAAGATCAGAGAGAAACAAATAAAAGATATTTTATCTGAAGATTCACAGATTGAAGAGAAGAGAGACAGAGATTTGAAGACTCAGAAGAGATCAAAGAAAAGAAAAAGACTCAAGAAAAGAGTTAACCTGAACAAGACTTTAATTGAAAATTGTTTTCATCTCTAAGGGGGAGATTGTTGGATACAATTATATATAGAGTTGAAAACAATATATTGTATTAGTTCTAGGGTGTGTTTTGTAAATATTCAATTGTTATATTTGAGTATAAATAGGAAGTGGAATAATAGAATAAATAGATTGGACAGAATAGTGAAGTAGAATCGAAGATTACACACACTCATGCAGATCTGATTAGAGAGAAGAGAATTGCTTTGCAAGAAAGCCATGAACCAAATGTAATATTCTTCTCTTAATCATTCAATAGATTGTGTTTGATTGTTAATTGTTCATATGTTTATGTTTAGATTGAATGAATTGCTAGAAATATGAATTCACACAAACTACGACAACTAAAAATTCACAATCTTGTATTTTCTTTTCTTCTATTCACCCAAATTTTGGTATTCGGGTTCTATATCATCGTCATCTTCGTTTTCTTCGTTTGGAGGTGATATTCCAAGTTCAACTTCTTCGTTGTGTATATTTGTTTCCAACTCGACGTCGATTGAATCTTCTAATGTCGTTACGTGTTGCACTCGAGCCGCTCCATCCAAATAATCCTTCAAACATATACAACATTCTATCGACTCCGGACTTAGTCTCGACCTCCGTTGCGATATAACCCTGCCACTAACAGAAAAAGCGGATTCCGAAGCTACCATGAAAGCTTGGACGGTTAGTAAATCACGGGTCATGGCGGCTAGAATCGGATATACCGGTTCCTTTTCTTTCCACCAAGCCAAAAGATCAAGGTTTTCAAACTCATCATATGTCATAGTTGAAACAATATCACTTGCAATATAGTGTCCTAACTCGCTACTCGGGGTTTTAGTACGTGCTCGTTTCGATTGGGAATTTAAAAGTGTGTTAAAAAGAGATATACCGGTTCCCCTACTAGATGATTCCACTCTCCTCATTTGTTCTTGTATTATATTACTCGCACCATATTTAGTTAAATATTTATGGAATAACTCCCGGAAACATTTGTTAAAATAGTTTATTTGGTTTTGAATAAAATTGGGCTCGGTTAAATCTTCGTGTAAACCAAAAGCAAATGCAATACTTTCAATTAATGTTTCGACGCCACCAACATTTACCGTCGGGTTTAAAGCGGCGGCACAAGTAAAAACCGGTGGGATTTCCTTAAAATATTTCAAAAGTTTTTCTTTCATTGCTTTGCCAATATTGTCAAATACTTGGCCTTCAAATTCATAATCATTTAATTTGAAAGCTAACAAATAAATTTGATTTAAAACCAACGGGCTAGTAGGATAATATACACCGGATAAAAAATTGTTGCGTCTTTAAAAACTTTTAACAAATCGGTTATTTTCGCAATCATTTCCCAACTCGAACTCGGATAAACACTTGGAACATGGCCCTTCTCGTATAGGCGATTGTGAAACGGTTGCAACGTTTCCCTTTGCCTTAACGCGGAGTGCATCATCATCCATGTCGAGTTCCAACGAGTTGGAACATCTAAATTCGCACTTAAAGCTTTTTTATTAACCGATTTACGATAACGTCTATATGCATTTAGTCTTTGGCTATTACTACAAAGAACCGATTTTATCATCGCTCTAAATTCTAATCTAATCGGTTCAATAACCTCCAACCCGGCTTGCACGGATAAATTAATAATATGTGCAACACAACGAGTATGAATAAAAAGCGCCATCTAAAATAGGATTTGATAACAATTTTAATCTAGGAACCGCGTTTGTATTATTCGACGCATTATCAAAAGATATCGAAAATACTTTTGCTTCTAATTTATAAAGGCAAATCACACGTTTCAAAAGTGCAAATAAATTTGCACCGGTATGTGGTTCGCCGAATAAATCAAACGCGATTGTTCTTTTCATCATTTGCCAAGTTTTTGAATCTAACCAATGTGCCGTAACGGCTAAAAAAGAATTTCCGGTGTTGTGAGTAGTGCTCCAAACGTCGCAAGTTAACGAAACACTATAATTATGTTCTAGAAAACCCAAAATCATTTTTTCCCTCGCAACACTCCACATTTTTAAAGCGTCACGACGTAGGGTAGTACGACTTACTTGCGTATAGCGTGGTTGCATCAATTGTTGAATCATCGTCGTGAAAGCTTCATCGTCAAAGTGATCGAACGCCAACGATTTCGTAATCACGAATTTTGTAAACGCTTCCCGTAATTTATCATTATCGTAAATAAAAACGCCACCTTGCGGGGTAACGTTCGGTTGAGTAGGATCGCCTCTCATCCGAAGTGCCTTGCATGCTTTCGTAATATGATTTTTCAACGTCGTGTTTCCTTCGGCCGCAAAAAACTTTTGACAAAGTTTGCAACGAGCCTTTCTCGAACCATTTGACATTTCACACAAATCATAATGATCCCAAATTTTTTTGTTACGTTTATTCTCGAGCACCCGAACAACTTCAAGATTTCCACCGACGGAAGATTGTCCGGTCGTTTCGGGAGTGTTAGAAGCCATTTGAGATGAAAGAAAAAGATTACTTGGAATTTTCGGGATTACGAGAGTTGGAGAATACCGAAAATATCAAACGAGAGAGTTGGAGAATACCGAAAATATCAAACGAGAGAGTTAGAGAATACCGAAAATATCAATTGAGAGTGTTTGGAATCAATGATAATCAACCAAAAACATTTCTAACCTATTTATAAACTATTGGGTGGCAAAATGGTAAATTTTTGAGGAAAAAACTGTCAAAAAACGGTAGAAAAACGGCTAGAAATGTTCCAACGGCTATAATTTCGAAGTGTATGAAAATCGGATTTTTTTCGGATAAAAACCGGTTTTTTAACCGGTTACAAAAAAACCGGTTAATTATCCGGTACAATAACCGGTCCGCCCAAAAACTGAATAACCGGTTGAAAAACCGGTTTGGTTTAAAACCGGTCCGGTTTCAAAAAAATCCGGTTACAAGGAATCCGGTTTCGGATCAAAAGCGGATAACCGGATTTTTTCGTGCACCTCTACTCAATACTATTATTTATAAAGCCCATAGTTTTGTTGTCTAAAAAAGTTAAAAATGGTTACTTGAATAGCCAAAGGGCCCAACTGCCCAAGGCATCAACGTCCATTTTCTTCTTCTTCTTTTATTTTTCATAATCAGGTTAAATGGGTCGGTTATTCGGTTTTCATGTTCTTTATTCGATTTTAAATGGTACCTGAATATGTAATTCATGTTTATTCGGGTACCCAAATAACTCATTTAATATATATTTATCATTTTGTAGAGTTGTTTATATTTAGAATTAGAATTATTTATATATAGCATGTAAATATCTAAATACCAATTTTAATACCTAAATCATTTTTGAGATGGAATTATGAAAGCACATAGGCAAGTAGGTGAATTATATATACGTTTTTGTTTAAACTCGGTCCTACACACAATATCCGATACCGTTATCATTAAACACAATATACCACCTGGTCCCAAATTAATTAATAATCACCAAGATCATAATCTTTTATAAAAACTTAATCCCATGACCCGGTTAAACCCAAAATCTTATCACGAGACGGCTCCATGTGTAACTCAATAATTCGCCAAACTCAATAACAATATTATAATCAACCCAATAAAATAATTTCACGTACATTTTCCAAAAATGGGAAGTTACAAATATTATAATATTTAGATGATTGTCATTTTTAGTTTATCGTAATATTAATAATTATAATTTATGGTTCGTTATAATATTTACTTCTACATTTTTTTCTCTTTCCTATTTCGTTATAATTTATGGTTCGTTATAATTATAATCGGGTTTCAATGTCCAAATTTCATTAAAACGAAAAGAATAAAAATTAACTTGAGTACTTTTATAATAAAAAATAAAAAGAGGAACGAAAACGCAAAAAAATGAAAATATGTTGGTTTTTTTCATAATAAACCCTTTAAAATATGTAAAAAAAAGTCATATAAGTTTTATAAAGATGTTTATTACATCATGTCATCATATAAAAAATAATATGTCAAATATATCCATAATGTAACATTCGGAAACCAGTATCAGGTACGTGGAATCGATATTGGTTGTGATAATGACCCTGATGAGTTGGTCGAGTTTAATAAGTCAATTACACGTAAGTTGGTAAAGTAGATTGCTATTACGTGTAAATTCTAATCGGTTGAGAAAATAACTAAATTAATAGTGATTGTGGAATTGGGGTTGTTTTAATGAGTTAAATAACATTCTAAACCCGAATTAGTAACTTGAGATCAGTCGAGTTAATGGGTGTTTACTTAATGGGTATGGAGTATTATACCCGTTTTAATCGGGACCGAGACCCAAAACATATAAAATGTTCATCACTTGTTGTTTCACTTCAATCTCAAAACAAAACTCAGAAGAATATGTGTGTGTTCAGCTGAAAAGGAAAGAAGGAAGGGCCATCAAGAGAATGATAACAGTATTCTTAATCAAAAGAGTTAGTTCTACTATCTTCTACAAGCTAGGACTTAGAAACCATGCAAAAGAGGATATTAAGATCAGTTAATTGTTGTTAAATGATTTGAATTGTTACATGAAGTAGTCGCTATTGATTGGGGATGAATTATACCCCTGATTGATGTAGAGATCGAAGGTAGGGGTTAAAACACCCATGGCTGGCCAAAAACAGAGAGTATACCACTCTGTTCATCACCGCATCATAGTCGCGCTCCTCTGGTCGCGACTGTGATTAGGGTGAGTCGGATAAGGATGGTCGCTGGCGGTGGGAACGCGACCGAGATGGGGATCGCAGACCATATGAGCTCGGCCGCGAAGGGATGAGCAGCGCAGGGCCATCGCGACCGCGATGCTTGCTCGCGATGGGTTGATCGTGACTGCGATCGTGGGGTTTGACAAGTTAACTTGTGTTGAGTCCGTGAGTCTAGTAGTATAGTTGTCACTAGTTCGTTGGTTAGTAGTTACATCGTTGTTAAATTTGTGCGTTGCCAAGGCATTGTAGTTGAGTCTGGAATCGGTCGAGACCCCTGTAGACAGCGTGGTAGTAGTCGTGCCTCAGGTGAGTTACTTACCCTCTATAAGTAGATGCAGTAATCTTGATAACTACATTTTCAAAGAGGTTTGTTGTTTACTATCCGGGTCCAGTGAGGATCCTTTTTATATGTTGATTAGTCGTTAGCACACAGCAGAGTTTGTGGATCATCTGTAGAGTTGTATACGTAAAGTAGAGGCCTGTTGGGTCATTCCCAACCCAGAGGTCCTGGCTTAGTTTACTACTTTGTGGAGTGGGCTACGCAGACTATTTCGGGTCGCTTTTGATGAGGCGGGGGGCTGTTGCTGTGGGTCGCACGTTGAGTTGATTATCTAGTTGTTACATTGTACTAACTATTTTGCAGAACTTATTTTAACGTTGTTTAAATTGTAACTCACCAGCTTTGTAGCTGATATTTGTTTCATATGTGCATATCAGGTACGAGACCATAGGCTAGGGATACTGCGGGCATCAGTCGAGACCCGCCACGTGGACAGTAGTTAATGACTACTTCAGTAAGTAGTTTTTTTTTGGATTTTGTAGTTTGGCGTATCGGCCAATTCGTATTTTGGATGAATGTAAACCTTAACTAAATGGTGGATGACTAGACAGTACGAACGGGGGGTTGGTTCCCGTTCAGTCGTGACTTTTATGCTTATTGTAGATATATAGTAGTTAATTAGTTGTTTACCATTGATGATAATTATGTTATCGGGTGACGTGAACTATACGTCCTACATGGTATTAGTAGGAAAAGTAGAATGTTACACATAACATATCAATATTATTCATTGAAATTGTTTTTGGTTTATATAATTCTCATACTTCCATTTAAGAACTAGAGTTTTGGGCCTTTTGGATCTTTTAACTTCTGTTATCTAACTTTAAGAAGGTAAAACTTACTTTTTATTTATATAAATTTAAAATATTTAATTAGTTATTAAAAAGAGAATTATTATGTGTATAGTTATACCTAGATATAAACATAGGGGTGATAATTTTGACCCAGCAGGTCAAACAGACCGAACAGTTCAATTGACTCGTGGTATAAAACTAAGCTATAACATAATTTTTTTTAAAATGAAAATTTATAAAATGATGTATAAACAAATTATTTTTTGAAAAAAGTTCAAAATTATGTAAAATTTATAGCTTTTGGTCGTCAACCTGTTTGACCATTTGTCTGAATGAACCAAAATTACTCGAAAAACTAAAAACAGGGAAATAACATTTGTATTTTACAATGCAATATAAAATCAAAATTTTAAAGAATAAATATATAATAGATATAAAAGTATATAAAAATAAGAAGACGACACATTCATTAAAAATTTCATCAAACTAAATATTGTCGTATGTAACGACCCTTTAAATAATTAGATTTGATGATGACAAATAAATATTCTTAGAATAAAATTTATATTGTAATATAATGTGGTTAGATCGGAAATTGTCTTTTTTAGATGTGTAAAAGTATGAAATCTACGTCTTGAGCAAACAATGACGTTTTCATCCCTTAACGTCCATCTCAACGCACGAACCTAACTATCTTTGTTAAGTCTGATAATCGGGTAGTGTTTCGGGTTATCGTGTTCGTGTGAATAGATTTTCATGTTAAAATCATGTAGACCTTTTCGTGTCGGCAACTTTTCTCGTGTCGGTTCATGTCTACCTACAAGTTGACCCATTTACCTTTATTAGTTGTCGGTTTTCAAATTTGATCTTCCTTTTTTAGTTTGATTTTCATTTTTTTTTTGACTTCAATGCAATTCGAATTTTAAAAAGCACAGATTGAAATTACCAAATAAACATTAATAATACATTTGAATTAAAATAAATTAATTAATAATTAGTTTCCAACATACTTATAAATTTAAATATTATATTTTTAGTTTTTGCAATTATTTATTATTTGAAATTTATTTAAAAATAATCTATACTGGTCAGTCGGGTTGATTTCAAGAAGTCTGGGTTGACCCTAATACGACCTAAAAAATTTCGTGTCAATCCATTTTCAACACGCTTCGAGTTTGAGTCACGTTCGTATTGTTTATTTCGTGTCAGGTTTGTATCGAAAATTGTCATCCTTAATCCTTGATAACTAACAACCATAAAAACTAATATATATTTATTTCTTAATATATATTTTAATTAGTTTATTACCCGTGTATTACACGGGATACTTAAATAACTGTGTTTAAACTTTGTTACTTTGGGATGAAAAGTTTCGATAAGAAGTTAAAATAAGAGACACGGTTGGATAAAAAGAGACCAGATTGATTGAAAAATAAGAAGCGTTATTCATGGGTTTTTTAAAACAGAAACGCTAGTTAGAGAATTTGTAAAAATAAATTAATTTATTTAATTTTATTAATAGAAATGTAGGGTACACATGAATACATGATATATTCTCGTGAATCTAAGTGGCAGTCTATTTAAGCGCCAAATGGCATGTAGTTATTCTTCTAATAAAATAGATAGATAAGCTAATGTATGTCAGGTTACAGTGATTGGATTTGTAATAAAATAAAAAAGGAAAAAATTAGGTATGCCACTGTACATGGTTCCTTTAAAAGTTTCTCTATACTATTATTTATAAAGCCCATAGCTTTGTTGTCTAAAAAAGTTAAAAATGGTTTACTTCAATAGCCAAAGGGCCCAACTGCCCAAGGCATCAACGTCCATTTTCTTCTTCTTTTTTTATTTTTCATAATCAGGTTAAATGGGGCGGTTATTCGATTTCCATGTTTCTTATTCGGTTTAAATGGTACACGAATATGTAATTCAGTTTAGAATTTATGTTTATTCGGGTACCCAAATAACCATTTAATATATATATATATATATATATATATATATATATATATATATATATATATATATATATATATATATAATTTTGTAGATTTGTTTATATTTATACTTAGTATTGTTTATATATAGCATGTAAATATCTAAAAACCAATTTTAATACCTAAATCATTTAACTTGTTTGACCCAAATTATCCAGCCCATTTAATCTGCTTAAACTTTGTAGAGTATTTCATTTTTTATACGAAAACTGAATAACTCATACAAATAAGGGGTCTGGTTGATCAGTTTCGGGTTAAACCGAGTAATCTGATACTCATTTAACCCGAACTGATTAACCAGACCTCTTATTTGGTTCAGGTTCGGCTAACTAACCCACACACATAAACCCGAATAACCTCATACCTATTTAACACACCTGAATAACACCACTAGTTGAAACCAATATAAAAGTAAAAACCGGATTGGTCGTAGACATTCTTGCTTGCGATCCATAAAATTCACAAAAATCAATTCTTGTTTAAGTTCGGTTTTACACTCTAGTTTGGTTCTCATTTTTAAATTTTGCAGTTTTTTGATTTTTGGTTTGTTGCGGTCCGATTCTAGACTGTTGCACGCCTTAGGTTTTGATTTCATTCTTTCAATTCTACCGTATCTAATGTATCCCAATGGGACATTTGTCTCGCGGAATGGTGAATGAATTGAAATTTAATTTATAGTATATATTTGTTGATTGGTTGAAATGTGAAATGATGTTTAAAGGCTTAAAGCTAGCCAAGGGTATGAGTTGTGTGAAATGTTAAAAGTCGAACTTCATTTACAAGTAGTTAGAATTGATAAGTCCCTTCAATCATAGGTTTTGATGAAATTTAAACACATGTTAGTTCATTGTTTATTCATTGAAATCTATTCCTTGAGCCAAACACCCCCTAAATGTTCCAAAGTTAGGTAGGTTCAAAATGTTGATGTATTAGCAATCCCAACCGACACATGTTAGACCACCCCAAATCCATCACGCGAAAGGTTATTCGAGTTGACCTAGGGGACTCCAATGACTTCAAAAGAGCAGCTTTGCCGCTCCTCTACCTCGAACTCCTGATCGTTGTTAGGTAGTGTCAAATTTACCAGTGCCCTTTACAACTAGGTTACATGTCCGGAGGCAAATGTTCCAAAGTTAACACACCCTCAAATCGAATTAATGTAGCCACAAACACCATTTCTACGTTGGCCACATGAACCACTCACACGACCTCGAAGAAAAGACATAAAAACCTCACACAGTCGCATGAAACACCAGATCAAAACAGAAGCAAAAGATTTTATGCAACCTTGAACCAAAACCCCACAAAATTAACTCAAACCATAATTTGGCCATAAAAACCGGTACAAAAACATCACCAAAACACAAAGTAATCACTTTACAAACGTATTTAGGTTATTTATAGACCTTTTTTTTTTTTTTTTTTTTTTGCAAAATACAAGCAATCAAGCACAAGGTACAATAATTAAAACTTGGAAAGAAATGGTTACATACCTCAACATTTCATCTTCGTCAATCCATTTCAAATCTCATATTCAAACTCCAATGTGACACCAAAATTGAAATTATCAACTAATTTCCACTAGCTTAAAATGAACAACACTAAATACAAGTTGAGTTAAACCATTTTTTAGACATTCAACTTCAGCAACTCAAATTTAGTTAAATTATATTTTTTACCCCTGCACTCTTAAATACTTTAAAACTTAACCAAATATGTATTTTGAGATATTATTTTAGGAAAATTATACAATAAACCAACACATTTTTTTTGATATTTTTCGATTAAGTCCCTATACCAAAAACGTTTCCATAAAAGTCATTCAACTTGAAATTCTTTACGATTGTGTTGTTTTATAGGAATTTTAAGTATTTTTCAGATGTTTTTCATAAAATTTCATTAAGTTAATGGACTTTTTTGGTAACACTTTATATGCAGTGATTTTTACGAAAAAGTTTTTAAGTTGAGGGACTTTTATGGAAACAATTTTGGTGCAACGACTTATTCGAAAAATACTGAAAGTACGTTGGTTTTTTTTATTGTGTATTTTCAATACTAAATTCATAGTTTGACTTTAATGAGTCAACTTAAATAACGTTTGACAAATTCTTATATTTATATGATCAATAACTTTAATAATGCAAATACTTTAGTGGTGTTTGATGTGATACATTAAAAAAATAAGAAAGAATTTGAATTTTAAAATACTAAAACAATGATGTTTGGATTAAAGAAAGGGAATTTCAAATTTTCAGTTATTTTAGAATCATTGATTTTTGAATTTAATAAATTAATATTATTTTGAAATCCATTTCATTATGACAAAATTACCCATAGTACCTTATACATGCATTGATGAAACTTGAAAAGCTTATATAGTTATATGGAGGGTCAAAATAATTGTATGTTGTATTTTCATGTTTTTAGAAGTGACACAACGTTATTTTAGAGTTTTTTAAAAGGTATATATATATTAATTTTCTAAAGATAAATTAAAATTTTGAGGGACCAAAGATCTAGGGGTGTTCAAAATCGCGGATATCCGAAATTTCGGATAGTGATTTTTGCTATCTGAATCCGAATCCGAATCCGAATTTTAGATTCGGATATCGGATTATCCGAATATCTGAAAATTCATATTTTTTAATATTATTAAAAAATTAAAAATATAATTATATTTAAATATCTAAAATATAAATTCATACATCCAAATACATATTAAAGATAAATATATCACAAACTAAATGTATCCGCCATTATTGTACTTAAAACAACTAAATAAAGACTAAAAAAACTAAAATATATAAAATATTAGTTAATAAATCTATAATATCAAGATAAACTATAAAATATAAATAAACACTTAATATTATGTAAATAATTAATACTAAGATATATAAAGTTTTAAATTTTTTTTTGGATTTTCGGATATTTTGAAATTTGGAATTTCACTATCCGAATCCGAATTTGAAATTTCGAATATCCAAAAATCCAGATAGCTGAAATTTCAGATAGCTTCGGATCGAATTTTTGGATTTTTGTTTGGATGTTCAGATTCAGATTTTTATGAACAACTCTACACAAATCCCCTTTCCCTTAAGAAGTTCCGCCTATGTGTACACACTTCTCAAATTCTCATCATCTTCAACCTGGACACCATCACTGCTCTTATCTTCACTGTCGACGCCAACCACCTTCTCCGATTCTCTCATTCTCAAACACCATTGTCCAACAGACAAACATCACCATGTCAACCACCTTCTCAGAAGTTGCTTTCACCATCGAACATCACATACACACCATCTGATTGTCTCTATGGTCTGCTTCATTGCTTGAACATTGGTTCTCCTCGCTGCTCTCGATCTGAATAGGATGTCAATGACACATCATGGTTTCTCCCTCTGGTCTTCTTCGTTGCGTCACATTTGCACTTTGAACTTGCGTTTTTGTTTTAGGGCTCTTCGAACTTGTTTACTTAATAACAATTCCTTAAATTTTCATTTCACTTTTTAAAAATGCTACTTTTCATACTTTTTTTTACATACCCTATATTTTTTTTATAATCCTCTATTTCTCTCTCTTACTATTCTATCAACTATCATATTTTTCTTATTTTACAATCACTCATCTTATTTTTCTTAAAACTAAAAATTTATCATCTAAACAAGTTTTCACTTTTTATAGAAACCATTATTTTTTTTCCTGAAAACTAAAACTTGAAAACCAAAATTTAAAAATGACTAATTTTCTTATTTTATTTCATTTTGTATCATGTGTATCATGATACACAATTTCAATTGTGTACAATATAAACAACTAAAATGACATGTATATTCTAAATTAAGTCATTCTCGAAATAAAAAAGGATTAAAGTCGTACAAATGCAACATAATTTTTCAATTTTACCTAAATGACTAATTAACTTTTTTTATTTGACCGAATGGTACTTGTACTCCAAATAACTTGTCGATATGGTACGTGTAACCAATAAGTATGCCGATATGTCAGTTTTTGCTGATTCAAATAAAAACGTGCCACGTTTTTAATAACATGATGTTTACGTGGATTTACGTGAATTTTGATCTATATAAATAATTTAGAAAATCCACATAAGAATATAGATTCTTTTAATACTTCTAAAAACACAAATATAAGATCTTTATCGGTAGAACCGGTAATCAAAAGTACTATCTCAACAATAAATTTCAGAGTTAATTAGAAATATGGTCCCTGTGGTTTGTCCTAAAATTTGGATTTAGTCCCTGAACTTTAATTTTGCAGAAACAGTCCTTATTTTTATAGTTTGTTTACAATTTTGGTCCCTCAACCTATTAACTTTTCTAATATGACCAAATTACCCTTATTTTGATGCAAACTATATGGACCATTTCTACAATTAATTTTTTTTTTAACGATTTTTTATTCTTAATCAAATAATTTTTTAGTGTTACTTAAATTTAATAAACTATAAAAAAAGATAAAAATTATTTAATTATTTATGTTGGTTCATAAATGATTTAGATATTTTTAGTCTTAATTATTTTTAATTTACTATAATCAAAGTGGAAAACCAATCAAAATTTATAATCGAAAAAATCATATATGTTTAGAAATTATTTTTTAAAGGTCTCATAAATAAGGAATTATTTCTATATAATTATTTATACTGGTTCATACATTTATAATAAAAAATATTTATATTGATCAAACCACAAGGACCATTTATGTAATTGACTCTACTTTATTTTTAGTGTTAATTAACTTTAATAAATTATTAAAAAGAATTATTATGAGCCAACAATTTAATTAAAGCACTTAAATAAATAAAAATTTAACGTTTAATTTGACTGATCAGTTAAAAAAAACTTCCAAATGGTCTAAGACAACTCAAATTTTTTTATTTAACGTATCAATTATTTTATCATTTTATTTTTAATTACACCAAAAACGATTTAAAATTTTAGGTCCATATAACATCTTTGAGATTCATGATTAACAACTATAATCATCAAACTTTGGTTTGTCAGACCTTTACATAAAAATCGAGAAATATAAATATGTTTTTAATCTTTTTTTGTCTTTCAATTTGACTTTTCATTTTAACTCGATTAAATCGACACCTTAAAAATTTAAATCATTTAGATTTATCACTTTACCATTATCACCTTTCTTTGATACAAATGTGAATAGATTATAAAATATAATCTTTGGCCGATTTTATTTAAGAAGAAAGTAAAATATATTTGACCAACAAACATATTTTTATTATAAATTTATGAACCAACATAAATAATTATAGATTCAAATATTTATATAATATTTTATATACGAAACCTCTAGAAAATAGTTTCTAAACATAAATGATTTTTTCGATTATAAATTTTGATTGGTTTACACTTTGATTATAGTAAAGTAAAATTAATTAAGACTAAAAATATCTAAATCATTTTATGAACCAACATAAATAATCAAATAATTTTTTTTCTTTTTTTTATAGTTTATTAAATTTAAGTAACACTAAAATATAAATTATTTAATTAAGAATAAAAAAGAGTTAAAAAATTAATTGTAGAAATGGTCCCTATAGTTTGCATAAAAAATAAGGGTAATTTGGTCATATTAGAAAAGTTAATAGGTTGAGGGACCAAAATTTGCAAACAAACTATGAAAATAAGGACCGTTTCTGCAAAATTAAAAGTTCAGGTACCAAATCCAAATTTAGGACAAACCACGGGGACTATTTCTGTAATTAACTCTAAATTTTGAGTACAAATACCAATTAGATAAAAAAATTAGCTAAATTAGTCATTAAAGGAATTTCAGTAAAGTAACATACATTTGTATGACTTTAACCCATAAAAAAATTACCTACCAAATATTTAAGGGGTAAAGCCATACAATAGCAACCTACTTTTGAAAATGTATCGATATGGTACGTCTACTTTTTTAATTGTCTATATGGTACGTGTACTTTAATTTTCTGTATCGATATGGTCATTCTACATAATAGAGCCCGGTTTTTTCTTACGAAACAGAGTTCTAATGGTATGAAAAACAGGGGTCTATTACAAATATGGTCATATCGGTATGAATAATTGAAGTACATGTACCATATCAATATTTAAAAAAGTAAACATACCATATTGATAAATTTTCAAAAGTAAGTTACTATTGTATGACCTTACCCCAATATTTAAATGGTCAATAATATCAAATTACTAACAAATGGATGAAAGTATATATTTAGGGTTTTTATGTTTAAATACATATTTAATCATCAAACTTTCATATCAATATAAATTTAGCTATTAAATTATTTTTTGTACACGTTAAGTCATCAACCAATTTTTGTACACAATTAGCCCTAAATTTAGTCACGTTTGGCCACTAAACAATTTATACACAATTAGCCCCTAAAACTGCAAGTAATCTTGTACTTGTAGGGTTTATAGCAACAACAACAACAACAAACCCCGAAAACGTACTTCTATGTAGGCGTGTTCAAAATGTTTACGAAATTGAAAAACCGATACAAAAAATCAATAAACCTTTCTGATTTTCAGGTTTACTGAACAAACATTTTCTATTATTCTCGGTTTGGATATTGAGCCGGAAAAAAACATACGGTTTCGTTTTACGTACACAATTTTGGTGACACATAGTTAATCGAAAAACTTATTTTTTTAATTTTATATAATTTAACTTTTAAGCCTATAAATATTAACATTTATCCCAACAACAATATAAAACTCTAACTCATTTAAATCCAAAACAAAAAAACACAAGATTAAAACAATTTAATAAAAAAAATTATAATTTCTTTTATTTCTATTAGATTTTTAAAGATAATTTGTAGTTTTATCCTAGTTTTTATTAATTTGGACTTTTAAAGTTTTTACAAACTAATTATTGACGTTTTCAATTTAAAAATTAACTATTAAATAGAAAAACAATTTATTAGTTAACCGAATAACCATACTCAAAAACCGGTTAACTAGTTATCGGTTAGCCAGTTTTTCTATAGGTTCATGAAATCTTTAAACCAGTATCTCCAATTAACCATTTGAAACATATATAAAAATATAAATTCTATGGACAAATAAAGATTTAAGAAAAAGAAGATAAATTAGGTCAAGAAGTGTGTGTGCGCGTAAATAACTAAATATGTTATAGTTTTTAGTGTAAACGCCGCCCCACGAAATATCTTTGTAAAGTGGATCCCACCTCTTCACCGGTAACTTATCCTCAGCCACAAATTCCTTTCTTTTTTTAATATTCCAAACAAATTTATATAATGCTTCTATTCCGCAGGGTGAGCACGGTACTGTACCGAACCGGTATCGATCCCGAAAATACCGAAACTGAATTATTAGTTTTAGAAGAACCGAATATAGAACCGTATAATTTTATATGGTGCCGGTTCGGTTACGTTTACCGAATTTTAGCTAATTTAAGAACCGAATACCGAACCGAAAGTACCGAATACCGAATTTTAGCTAATTCAAAAACCGAATACCGAACCGAATATATTAATTCGGTATCGGTCGGTACCGGTACCGGTACCGGTTCGGGTTCGAGAAATGGTACCCGTCGCTCACCCCTATTATTTCGTACTTCTTTTTAAATAAAATATATTATCCTCTGTTAAAATTAATTTTTAATTAAAACTTTTGTTTGTTATTGATTCACTTGTTATATAAATATATTATTTTATGTCCCACGTAAATACGTGAATAAAATTTTATTTCTAATTTATTAAATTTAATAAATATTAATTAATAAAAATTGAGATTTCACTTTGTATAATATAATACTTATATCTTTTATTATAAATTAATATTTATAGATTAAAATTAGTGTACTTATTTTTAAAAAAATAATAATTGTATTTATATTTTATTATTTATAGATTATTATAATAATTAACTTGTATTTATCTTTTATTTAAAAATAAAAGTTGTATTTATCTTTTGTGGTTTAACGTGGAAACGACACGTATGCGTTTGATGTTCTCTTTTATTTTATATATATATATATATATATATATATATATATATATATATATATATATATATATATATATATATATATATTAATATATATATATGGCATGATCGTAAATAAGATGATGCATCACGCGGGGAATTTGATGCATTTGTGGTGGTGCAGATTGGTTTTCACAAGTTTTCCGGTGCATGGTGGTTTTCCATTGAACCCACCTATATATATATATATATATATATATATATATATATATATATATATATATATATATATATATATATAATATAACTTTGTATAATATAATACTTATATCTTTTATTATAAATTAATATTTGTAAATTAAAATTAGTGTATTTATTTTTTGAAAAATAATAATTGTATTTATATTTTATTATTTACAGATTATTATAATAATAATTAACTTGTATTTATCTTTTATTTAAAAATAAAAGTTGTATTTATCTTTTATTTAAAAATAAAAGTTGTATTTATCTTTTGTGGTTTAACGTGGAAACGACACGTATGCGTTTGATGTTCTCTTTTATTTTATATATATATATATATATATATATCTATATATATATATATATATATATATATATATATATATATATATAGAATCAGGTTCATTAGCGTACCTATAAGATTTCAGCGTACCCAGCGTACCCTAATGTGAATGATCATTCACATATTTTTTCTTTGAATATACATGTATAAAACAACATTATAAGACTTTTTTTCAAAAGAATCAACATCATAAATATTTTGAATGGTAAAAAAAGATCATGTGAATGGTCATTCACACCATTCACATGGTGTCAAATGACCATTCACATAGATGACCATTCACATAAATATGCATTGAGCATTCACATAATTTTTAAGGACACAGAAAATGTGAATGTATGTGAAATTCATATATCATGTGTATAACATTAAATTAAACATGATTATGAGAAAAAAAATTAAAAAAAAGTTATTTAAGGTTGGTACCTTCGGGTGCACTTGATTTACAGAGGTACCTTTTTGAACCTGAATCTATATATATATATATATATATATATATATATATATATACACACACACACACACACACACACACACACACACACACACACACACACACACACACACACACACACACACACACAGCATAAAAAGAAAAAAATGTGACATGTATTTATCTCAATTGTCAAAACTAAATAAACTTTTAATATCAATCATTTAAAATGTTAAAGGTATTAGGGCGACCTTAAGGTTGGGGGTTGGACTCTTATTGTAGAGAAAAATATAGATTTAAAAGTAGGATTAGATGAATGTGTTGTGTTGTTAACCATCAGGGCTTGCCCTGGTAGCCACCAAGTTTTCATAAGGGGCTTGGGGAGGGTTGTTACCCGGGTTCGATCCTCACTAAAGGCGGATTTTGGGGTTTTTCCCTTCAGGTGAACTAATCTAACTTTCGAGATTTTAATCTAACTAGGAGATTGTGGTGGGGATCGAACCGGGATCTGTCGGCACTTGGGCCTAGGCAATTACCACCACACCAGTTGTTCAAAAAAAAAGATGAGTGTGTTGTTGATGCTTATCTTTTTCATGAATTTTTGATTTTCGGTTAACTAATTTCAATTTGCTTAAATAACTTGATTTTAATATTATCAAATATAATATTGTATTTTTCATTTAAATGCTCTAAGTTAGTATATCATTGAAATGTTACAAAAAATATTATTTTTTATTCAGTTTATAATGTTTTGATTAATTAAATATTTAAATATTTTATTTTTAGTTATATCATAAAAAGTAGATACTACAAAATAGTAACCTATTTTTGGTAGGGTCATGTTAGAAATTCAAACGTTTTTTTTGTAAATTGAATAATTAAATTCTTTTTGTAAATTAAATAATTAATTTTGAAAACACTACTTTGATAATTATGTTAACTAATTATCACATATATCAGTTAAAAAATTAATATATCATTTAATTTTTTTTAAACAACTTATAATGATTAAAAATCTTAATTCTTTAAGATTTCTTGTTTTAAATGAGCATTTATTTTAGTTAAATAAACGATAAAATTTATTGCTGTGTTGTTGTTGTTATTATTATTTCAATAATAAATATGCAATATAATTATATGATAATAAACATGCGAATAGGTAATATAATTAACCCTTTAATTTTATAGATGCAAATATGTAATAACATAATAAATTTTTATAAATATAAATATTAAAAAAGTATTAAACTATAACAAAAACCAATTCAAAACTTTAATTATTAATCAGTAGTTTTAAACGTTTGATTTACTATAATTAATTGACTATTTTTTAAAACAAATTTAAATGTTATTAGTTCTTAACATCATGACACACATAAGTTATATGCAATGACTAAAATAATCTTTTAAGAAGATTAAAAATCAAATTTCATTAAATCTAATACAATTAATAAACTATAATATCTATTATTTTTGTCCTAGAGCAAATTTGATTAATCTCAGCCGTCTGATTATAGGTCCATAATAAAAAAAGAATACGAACATTTAAAAATATACAAACTTACGTCATACTATTATAAAGCACTAAACAATTATAAAGTTTTTGAACGGAATAACCCAAGCCAAACACCTAAACACCGGTTATAAATGAATTAGCAATTAATTTACATGACAAATGAAGACAGACTCAACACTCAACAACTTAAACTTTGCGTAAATTCCATGTCAATACAAACTAAATAAAATATGTTATCGCATGTCAAAATAATATTTAATTAAAAAATTTGTATGCCATTCATTCACTTACTTATTATTAATGATTAGTAATTATTGTTAAATAATGTATAGTGTAGGGGTCTCCATTGTAATTATGTAATCTATTTATATGAGATGAATACAACACACCCATTCACGGGTTTCCACATATTCTAGCATGGTATCAGAGCCTAACCCTAATTCCACAAAAATTAGGTTATTTTCTTTTTTCCTTGGCCTGAATCTGCCACCGCCGGTACCTCTTCTCCGGCCACCTTCACGCTTCCGCCGCTTCATCCCCTGGAAACCCTACAAACCCTAGCCGCGGCCGCCTTCCCTTGCGACCGCCCCCTCTGAAGACAACTGCCGCCGCTGGGTCGCCTCTCACTGCCGCCGTCGTGCGCTGCCTCTCAGTCATTTCCGTGCGTAAGTTTACTATTGATAACTGAGATTCTGTTGATTTTGATCCCGTTGGTTTCTCCATAAATGATCTTAATACAGGGCGTCTTCTTCATCGCTCTGACAGTACTGGTGATCTCTACCCCGTTCTACAGCCTTCTCTACCTTCCATGCCATCTGCCACCGCTATGATTGATGTGTCTCCTCATGTGTGGCATCGTCGTCTTGGTCATCCGGGCACTACTATCTTTAATTTTTTACGTTCTCGTAACTTTATTTCTTGTTCCAATACAATGTTACCTACGTGTCATGCTTGTCAGCTTGGTAAACATTGTCGTTTGTCTTTTTCAAAGTCTTTAACAAAGACCTCACGTACTTTTGAACTGGTTCATTCAGATTTATGGACATCTCCTGTATCCAGTTTGAGTGGTTTTAAATATTATATATTGTTTTTGGATGATTACTCTCATTTCTTATGGGTGTTTCCTTTGCGTGCTAAATCTGATGTGTTTCAAGTTTTTTGTAATTTCCACGCCTATGTTGTAAATCAGTTTAAAACCGATATACAGTCATTTCAGTGTGACAACGGCCTTGAATTTAACAATAACAAATTACTTGAATTTTTCCAAAAACATGGCATCCAAGTTCGTTTCTCGTGTCCCTACACTTCTCAACAAAATGGCAAAGCTGAACGAGCCATTCGCACCATCAATAATGTGGTCCGCACACTTCTCTTTCAAGCCTCCCTCCCTAATAAATTCTGGGTTGAAGCACTCACCATGTCTGTTCATCTTCTGAACATCCTTCCTACTACCACTCTGGCTTCAAAAACCCCATGTGAGGTCTTGTAGACACTTTCCCAGATTTCACACACCTACGTGTTTTTGGGTGTCTCTGTTATCCAAACCTATCTTCTACGGCTCCAAACAAGCTCTCCCCTCGCTCCACTGCTTGTGTCTACCTCGGCCCTTCTCCTTGTCATCAGGGTCATCGATGCTATGACCTCATCACTCATCGTATTATTATCTCTCGCCACGTGATCTTTGATGAAGATCATTTTCCCTATGCCTCATTTAATACACCACCCTCTCCCTCTGAGTATGATGTGTTCTTGGATGATGTCACCACACCCTCTTTGATGACAAATGATCACACTACATCCTCATCCCCCACTCCCTCTTCTCCTCCTTCTCCCTCGCCTCCCTCGAGTGACATGCCCATCACACACACTGATGCGCCTACAGTCGATACCCAACCACAATCGTCTGATGCTCCTCACTCTCCGCACACTACCTCTGTGCAACCTGCTCCTGTAGCCACCACTTCTCCCCCTCATCAGGCCCCGACCTCCACCCATCCCATGACGACTCGCTCACGCACCGGCAGTCTCAAACCTCGTCACATCTTCAATCTTTCCGCAGTTGACTCTCTCTCCCCAATTCCCAAGTCTTCTGCTCAGGCGATTCGTGATCCAAATTGGAAGGCAGCCATGGACGCTGAAATGTCTGCCCTTCTCTCCAATCACACGTGGGATCTTGTCCCCCCTCCACCAAAAGTCAACATTGTTGGCTGTCGTTGGTTATATCGCCACAAGTTCGACAGTCAGGGTCGCCTTGAGCGTTACAAGGGTCGTCTGGTGGCTCAAGGTTTTTCTCAAATGCCTGGTTTTGACTATGACGAAACTTTCAGCCCGGTTGTCAAACCAGTTACTGTCCGAATGGTCCTAAGCATTGCTCTCTCCCTAAACTGGCCGATTCATCAGCTTGATGTTAAAAATGTCTTTCTCAATGGCGAGTTATCGGAGGAAGTCTATATGAAACAACCACCTGGCTATGTTCATTCCTCCTTCCCACAGCATGTATGTCGCCTTCGGAAAGCCTTGTACGGTCTCAAACAGGCTCCCCGTGCTTGGTTTCATCGATTCGCTGTCTTCATTACTTCTCTCGGCTTCCATTCAAGTAAATCTGACAGTTCTCTCTTTGTTTATCATCATGGTCGTGATACAATCTACCTACTTCTATATGTAGATGATATCATACTGACAGCCTCCTCCCAATCTCTGGTCAATCATGTCATCTCTCGTCTGTCATCTGAGTTCAAAATGACTGACCTTGGCGCCCTGTCCTTCTTTCTAGGGGTCTCCGCTATACGCTCTTCTTCGGGCCTTTTTCTGTCTCAATCAGTTTTTGCCCAAGAAATCATTTCTCGTGCTGGCATGGACACTTGTCATCCTTGCTCATCACCGGCTGAGACAAAGTCCAAACTACCCTCCTCTGGCAAACCAGTCGATGATCCGACTCTCTATCGAAGTCTTGCGGGTGCTTTACAGTACCTCACGATCACTCGTCCGGAAATCGCTTATGCTGTACAGCAAGTATGTCTGTATATGCACGATCCTCGCCAACCACATCTGAATGCCCTCAAACGCATTCTTCGTTATGTGAAGGGTACCCTTACTCATGGTCTTTTTCTCCGCCCATCCACTGTTAATCGTTTGGTCTGTTATACTGACGCTGATTGGGCCGGTTGTCCTGAAACACGCCGGTCCACCTCTGGGTTCTGCATCTTCCTAGGTGACAATCTTGTGTCTTGGTCCTCTAAACGCCAACATGTTGTGTCCCGTTCAAGTGCCGAAGCTGAATATCGTGGTATTGCTAACGTTGTTGCCGAATCTGCCTGGCTTCGTAATCTTTTGATTGAGTTACATCTACCTCTTTCACGTGCCACAGCTGTTTTTTGTGATAATGTAAGTGCCATGTATTTAGCTAATAACCCAGTACAGCATCAAAGAACCAAACATGTAGAACTTGACTTACACTTTGTAAGAGAACGTGTTGCTTTGGGGCAAGTGCGTGTGTCGCATGTGCCCTCATCTCATCAGTTAGCAGATATATTTACTAAAGGTCTTCCTACACAGCTGTTTTTACAATTTAAGTCCAGTCTTAGCATTAGTCCTCCTCCAGCTGCGACTGAGGGGGGTGTGTTAAATAATGTATAGTGTAGGGGTCTCCATTGTAATTATGTAATCTATTTATATGAGATGAATACAACACACCCATTCACGGGTTTCCACATATTCTAGCAATTATTTATATGACATGATGATAGAGTCAATAATCAACAACTCAATAATCAGACCGCGCTTCTGGCCGCGCTTGCGTGGATTGACCTGTTGACTTATGTTGAGTCCGTAGAATTAGTAATATAGTTGTTATGTGTTCGTTGAGTAGCAGTTATATCGTAGTTGTATTTCTGTGTTTCCAGGATGGTAGTTGAGCCTGGGACCGATCGAGACACTAGTTGTTGTCGTAGTTGTAGTCGTGTTCCAGGTGAGTTACTAGCTTACCGCTTACCTTCTTTTAGTGGATGCACCAACGTTGATAACCGTGTTTTAAAAGAGGTTTGTTGTTTTGCTATCCGGATCCCGTGAGGATCCTTTTTATACGCCGATTACATGTTAGCACACAGCAGAGCACGTAGATCGTATGTTGAGTTGTTATACGTAGAGTAGAGGCCTGTTGGGTCATTCCCAACCTAGAGGTTCTGGCCTAGCCACTACTTCGTGGAGCGGGCTACACAGGCTATTCCGGGTCGTTCCCGATTAGGCGTCAAGTTGTTGCTGTCGGCCACACGTAGAGTTGATTATCTTGTTGTTACATTGTGCTAACTATTTTGCTAAAACTTACTTAATGTTGTTTATCGTAACTCACCAGCTTTATAGCTGACAGTTACTTTAATTGTGCATCTCGGGTAGGAAACCAGAGGTTAGAGACGCTGCTAGCACCAGTCGAGACCCGCCACTTGGACTGTAGCTAGTGACTACTTCAGTAAGTAGTCTTTTGTGTTCTGTGATCTAGCGTTTCGACCAATCTATTTTGGATGATTGTAAACCCTAACAAGATTGTGGATGACCAGACTTTATCAACGGGAATTGATTCCCGTTTCGTCGTGACTATTATGCTTATAATGGTTGTTTAGTAGTTAATTAACTGCTTACCCTTGATGATATTTACCTTACGGTGGATGACGTGGACTATAAGTCCTAAGTGATATTAGTAGGAAAACTTGGGCGTTACACCCTAATTTGCTTCAATTGATTGTCTAATTAGCTCTTGGTTTATCTTATTTGTTTAGCTAATCAAAGTAGGTCTAGATGGATAGAATTTCAGCTAATTATTATCCATAATTATTAATTAAATCGTAATTATTATCCATAAGTAGTTAATACTTAATATAACAATTAAGATGCTTATTTAATTTAGGATATTTTTTATTAATTAATATTATCTAATAATACTTAATCTCTTTTAGTCCCTCTATTATTCTTTCTAACCAAATAACCATGACTAGTCTATTCGTTTGGCGTGCGTAGTATTTCATGACACTAAACATGAAATCAACATTTAGGGTGCGTTTAGTTACCGAAAATTTTCAAAATTTTCAACAAAAATGAAAACTTGTTTACTTAACAACAATTTCATAAATTTTCATTTCACTTTTTAAAATACCACTTTTTATATTCTCTCTCATACTTTTCCACTACCTACCCTATTTCTTTATAATACTCTCTTTCTCTCTCTTACTTTTCCATCACCTATCCTATTTTATTTTATTTTATAATCACTATCTTATTTTTCTTAAAACTAAAACTTTATCATCTAAACAAGTTTTCACTTTTCATAGAAACCCTTGTTTTTTTTTCTAAAAACTATAACTTGAAAACTGAAATTGAAAAATGACTAGTTTTCGTTAACTAAACGCAACCTTAACCATTCAAAAAACAAAATCTAAATTTTAAAAGAAAATGAAATTTTAAACAAGAAATGGGCCCACCTATGGGTCTGCACACACCCGAAACGAACACAACTTGAATCTGACATGAAAAATAAATGTGCAGACACGATTTTAAACGAATCTCACAACCCGAAACACGACAAAACCGTCAGACTTTTAAATTGGATCATGAAGCATAAATAGCTCGTGTTTTTGAAGAATTTATTTACGTTTACGTGTAATAATACGTATAAGTTACAAAATTGGTTACTGAGAGTAGTATAAAGAGAAAATTAACGGTGGAGGTTGATCGAACAATATATATGCTATTGTTAGCTGGTTTTATTTATGTTTTCGAATATTTGAGAGTTGTATTACGTATCTTCAATTCGTTATGTGATTGTCGTCGGTTTGGTTGGGTGGGTATATGTTTTTAGTACAAGGTTAAAGATTCTTATTAAAAAGTAATATATAATGTCAAATTTTAAAAAAGAAAAAAAAAGGAATCAAGCATGTAGTTTACAAATTTTTTTATGGTTATTAGATATTTGAATGAAAAGAATTAATTGCTTAATGTGAAAAAAGAAAATGGAAAAGATAAAAACGAAAACAAAAGCTTCGTATAAATTCAAGTTTATAAAACATTGCTTTAAAATAAAAATAAATATCATAAAATACATTTTTGTGATTAAAATCCCAAACCATTTTTAATTACACAAATAACCCACAACCGGTAAACTTTCAAGGAATTGAGATAATACTGGTTGTAACCGATTGAAAGTCATACACCACCGTCAATAAGTGATCATTGACCACCAGAATTTCATCGAAAAAGTAAATTTCAACAGAAAAAATACATATTTGAACAAAAAAATCAACAAGAAATGTGAATTCGAATCAGGAAAAACAGACAAGTGAGTTTTCTGAAAGAAGGTTCGTCAAAGACGAAATGTTGGTCAGTAGCTTGCAACCGGTTCATCAGATTACAAGTCATTATTTAATAAAAAAAATCTTCATTTTGAAAAATTTTATCAGTTAAGGGTCTTTTATGCAATGAAAAGTGATTGGGGTTTTAATCACAAAATAATCCAACTTCATGGTTTTTGCACATCTATCCCTAAAATAAAAACATACATGTTAGAAAAAACTTAATCAAATTTAGTGCTACAATATTTAATTTGCATAGCTAAAATAGAATATATGCTAAAGATATTAATTAGTCGGTAAAACACTTTAAATTTAAAGTGGATAGATAAGTAGGTATATATTCAAGTCTGATTTTAAATATAATTAAAAATATTAAATTTTATAACGTTCATTTATAAACGTTTATAAAGGTTAAATAAGAAAAGATTAAAGTAAATATTGTTTACCCTCAATTTCATCCTTAAATTTACGTAGTGTGGTTTTCGAACTTCCTTTTCAATGTTTAAGAACTTAAGATTAAATGAGTTAATTAGTGTCATATAGACAAACACACATATACATACAAAGAGAGACGGTGTGATTTACATAAAAACCATGATTATCGTAGAAACCGTTGAAACTTGCATTACAAAGCATATTTTTTGTATATTTAGTTATAATTTCACATTCTTGATTTTTGCTTAACGGGTAATAAACAATGTGTCGTCAGGGCTGGTCCTGAGCAATGTTAACACGGGCAACTGCTCATGGTCCATTAATCATAGGGGCCAATTAAAAAAATCTATTATATATACTTAGGTCTATTAACGGTTAAAGAATAGGGTTAAGGTCTTACAATAGCAACCTACTTTTGAAAATGTATCGATATGGTACGCCTACTTTTTTAGTTGTCTATATGGTACGTGTACTTCATTTTTCTGTATTGATATAGGCATTCCACATGATAGAGCCCGGTTTTTACATACGAAACAGGGTTCTAATGGTATGAAAAACAGGGGTCTATTACAAATATGGTCATATTGGTATGAAAAACTAAAATACAGGTACCATGTCGACATTTAAAAAAGTAGACGTACCATTTTAATAAATTTTCAAAAGTAGGTTACTATTGTATGACTTTACCCCTAAAGAATATTATTGACTTGCCAAAATTTTTAGTTTATATTATATAACTATAAGTTTTTTTTGTTTTTTATTTATTATTTTTACTTGAATTTTGCTTATTTTAAACACACATACACACACACGCACGCACGCGCACACACACACACACACACACATATATATAGAGGACACATTTTAAGTTTTTGCTCAGGACGCCGAAAATGATTGGACCGGCCCTATGTGTTGTAAGGGAATAAAATAATGCATCGAGAGGATTATGCATCACATGAGATGATTGTGTATCACGCATGAATCATGACATACCACGTAGGTTTTGATACCAACATAATACTCTCATTGCTGATGCTCTTATTTGGACGATATGAAAATAAAGAAACCGGATTCTCTTCGATCTCTACCGACTCTGAAAGGTTGGTTTTCAAGAACGAAAACTTTTTCCTATCAGAAAATAACTCTTGTATGGTTGAAACTTGAAGGTACAAAATGGAGATTTAAATTGGAATGTTTGGATGCCTAAAATGTTCATTCTTTTTTTCTTTTGGTATCTGTCTTTTTCAGCTTGTATATGACTCCTCCTTGGAGCTTCAATTAGTAAGACTTTTATCTCCTTCAGTGATTGCATGTGTGTCTACAGCGTACCCATGAGATTCCTGCGTATCCTGTTGTGAATGATCATTCACACATATATTTTTTGCATAGACATGTATAAAACAACATTATAAGGCCTTTTATCAAATGAAGCAACATCATAAATAATGTGAATGGTAAAAAAAAAAGATCATTTGAATAGTGTGAATGATCATTCACTTGGATGACTATTCACAGTCACATAACTATGCATGAACATTCACATAATATTTGAGGACACAGAAAGTGTAAATGTATGTGAAATTCATAAATTCATGTGTATAACGTCAATTTAAACATGATTATGAAAAAAGAAATTTAAAAGGTTTTTAAGGTTGGTATTTTTGGTGCACTTGATTTTATTTAAAGTAGCTTTAATTTTGGAGTTTAGTTTTTTTTTTTTTGAACATCAAACTAACCTACTCCTGGTCCTAAACTACCCATTTGCCTCAAATGGGGACTTTAGACTTACTTTCACTACCTAAATTTAGACTTACTTTCGACAGGAGTCAAACTCGTGACATCACACTTACTTATCACCTTCATACCAAATGAGCAAAACCCAATTGGTAAACAGACTCAACTTCTTCCTACTAAATGGAGTTTTTGATGATAGCTTACTTTTTCTAATAAAGTTTAAATTTCTAAAACCCTTAAAAACCAGATAACAACCATGAGTATAAGTCATTTGTCTATTTAATAATTAAAGGGTGTGTTTCACATAATAATTAAGACAGAGGATGAAAAAACATGAGGTTTAATTAGTTTTTTTTTTTAAAAATTTGTTAAGAAAACTTATAAATTGAACGATCTTGTTAGGTGTTTGGTTGATAGGATTTAATAGGATATACATGTTATGAAATCTTTTTCGTGTTACAAATCACTCAACGGATTTGGAATATTTATATGAGAAATGACAAAAACGTTCTTCAGTTATTTATGGTGGGCGATTCTAGGCTTCGTGAGGGTAATATAAAGGGTGAGTCCTACGATCTACACGACCTTTTCCTACCCTAAACTAGTGTGTAGGGATAGAGTAGGGTGAGGGTGAGGGTGGGGGTTGGGGAGAGTAAGGTAGGTTAGGATAGGTTGAAGTTAGGTTGGGTAGAGTAGGATTGGTAGGCTAGGGGTCGATAGGATAAGTAGGTGTGAGGGTATGGTAGGGGGTAATGGTGTGTGTAGGGTGGACTGAGTTGGTTGGGTAAGGACAGTGATATGGTCGTGGCGGGTAGCAATTTTGACCCAACGATTTAAATGGACGGAACGATCAAATGATCGTTTGTAAAAAAGTAAACCAAAACTTAATCTTTTAATAAAAAATAAAATATTAGAAAATAATGTATTAAACAAATGGTTATATTGAAAACCGAATCAACTTTTCTTATTTTCTCAATTAAATCCCTAAACCTTTTTTTCAATTGTTTAAGTCCCTAAACTATGTTTGTCTTATTCATATGTATATATTTTTTACTGGTTACCAGATTAGCCGGTAAAGACAACTGATAAAACAAAAAGTTTTAGGACTTAATCACTAAAATATAAAAAGATTATGAGTTTTTTCCAATATTAATTAAGCAAAAAGTATAAGGTAACTTGTTTGATAACTGGTTAAACAGATCAAATATACACTTTTGAATAAAACAATAAAAATTTAGGGACTTAAACAATAAGAAAAAAAGTTAAGAGACTTAATCACAAAAACGAAGAAAGTTGATAGGGTTTTTTCAATATTAACCCTTAAACAAATTGTTTTTTAAAAAAAATTCAAAATTATGATAAAATTTTGTCTTTTAGTCGTTAACATGTTTGAATCGTTTGCTTGAATGAGTCAAAATTGTCACTCCTAGCGAATGGGGGTATGGACGTATGGTGGTAAGGGTAAGCGGTAAGGTAATGATAAAGAGGAGTGAGATAGGGTTATGTTCTTTTAAATTAATAAATGTGTACAATAAAATTTGAAAATAAAGAAGATTTCAGATCTGAAATGCAAAAGGGGTCATCAATGATTTCAAATAACAAATGAGGATAAGATTAATGAAATCCTGAGATTTTAAATCATTTCTTTAATCCACGAACCAAATATGAAACTTTAAATGCAAATCCGAGTAATACTTATATGCATAAACATGTTAAAAAACACTTTATTTTAAAAAAAAAAAATTAGATTCTATATGATATCTATGATTTGCTAAAAACATGTTAAAAGAACTGACAATTTTTTTATGTTTTTCATAAAACAAAAAATGGTATATATAATAATAAGCACCGTAAACACCAATAAAAATTTAACAATGTAACATCAATTAAAATCTTTACATGTTATAGATAACTTATTTGCATAGTTTGAATGTGATCAATCTAATGAATCTTGTGTATATTGAAGCTTATAAATGCAATTAACCTAATGCAACTTGTATATATAAAAACATGAAAATGCAATGAATCTAATGAATCATGTGTATATTAAAACTTATGAATGCAATAAACCCACTGAATGTTTATTTATATTTGTTCCAAGCTTGTATCTATAAAACCTTATTTTAATTAGTACTTACCGGTGTTTAATCATAAACGATGCTAAAATGATCCTTAGGCTATATGTATATTCACACAATTGACATTCTTTTTCTATTTTTCATAAAACAAAAAATGGTATATATAGACACACGCACACCACATGTGAATGTCAAATTTGATTCCACCAATGGCCGACTTTATGAACACCGTTTTGACACTATTACCCCACGTTTCCTTCTTCTTTTCCCTTTTGCCAGGGGTACTTTTGTCATTTCACACATGAAAAAGATTATAAATAAAAGTATAAAACCCCCACTCTTCACCCATCATCATCATCAACAAAACATTCACAACTCTCTCAGTGATGACAAAAGTATACCCAAAAACTGTTGTTCCCTCTCCTCTTTCTTCCGACCGGCAGCGTTTCTCCACCGCCGGCGGCAGGAATCCGGCCATCCTCACCGTTTGGAACAAGTCTTTGCTCTTCAATTGTGACGGATTTACCGTATTTGACACTAACGGAAACCTCGTCTTTCGAGTCGATAACTACACCGCCGCCAACAAGGCCGAGATCGTTCTCATGGATGCCTCCGGTCGCTCTCTTCTCACCATCCGCCGTAAGGTAACGATCGACGTTCTTCTTCAGTGACTATAATCGCGGTTTTGAATATTCTTACATACAGAAAATTAAAACATACAAATATTAATTGTTTTAAAAAAATATATAAAAACATGTTTAAATTTATATATATATATATATATATATATATATATATATATATATATATATATATATATATATATACTGTTAAATGAGTAACTAATTTGACACGTGTTGACTCCTAAGTCTTCGTCACGTATCAAAACTTTAATCTGTCACGTGTCAATATTAAAATTAAATGTGAATTAAAATCAAATCCAATTCAATCTATTATAATCTAATTTAACTAATCTGATATATAATTAACTAAAATCTAATGAAGTCCAATTGTTTATAATTATTTAATGTGGGTTTATAAATATTTATTATTTTTATTTTTATTTTAAATTCATCACATGTAGTAAATGAGTATATAACCTAGTATAAATTATGCATGAATTAATAAACACATGAAATACTTTTTACTCAGATTTAACACATTATATAAAATATGATGTGTGTCAAGAAAGTGACACGTGATAAATATGATTTTTATTTATAATATATATAAAGATGTTCAAAATAAAAAACAAACCAACTCGTAAAATTAGTGGGTGAATAAGCATCTCACACTACTGACAAAAAAAACATCTCACACTTATCAAGATATATATTTAGTTTCTTACGGTATTTATCGATTTTATTGAAAAAACAGAGGTTAAGCCTAGCAGACACTTGGCTAGTGTACGATAGAGAGACGTCAGTGAATCCCCGTTTCACGATGACGAAACATATGAATTTTCTCTACACAAAGTCACTAGCTCAAGTGACCACGACGATGACGAATAGCAAGAAAAAGAACGTGGCCTACGAGATCGAAGGGTCTTACGCTCAAAGGTGTTGCGTTGTGTATGACGACAAGCGTCGATGCGTTGCCGAGATGAAACGGAAGGAAGCGGTGGGAGGGGTTGCTTTTGGTGGAGACGTTTTCCGGCTGGTTGTACAGCCGGAGATCGATTCCACCGTAGCGATGGCTATTGTTGTCCTTTTACACCAAATGTTTGGTGGTTCTTCAAGAATGTAAGCAAGTCTCTTGGTACATACATAGAATTGCATTTGGATCATTACAAAAAGTAGTTTGAAAAATCATAGAGAAATTAAATAGGGTAGATTGTTGATTTCTCTTAAATTTCTTAAATTTTCCATAATTAGTCATATATGTATATGTATAAATGTATGTATGTATGATGATGAATATATAAATTTTGAGGCCTTTAAAATTTATAATTTGATGATTATTTATTCATTTATATTTTCATGGATGCTATACGTGCCTAAGCTTATGTATAATATATGTATATTTCATAGGGAAAATTGCGGAAAAAAAATCCTTAAGTTGGATTAAAACTTCCAACCATTTTCAATTGCACAAAAAATTCTCAACTAACTAAAACTTATCAAAATTAAGGGTTTTTTTTAAAAAAAAAAGGCTTGCAACCTGATGAACAGGTAGCAATCTGCTGCATCTGCTGACTAACAATTCGTTTTTGACAAATCTTCTTTCCAACGAACTCACTTGTCTATATTTCATTATTTAAGTCCACATTTTTTGTTGATTCTTTTTATTCAGATCTGTGTTTTTTGTTGGAAATTTACTATTTCGATGATGTTTCGGTGGATACTGATGACATGTTGACGGTTGCATGTGGCTTTTAACCGGTTACAACCACTACCATATCAATTCTGTAATATTTTTACCGATCGAAAGTTTTTTGTGTAATGAAAAATGGTTCGAGAATTTAATCTCAAAAATGGTAGAAACTGAGGGTTTTTTAATACAATATATCCACGGCATATTCTTACTTTTACCACATATTATTATTGTTGCATTCTCTATATGGGAGGGTAATGAAACAAAAGAAAAAGAAAAGTGACAAATAAAATTAATAAAATTTATTGTTTTTTAATCAATAAAAAAAATTTGTTTCTATAAGTTTGATAAAAGATAAAAATATATGTATGCAAAAATCAGTTTTTTTATGGCTTTTCGTTCTGCTGCATTTAAATTGATAGAAATTTCCAATATAAAAAAAATAGCAAGTGATCTAGAATTCCTGATGCACAATCTCTAAGTCCATATTAAAGTAGCAAAAAGACATCTAATATGTTATTCTTAATATTTGAATTATTGATTAAAATATATTATTTTAAATCAACAAGTTAAAAATTTTGAGTCATGAGTTATTATTGTTTCAAAAATTTTTAATGGCTTTTACATATAAGATTCAAGAAATTCAAACTATTGATTCAATTTAGATATCACACTTCTATTTTCTTATTGATTCAAAAATTTAAAAACTGACAGAATAAAAAAGTTACTTAAAACGACAAAAAATGAAAAAAAAAGTTTTTTTTAATCAAACATAGATTAAAATTTTATATATTATATTTAAGACCAAAATATACATAAAAAATGTAATCAATCAATCAAAACTAATTTTTAAGCTTGGTTCAAAGAAGTTTTAATTTATGGATTTTTGTTTTTCTTATTTGATCCACACACATATATATGTGTGTGGAATATGGTTCGAGAGAGTACCACCCTTATGCAGCGCACCAGAAGGTACCAGCTTTAAAAAAACTTTTTTTAAAATTTTTTTTCATAAACATGTTTTAATTAACATTATGAAGAACATATATAAATTTCACATACATTCACATCTCCTAGCTCCTAAAAAATAATGTGAATACACACTTACATAATTTTGAATGTATGTGAACGTGCATTTATGTGGTGCGTATTTTCATGCACTTAGAGTGCTCGGATTTGCGTGAAATTCACATATGATCTGTGTAATGTTAATTAGAACATGTTCATGAAAAAAAATTTCAAAAAAATTACTTTTAAGGGTGGTACCTTCTGGTGCGCTACATTAGAGGTGGTACTCACTTGAACCTAAATCTATTTGTGTGTATATGTATATGTATAGATATATATGTATATGTACATATACATATAGAGCGTGTGTGTATATCTATGTATGTATATGTATTACGTATACATATGTCAATTTTTTCGCTTGGCTCGCAACAGACTTTTTCTAGTAGAAAGAAAATTTTATCTGGGAAAAAGACATTAAATTTTTTCACATGTATGTGTATACACACACACACATATATATATATATATATATATATATATATATATATATATATATATATAGAGAGAGAGAGAGAGAGAGAGAGAGAGACACACACAAAAAAACACAGACAGAGACGCACACACATACATACAAATTATGTAAAATCTCGACAGCATACGACTATAAAAAACTGATCCCAAAGTTTATCCTATTTAAAATTCATGTATGATAGTAAATTAACTTTCCAACTAACATAATAAGCAAAAAAAAAAAAAAAAAAAAAAAAAAAAAAAAAAAAAAAAAAAAAACTATAGACGCATGTATGTGTGAATTTGTTAAGTAAACTAAAAATAATTGCTTATCTATTAACTTCGAGCAATAGGGCTGATAACATAAAAAAACAAAAAGACTAATGAAAAAAAAAAACCTCTAGCGATTTGACTCAAAAAAATGAAGGTGACAAGAAGAAATGAAGGTAACGAGATTGTAGCATCACAATGATAGATCATATATATGTGGTTGAGATCGTAAACGAAAAGTCACAGACCTTCAATTTGTGGCGGCGATGGTGACCGAAGAGATCGAGTGGGAATAAAAGGGCAGCAGTGATACTCAAAGGGCGTAAAGGGGAATAATAGGGGTGACAATTTGAGCCAATTCAAGCAAACGGGTTGACGACCGAAAGTTATAAAATTTACATAATTTTGAAATTTTTTTTCAAAGAACAATTTTTTTAATACGCCGTTTTATAAATTTTCATTTTTATAAAAAAATCATGTTCCATCTTAGTTTTTTACAATCGGTCCATTTAACTGTTCGGCTTGTTTGATCCATTAGGTCAAGATTGACACCCCTAAGGAATAATCATGTAACTTTCTGTGGTGATACTTATGTCTAAAAAATAATGACAAAATTTTTCACCATGAGATTATAATTTTAATTTACGACAAATTTTTTTTTTAAAATTTCATTGTTTTATTAAGCTCGAAAAGTTAAATTAATTTGATGGTTGTATTTGGTTTTATATTTTATAACAGTCTTTATAGTTTTGGGTTCATATGAATACGAATATAAATATAATATAAAATTTATAGGAAAACAAGCAAAGGATATATTCTCAATCTTGGTTTGAACTATAAAGAATAATAATATATATAAAAACACATATTGCCCACCAAAAGAAAAAAAGATGTCATTCCATTGTCAATTTGTCTACCTTAATTCAATTCCTAAAGAATCTATCTTTTTGTTCTCTTTTGGGTGTGTATACATATTGGCTATACATTGGGTTTGAAAGAATTTTTAAGAGAACAAAATAAAGAATCTTTTACCAATCATTTGCCTTCATTAATGGATTATATTTAAAAAAAATTTAAATTTTAGGTCACGATAACATATATCAACGTGCTTTTTCAAATGTATCGATATGATACATAAATTTATTTATTACATATATGGTACATGTATTTTTGTTTTTCATTAACAATTCTACATAGAGGCCGATTGAAAAACCGGACTCTATTAATATGAATAAACCGAGCTTTATGTAGTAATGTACCATATTAGGATAAAAAAAGCAAAAATACATGTACAATAAGAACTATCTGAAACGTGCATGTTCACATGAACTGCACTATTGTAAATGTATGTTCACAGTAAGCATGTTCACGTAGATTTTCACGTTCACGTAACTTTTAAGATGCTAGAAATTGTGAATGTATGTAATTTTTTACAAATAGCCTTGTATTATTTGTATTCAAATGAATATTAAAATTAATTAGAAAAAAAACTGTTTTTCGGAGTATGTTCACGACTGAAACCATGTGTTCATAGGTACGCACAATACTCTGTATTTTTTAGGTACTCGCACGAACCATATATATATATATATATATATATATATATATATATATATATATATATATATATATATATATATATATATATATATATATATATATATATATATATATATATATATATATATATATATTGAAGTTCAATGGGGAACCTCGATGCATTAGTGAAGTACGAGAACCGATAATGCATAACAATGATACAAGGGTAATATTGGAAAATTAATTTCGTTTATTTTTTAAAATAAAATTAAAGTTAATTAGATATTAAAATTAAATTAAAATCTCTAAAATTAAGCTAGGTTGTTAATAGTTTTGGAAACCATTATGAAATCATTATTGATTGGTTGGACTTCCAAAAACATGAAGACTCCTTCTTCTCTCACCTTTCCTCCCGTCACCTCCTATGCAACCGGCCTCCACCGAAATCTTCATCGCAACTATCACCTCCCGTTCGGAAACCTCCATCACAACCGGTCTCTACCCGAAATGTAAGGCTCGCTCACTATGTTCTCCTCTTGTTACCGGCCTCCTCCTTTTACCGCAACCATAGACGTCCTCTTCGGCCTCACCGACATCCTTCTCCGTCGTTTTTTTCTCTATAAAATTCCATCGAAAACTAGATGAAGGAAAAGAAATCTCCATTGAAGCTAACGAAACACAATGATGAACACGAACTATGAACGAAGATGCACATGAAGATGAACGTGAAAGAATGAACACGAAAGATGAATGAAGATGCATTGACATCTTCAAGATGAGTAAAGTTTCATCAAAATATATTATCGAAGATGAATGAACATGCACATCACGATATTCGAAGATGAACACGATGCATCCGACCATTATGATGAAAACATTGATGACGAACACGATGCATGATGATGGACGAAGATGAGGATGAATATGGCCGAGATGAATCACGAACAGGGGCGAACCAAGTGTATGTAGGGGGTGGCACTTGCCACCGGTCCTTCCGCCAATAACTTCATTACGTAATGTATTTTTTTAACGATTTTTTTGTATGTGCAACCGTGCTTTTTAAATATTAAAACGTAATTAGAATAATTAATCAAAATTTTTATAATCTTTAATCAAATAAATAAATTAGTAGTATGGTTAATCATAATTTAATGTACCAGATAAAAAACAATGAATTAATAATATAACACCGAAAATTAAATACCAAATAAGCCATTGTTATTTATTATTTTGGTTCATTTCATTAAATTTAATACCATTAATCTAATTCAATCCCAAAATTTTTGAAATTTCAATTAATATTACTGGCTGTTAACCCGACCCGGCCAATCTAATTAATAAATTTGTAAAATAAAAAATGACTCAAATTTGTGCCACCGGCGACCGAAAATCCTGGGTTCGCCACTGTTCACGATTGAAGATGCATAGTGTTTTTTATGGCGAAATGCAACACGATGAAGATGCATCGTGTTTTTTATGAATCAAATGAAGATGCATCGTGTTTTGAAGATAAATCCGATGAAGATGCATCACCATTTTGATGATGCATGATGGCGGGACGAAGAAGATGTTGAATATGACCGAAAATGAGGATGATGAACCGAGATGCATCACAAATTGAATGATGAATATTAGATGCATCGACATCATATCTTTTTTTTTTTTTTAAATTTGTTTAGATTTTGTAATTTTGGAAGTGTATCAATTAATATTAATTAGCATTTATTGTTTAGGTATTGATTGAATATTTAATTAATATAAAATTAAATTTTATTTGACTAGCTATATTTATTCTTCCCAAAATACCCCTATGCATACCAAATACATGCATCGTGTGATGCATCAATGATCATTTAATCTAAATGCTGTGGTGGATTTTTTTTTTTTTTTGTTGTTCCTGATGCATATGGTGCCACATACAACCTGACCATATATATATATATATATATATATATATATATATATATATATATATATATATATATATATATATATAGGGGAGGGTTCTTCTAATAACCATAAAAAATATGGGAACCTAAGAACCTTTTATGGCCTTTGGATTAATGATAATCAATGGTTGATATATTAGATGACAATTTTGTAATTATTTTGAACTTTGATAGTGGAGAATCTTGAAAATGTGTGAAAATAGTATTTTTGGAAGAAAAAAATGTGTTTTTCTCTTTCTCTCTCTTACTTTTTTTCATTTTCATTTTATTTTTCTTTCATTATAATTGATTTTTAAAGTAAAAAAAAACGTTTTTTATAAAAAAAATTATTACTTCTATATAGAAAATTATTTAATTGCTAAAAAAATAACGTATTTTATATAGAAATATTATATGTCTATATAGAATATTTTTTTCTATATAGAATATGTTAACGAACATATTCTATGTACAATTTACGTAGAATGTCAGAATGACATGCAATCTACGTAGAATGTCGTGTAGAATGTCAAATATCATATATTCTACGTAGATTGCCTGATAAAATATGTCAAAAATACATTGAAACAAAAAAAAAGATTTCATTTAGAAATTTTATCAAACACTTGGTATGCAACTGATATAAAATATATCAAAAAGACATTGAATAGTAATGTTAATCTACATAGATATAAAAATGTATAAAAAACATAAAAATATATGAAATATATAAGAAACATAACATTCTACATAGGTTATGTGTGATTTTTTACAAGTAGTCTTGTATTATATTCTATTTAGATTATCATTTAATCTACGTAGATTATCATGTAATCAACGTAGATTATCATGTAAAACATTCAATAACTATTACAATCATTATAAATCTAATATCTTACAAATAATTTTCATTATAAAACATGAAAAATGAATCTGTCATATTCTATGTAGAGTATCGACGAACATATATATGTACAATCTATGTAGAATGTCATGCATTCTACGTAGAATGACATTCAATCTACGTAGAATGACATTCAATCTACGTAGAATGGCATGCAATCTACGTAGAATAACATGCAATCTACGTAGAATGGTATGCAATATACGTAGAATGGCATGCAATCTACGTAGAATGACATGCAATCTACGTAGAATGTCGTGTAGAATGTCAATTATCATATATTCTACGTTAATTATTACATGATAAATTATACCAAAAATATATTGAATAGTAATGTTAATCTACATAAAAAGATATAGAAATGTATAAGAAACATAAAAATATATTAAATATATAAGAAACATAACATTTTACATAGATTATGTGTGTTTTTTTACAAGTAGTATTGTATTACATTCTATGTAGATTATGATGTAATCTACGTAGATTGTCATGTAATCAACATAGATTATCATGTAAAACATCTAATAACTATTACATTCATTATAAATATAATATCTTACAAATAATTTTAATTATAAAATATGGAAAATGAATCTGTCCAATGTACGTAGATTGTACATAGAATATGTTCGTCGAACCTCTACATAGAATGTCACGCAATCTACGTAGAATGACATTCAATCTACGTAGAATGACATGCAATCTACGTAGAGTGTCGACGAACATATTCTATGTACAATCTACGTAGAATGTCATGCAATCTACGTAGAATGCCATTCAATCTACGTAGAATGTCATGCAATCTACGTAGAATGCCATTCAATCTACGTAGAATGTCATGTAGAATGTCAAGTATCATATATTCTACATAGATTACATGATAAAATATACCAAAAAACATTGAATGTTAATGTATATTTACATAAAAAGATATAGAAATGTATAAGAAACAAAAAAATATATGAAATATATAAGAAACATAACATTCTACATAGATTATGTGTGATTTTTTACAAGTAGTCTTGTATCATATATTCTATGTAGATTATCATGTAATCTACGTAGATTATCATGTAAAACATTTTAATAACTATTACATTCATATATATCTAATATTTTACAAATAATCTTCATTATAAAACATTGAAAATGAATCTGTCATATTCTATGTAGAGTATCGACGAACATATTTTATGTACAATATACGTAGAATGTCATGCAATCTATGTAGAATGACATGCAATCTACGTAGAAATACATGCAATCTACGTAGAATGACAAGCAATTTACGTAGAATGTCATGCAATCTGCGTAGAATGTCATGCAATTTGCGTAGAATGTCATGCAATCTGCGTAGAATGTCATCCAATCTGCGTAGAATGTAATGCAATCTATGTAGAATGTCATGTAAAATGTCAAATATCATATATTCTACATAGATTAAATGATAAAATATATTAAAAACACATTGAAACAAAAAAAAAAATTTCATTTAGACATTTTATCAAACACTTGGTATGCAACTGATATAAAATATACCAAAAATACATAAAATAAAACTGTTAATTTACGTAAAATAACATGCAATCTACGTAGAATGACATTCAATCTATGTAGAATGACATGCAATCTACGTAGAATGGCATGAATCTACGTAGAGTATCGACGAACATATTCTATGTACAATCTACGTAGAATGTCATGCAATCTACGTAGAATGACATTCAATCTACGTAGAATGGCATTCAATCTACGTAGAATGACATGCAATCTACGTAGAATGTCATGCAATCTATGTAGAATGTCGTGTAGAATGTCAAGTATCATATATTCTACGTAGATTAAATGATAAAATATACCCAAAACACATTGAAACAAAAAAAAAAGATTTCATTTAGACATTTTATCGAACACTTGGTATGCAACTGATATAAAATATACAAAAAACACAATGAATAGTAATGGTAATCTACAAAAAAGATATAGATTTGTATAATAAACATAAAAATATATGAAATATATAAGAAACATAACATTCTACATAGATTATGAATAGTAATGTTAATCTACATAAAAAGATATAGAATTATATAACATTCTATATAGACATATAATATTTCTATATAGAATACATTAATTTTTTAGCAATTAAATAATTTTTTATATAGAAAAAATTTTTTTTTATAAAAAATGTTTTTTTAATATTAAAATCAATTCTAATGAAAGAAAGAGAAAATGAAAATGAAAAAAAAAAGTAAGAGAGAGAGAGTGAAAAAAAAGATGCATATAATAAAAAAGATGGAGAGAGAAAGATAATATTTTTTATTCCAAAAATACCCTTTTGATCCAAGGGCTATAAAAGGTTCTTAAGTTCTCACTATTTTTAAGGTTTTTAAAAGAACCTCTCCCTATATATATATATATATATATATATATATATATATATATATATATATATATATATATATATATATATATATATATATATATATATATATAACTTTTTTATGAACTTTTACTTTATTTCGTCAAAAAAAATATATTGCGAAAAGAAATTCTATTTATTTATTTCTGGAATCAACAAAAGAATCAAGATAAAAAGAGCATAAAGAATCAAGCACACAATCGATACAGTGGAATCGAAAGAATGTACAAGTTTTTTTTTATCTTATGATGAGAGCATCAGTTCTCAATTTCTCAATGGAAAAGAATAAAGGATCCTATGAATTTTAATTTTCTCATTTCTATATCAAAATGAAAAAAAAAAATCAGAAGTATTTGAAAAAAATAAAATGATATAGTTTTTCTTCTGATTTCTTTGTCAATTCTTATCTGTAACCATCACTAATAAAAGAAGCTTGTAAAACTTAAACGATTCTATTCCCTGTAATTTCAACGTACCAAACGCCCCTTATCGACTTTCTCACATAATACAAATGAAGATATCACTAGCACAGTTAAGTTAAGAGGTTGGAAAAAGGCATGTAATTTATGATTCAATGTCATAAGGAATATAAATTTATAACATCAACAAATATCCTTTATTACAAAGACAACAAACACATAAGTTTCAAAGTACATAAAATCCTCCTTCATCAGCTCCCAACACCAGAAAAACAAAATCGTATTGGCGAGACCTTCGTTTAATCTAACTTCATATGTATGTATTCCATCGATCAATCGCCTGATACGTAACTCTTACTCTCATAGTATCTTCTCTCACTCTCCCCCTTCCTTTCGTTACGTTTCTGAAACCCAAAAAAGCCAAAAACAAATAAGCAAAGTCAAGTTCAAAACCATCAAAACCTGACGTGTCGTTTGTTTTTTAAGAGATTAATTGTCTGAAGTTCTTTTTATGTCTGCAATTAAAACAAAATATCCTTCCACATGAAAAATATAAGTGCTCTAAAAGAGTTTATTGCAAAAAACAAACAAGACCTACTTGGCGATCACTGCAAGAAATTAAAATTTGATAACAGGCACAACGGAAGAAATGGAACCTGATAAGCCTCATGATTCGACACAATCCTCTTTATTATCGTGCTAGTTGTGATGTCCAGAGGACTTTCCAACACTTTAAATATGCTCATACTTTTTGGAACATCATATGGGTTGCGATTATTCTGCGAGGTAAAAACACGCACAGATTGTCAATCGTACGTCCTACTGGTGAAAAATCATCAACGCTACCACCAAGAAAGCGTACCTTTTCGAAATCATCATCTTCTGCCACAGTCCCATGCACCACTAATGAAATGTTGAAGGTTGTGATCTGCAAATTTTACAATGTTACAAAAGTCACATCGATAAAAAAAATTGTAGAGAACTAACACATTTCATAATTGTTATTAATATTGACTTCTTTCTACGGGTGCATATGCTCTTTTGCTTGAGGTCAGGGATATACGGTAACAGTTCAGGTAATATACAAATTTCAAATTTTGTTGTCCAAATATAGTACGTATTTTTGGTCGAAATCCATCTGGTGAAGGCAGATATTATATGATTTCGAGTCACAGGTGGCGGCGAGTATCAAGCAGGTTGCAAATAAGAAGATACATGAAAATTTACTTCACTGAAATCATAATGTTCACTTTTCCACATGCATTATTTATAGGGTTAATTGCGTCAAAATGTAACTTAATCACTTGTGTTCTATTTAGGTAACATACTAATTAATTTTCTAATCAAGGTAATATACTCTCCAAATCAAGGTAACTAGCGAGCAATTACTGTTGGATTGGAAGATAAAAATTGTTGACGTGACGGTTTCTTTGTCCGGTCAGCTTTTTCTTTACGGATATGGCAATTTAGTTGCTATCTGACATGTACTATTTTGTGCAAATTTAAAGAGCTTTTAGATAATACATTGATATTTTGAGCAAATTAGAAAATAATCAAGCAGTTTTAATAATTAAAAAATCGCAGACTAGACAAAGAAACTGTCCAATCGACAATTTTTACATTTCAATCCGATAAAATTAAAACTTAGTATGTTACCAAAATAGATTAGATGTGACAATAGGTTACCCAAATAGACAAAGAAACCATCATGGTAACAATTTTTACATTTAATCAATTTGCTGACTAGACTTGATTTGGGGAGTATGTTACCTTATATATAAAAATTAGTATGTTACCCAGATAGATTAAATGTGACAATAGGTTACTTTTTCACGCAATTAACCCTTATTTATACGTCCATTTAGAAGTGTTAATTACGTCAAAAGGTAAATATTGTCATTTTTTTCAATTTGGTAACATACTAATTTTTTCCATTTAAGGTAACATACTCTTCAATCAAGTTAATCAAGATAACCTTATAGGATTGGAAGGTAAAAATTACTGATTTGACAGTTTGATTGTCCAAATCAACAATTCTTTTAATTTCTAAAACCGTTTAATTATTTTTTAATTTGCTCAAAATAGGAATTTATTATCAGAAAGCCCTTTTAAATTGCATAACACATTGCACATCATATAACAATTAAACTGTTATTTCCATTAGAAAAAATGTTGACTGAACAAAGAAATTGTCATGTGAGCAATTTTACTTATAAAATCCGATATGGTTAGTGATAGGGAATTGCTAGAGTATATTCTAGAAAGGGAATTTTAATAAAAGGTATTAGTAGTTAGTTATATTGACAATCTATAAATAAGAGGAGAGGAGTGAGTTGAGTGTGCAAAATTACTGTGGAAAAAATGTTTGGCTCTTTGCTTAATAGCTTTGAGGGGTCTCCAATCATTCGATTGTGAGAAAGGGAGGTTTCCCTGGAATCATTGTTAGTTCTTCGATTTCTATCATAGTTTACTAATTTCAGAATTAATTGGGTTACTGTCCATGTTTTTCCATTATTGAATTCTCTGTTTCGTATCAGTTAGCTTGATTGATTTGATTCGGAGCGTATGTTACCTTAAATAGAAAGAAAAAAATTAGCATGTTACCCAAATTGAAAAAAGTGACCATATATTACGTTTTGACACAATTAACCCTTTGAAAACAACTCATTAGACTATACGTTTTAGAATTACGTTAAATAAAAGTTTTACTGGTATATAATTAAATATCATTGAATGGGCACTTGGCAAGAAAAAAAGAAACATACTTTACACTTTTTATTAATCAATGTATCATACTTTTTTAATTTAACATTTAATGTATCATCCTTTTTTTCTTATCAATATATGTAATATGCAACATTTTATTTACACATAGTTTAAGTACTCAGCCCCCAAAAAAATGCAATGTTCGACTCAACATATAGTTTAATAAAAGCTGTTTACTTCTGATACATTAAACACAAATACTCAGGACACTTGAAGCCCACCTCAGTCTCACTAGTCTTATAATAATCATTACTAACAGACAAATAGATAAATGTGGATGGAAATCTTCCAAAAAAAGGAAACATTGCCGTATACTATGACCACTTGACCAGCCCAAAATAAAAGGTGCTACTTTTATTGGAATGGATTGACCGATTGAGTATTAACTCATATAACTGATCTATTTTGGATGCCGAAGAAATTCTAAAGTTAGACAATGAATGTGACAAACTAGTATCTGGATTCATGACTGGGTTTAGGTTTATAAAACACTAGATTAAATTTCTAGATGGAACAAGTAGCTCCATAAACGTGATTATTTCACTTCCATGGGATGATAGATTGATTATATAATTATTGGAAGATTTTATATACATTGATTAATGATACGAGCTCAACCTCATTGCCTCCCTTTGACTGATTGAGGTTGTACCTAAACAAATCTAGAGACTTTTGTTAATTATGTTTATGTAGATCTCATAATTTTATTATCTTTTTGGTGTTATGTTTAGCCAACGCCTATAGTCACACTTGTGGTTGATTGAGTTTCACAAAGTATCCCATACCACTCGCAGCTGAAAATGCTTTGAATAACGAAATTGAGTTATGGTTGATTTTGTGGACTTGTGGTTGATTGATTACTCTTTGCAGTTTCAGTTCAATTTGAAAAACCATTAGGAGTAGAAAGAAAGTATAAAACCCATATGATTTTATAACCCGAGTATTGTGCATTTGTGCCTGAACTCAAGCACTGAAATGCCACTTTTTTTAAGAGTAAATGCAATATATTGTCAATAAAAGCAAGTAAAAATACTGAATTAAGACGCGACTCACCATGTCTTTAGAAATCTCCCATGGAGCTCCAATAATCACCTCATCCACATACCGGCAAGCCAAAACGCTTAGGCTTCGTTCATGCAGATTCATGATTGGGCGGTGTGCCCCTCTATTGGCACTGAATGAGCCATTGAACAACAAAATTTGATGAGGAAAAAAGCAACAATACGTTATGAAACACATCATGTAGGCTTTGCACCCAAGAATTCAATAAACATTATTCTAAAAGAAATACCATTTTTATCAGGTCTTCCATTTTCCATTTTTCTTATTACAGTTTTTGGAGATAGGGACATCACAGCTATCGCAAAAAAAAAAAAAGGAATGCAAATCGACCTACATGATCCACTATCTTGAGCATCATTTAAAACATGGTATTTATATGTCTGGATGAAACGGCTAAAGAATCAAGTCTATTGACAATTGGCAGAGATCCTAGGTGAGTTGTGATCTGATGAAAACCTAAGCAACAGCCTACACTCGTATATGACATCATTCCTTGAGTTTTGAAAGATTTCTTGAACGTTCCATAATCTAGCAATTAGTAATTCAGAAAACCATCATGCCTGTTCAATTTCAAACTCCTTGGTCATATACCGTGATGCAGGACAGGCCAGATGCACGAGAAAATGGAAGCATACTATTATAAAGGAGTTGTAAATTTAATAGGCATGATGGTTTGTGGAAATATTTCTTAAGTATATAATGACATACTTGGCTTGACAAGAAAGATATTAGATTTATTATATACCAATATAGCATAAATCTACATAACAAGCTTAACACTCCATCTCTTCTTATGAGTAACCTGATCAAATCTGTTGCTTTGAAACGATGGTCTACTAATATTTTACTCCATATGAAAATAACTCGACTCTGCATAAGCTGCTATAGTGCTATGCATAGTACCAAGACATGTTTTGTTTTTTTTTTTCCCTCTAGGCAGCCCTCTCTATACAAAGATGGTTTATATAGAAAGTATTGCTAAAAAATACAGCAGCTTAATTTGGAAAGTTGTGGCAAAAAAAACGCGTGCACAGAATATGTTCTCGCTATTCTTAAAATCTCTCAACTCTCAAGTGTCCAAAAATAAAATCGTCTCTCTCAAGTCTCAACGCCATCACCAAGCTTTGTCGTCTTTCAAAGCCACCACCATCGCCCTCCCTCCTTCTCCCTATTCTTTTGATCGATTCTTTTCCATCAGATTTGTGTAATAACCGCCACAAAGCCTTCTCTCTTTCACCAAGATAAACAGTTTTTTTGTTTCAAACCTATGAGATATCTCTTTGTTGTGCGACAAATTAGGCCAGTCATTCCAATAAAAACTATTTCCATTATGTTTTTATTGTAGTAGACACCTGACATTTTCTAATTGGTTTGGTTGGTTAGATTGTTGAGAGAGAGGCAGAGACAGAGACAGAAAGATAGAGAGTGTGTGTCTGTTAGGGCATATAAAGAGCGTATGTTATGAGAGAGGCATCAGATATTCAAATTGATTGAAATTTCTTACCAAGGGAGTTGCTCTCTGGCATTTTTGAATTGCGTATAGCTGCTCTCTCTGTAATTTGTGCTTGATTTTCCACCGAGTTTAGCAATTAACTCTAGCTTTGCATACACAGAGTTTGGCTTGATCTTTTCTGTTTATGGTTACACAACTTACAATTTCTGTAATAAGACCAATATGTCTCTCTCGGCTTTTAGATCTATGTTTTTACTGGAATATGTTTTAAGATTTTTTAGAAATTTTCTTTCTAGATCTAGCGTTTTTTTAGTTTGATTTTGACATTAAGGGTTGTTGCGACTAGGGATGAGCTTGGGACTAGTACCATACCGACCCGTCCCGAATCCCGATTTCCCAACTCCCGAATTAGACAAAAATATGATACCGAGTACCGTACCAAGTTGTGATATTCGGGATCGGTACTAGTACCGTATTCGGTACCGGAAACCAGTACTAGTCCCGTTTGGTACCATTGTTCGATATACAACATATAATACATGGCGTACAATACTAAAACTATTGGTAACAGTTCTTATACCAATTAGTAACAATTTTTATAGTGTTATAAATATTAAAACTAAAAATAAAACACAAAACTCATAGTAAAAAATTAGCAACGGTTTTATCTAACTGATGGCAATTTCATAAGTGTTAAATAATTGCTTGCCAATAATGATGAATGAGAAATTGGAATTTAAAATGAGTTTTGCATATAAATAGGAATTAGGAAATGATATGGACTAAATTAAAATTTTTTAAAACATGACTATTTATATCCCCGATTCGGTACCGGGAATTCCGAATTAAACTAGTCCCGACTCCCGATTTAAGTCATATATGGATCCCGAGTACCGTACCATCTTCGGCTAATCGGTACCGGGACTGAGACGGGTTCGGGACGGGAAAAATGGGATTTTTGCTCATCCCTAGATAGGACCCATTTGGCTCGCGTAATGAAATTTGAAGGAATTAAGATTTAAATTATAATACATAGTATGTTTATTGGTTGAGATATGGAATGCTATTTATGTTCGGCTAAAGGTATAGGTTCTGAAATGTTAGAAATCTAAAATTTTAAACAAATATCTAGGACCAACTAATTCCTTTAAATATCTAGGACTAACTAATTCCTTCAAACATAGCTGTGGTGGCGGCAGCGGCGACGATAATAATGGTAGTGGCGGCGGGGCAATGGTCGTGGTGGGGAGGCGGTGGTGGCGTGAGCTGCTGCATCGGCGGCGGCAGTGGCGGCGGGGAAGTGGTCGAGGTGGGGCGGCAAGGGTGGAGGCGGGGGCGGAAGGGGCTACGCGGCTGTGGCGGTTGCGGTGGGGTGGCGGTGGCAGCGGTGGGTTAGGCGGCCACGGTGACAGCAGGTGGCACGGCGGCAGCAGCTGTGGCGGTGGAGAAGGCGGCAGCGGTGACGGTGGCACGGGCGGGGGCAGTGTGGTGGTGGAGGTCGTTTAGGGTAAGTGATGAAGTTTAGATATCAATTAAATGGATTAATCTAGACGATCATGGATCGACCCACTTGTTGATGCAATTAATTAGATTAATCTTTTGGATCTTGAAATGGATTAGTGGATTGATTTTTTGAATAATTATAACATGTAACTCGATTTGGAGTGGATGGATTTTGGATCAAAATTGATCCATTGCTAGGCCTAGTAAGAACTCATTTTTTATATATTTTGGTTTTTTCTTGCACTCATGAAGATATGAGATTGATGAGGGGTAACAAAATTGGAATAACCCAAGGGAGTGGAGATGAAGTTATTTTGGGGTTAATTTATGATATTTTGACCAATATATATACACATGTACCATAGCATCTTTTAAAAATAGAAAATACAATAGATTGCTCCAACTTTCTGATCAGCTTCATTTATTGTAGAGCCAATTAAGCATCTGACTATCATCCTCCCCCTAAGGAAAGAAAGAAACACACCAACTTAGAAACTAAAGGGGCGTTTGGTTCGTAGATTTCCTAGGATTCATTGGGATTTGCATTTAAAATCCTGTGTTTGGTTCACAGATTTCAGTAAGGATTTAAAATCCCAGGATTTCATAAATCCCTTCCTTCTTTGTATTTTAAACCCCTCCCCCCTAGGATTTTAAATCCCAATTACCTTGCATTCTTCAAATTAGCAAACTTTTTCTATAAGATAATACAGATTCTGACAAATACAAATGCTGCATAATACAAATCCTTTGAAAAAATGCAAATCCCAGAGAAAAAAAATCTGCGAACCAAGCGCCCCCTAAAGGGATTGTGAATTCTGTGTACCTTTTTGCAACTTGACAGACTATACTGTTTCCTATCATATGAGTTTCAAATTATCATGGAAACCAAATGATATGGCTAGCCCTTTCAGATGTAACCATTTAGTAAGACAGAAATACGAGATATTATGTATACGTAGTAATTAATATTCTCTCTGTTGTTTTGAGGGGGAGAGAGAGGGGGGGGGGGGGGGGGGGGGGGGGGGGGGGGGGGGGGTCATACCTCACAGTTTGATCTGTGTGAATCCCAACAAGTAGAAAATCTCCAAGTCCACGAGCGAGTCTTAAAATCTGTGGAAACATAAGATCTTTGGCTTCAATAATTGAAACAACAAGAGATGTAATAAACCTTTTCAAACACAACTTTAGGAAATGGCATACATCATGTAAGTTGAAACAAAATTAGTTTGTGCTAGTAAGATTTGATCTACAAAAATTGAGAAAAACAAAGAAGAAACTTTATAATGGTAAATAGTTATGTAGATTTAAAAGTAGTTGAGCATTATGTATGTAGATTGAAGAGGAGATTGGCAGCCTTGAGGTATCATAGATTATATCTGGTTAACACAGTATAGTAATTCAAAGCAGAAAATATACAACTGAGGCATGTAAACGTGCAGACAACTGACTTAGATCAGCTGATATAAACTGAAGTTTATCAGCCTACCTCCACATGACCAGCATGAAACAGATCAAACGCACCATCTATATAAACTATGCGCGAATTCGGTCCAGCTGCCTGCAAAAAGACCAAAACGAGCGAGAATCCTCAGTTACTGTAGGTGTATCGAACAAAGGCTAGGTTCACAAAATGTTTGACTAAAGTATCAAGTTACATACTCCATCTAATTTAAAATTCCCCATGATTATCACATATATATTAATTTTAGTTTGCATCAAATATTAACTACGTTTACATGTTTTTAACAAAAGTACTCCTTTCCTTTTAGTCTTTTGCCTGAAACAATAGTTTGAAGGAAACTGAACCTCTACAATCCATACATAACTGAGGTCTGATGTACCCACTGAAACAAAGTGTGCACCTGCACCATCAGTTATCAATAGCTACTAGCTTGACTTTACAATAATTTACGATCCTTTACTTTTTTGGGACATGAATCAGATATTACCCAATAATTTCATTGATCCCTAGGACTTTTGTGAATCATCACTGCCCTAGAAATGTAAGATTTTTAATGCAAGTTTCATATCACTTATCACTAATGCATAGCACCCTTCCCAACAAAGAAAACAATGGAGAACCTCTATCTTCTCTGCTTCTAAGTCAATAGAAGTAAATGTTTTTCTATTCTATCGAGAGAATTATCTAGTTGCGAAAGTTGAATTTTAGTCTTAGAATACGATAAAATACTGCAAAGGCCTAAGATAAAGATCCGAAGGTGTGAAGTCTTTTATCACCCTCGAATTTAAAATTGGTAATCATTTAGAACACTCCGGTAGATATTGAGAAATTGTTATAGTAGAAATCAGAATTCCGAATCCTATTAATAACTAATATAAACGAAATGTTATGGGGAAAAATAGAACTCAAAAACAAGAAAATATGCATTAGCACCTTTTCATTGGAAAACTGAACAATCCTGCGAGATGTGGGGAGAAAATGAGAAACTCGAGTTCCACTGCCAGAGACACCATCATCATATTTCTGGCTGTGACCATGGCTAAATTGTCTTTGCAACGAAGCATGACTAGGGCTGTCTCCAGTGGTCCTCTCCCTTACACAAAGAAGCATCCGCCCTATACAATTATATATTACAAACTAGTGTGGCCCAATTCCATGATGTGAGGGAATCGAGATGGAGCCCACAAAATGAAGTGGATAAATGAACTAATGGAGGAACATAACTAGACGGATAGAAAAAAAAAACCAGTTTCATTTCATAGGTCCGTTTCCTCCCCTTTTTATGGTGCAAGTAGGAAGTACTAGTATATTCTTTCATAATTTAAATCAGATTCTAGACCTAGGTTTTAAGGAAAGAATAATGCATACCAACAATGTCTGTGCTTGACACTCCCTCTGTTCGCTTTATCTGCTTGTAACGGCCAGCTTTTTTTGCAAGTGCATATGCATCAGTTCCATCAGGAAGAATGCATGGATCATCCCCATGAATGATATAATCTATATTGTACTCGTCAAACAACTTTCTCATGAATTCTTCGGTTATAGCATAAGGTGCATCAGGAATGACTTCATCAACCCACTTCACAGCACTCACCATGAGCATCCTAAGATTAAAAAAAAGAAACCATGTTATTTTATACTTGGTGCTATATTAAACATATACTGATAAATTAGATAAAGAATGCCCAACTTCTTTACTTCCTGATGTGCATAAATTTATTTCTTTATTACTCATTTGGGGATTTAGGGGTAAATGACTACTAAAATAGAAGAACAATATGATATTGATTACTTGTTCTCATTTTGTGAAGGAACAGCCATCAATAACTTGATTATGATCATATGTCTAAATAAATATCAACTGATAAGACTCAACTTACTCTTTGAGATGGCATGAGCGATGTCAAAGTGAAAAAAGTGTGTTGAGCTAATTCTATACATGTATCCTTAGGGTATTCCATACTTCAAAAACAGTATATCCGTATTACAGCCCAACTCATAAGAACTATATTTTCTCTGCTCCATTACTGATTATGTTCAAACAAGTAGGGATTTATTTCATGTTAAACCAGTGATCCCCTGTTAATCGAATCTAAACTTAAATTGTCTTAGACTTTCCTGGTGTCCTTTGTCCTTCTTTCTTATCCTCCCACCTTAACGTCTCTCATTGGAAGAAGCCCAGACATCCCAAACCACATATAAGGTTAATCGATTCTACGATTCTATAACTACTTTTGAAACGTCTTTTCTTCATCAAATACATCACCATTGAAAGATGTACAACCCACTGAAATTCCTCACCACACGATACGTAAATTTAGTGATAATAATAGCTCAAAGAAGGCTACTAAACTGTAATATTGTCCTCATGGTTTCTGCTCATCATAAAAAACCTTTAAGAAAAACTTCAAATTGTAGTGATGAATCTCTCCTCACAAGTTCAACATATCTATGCCAAATATATTCAAGGCATTTTTATCGAAACTCTGAAACTAACACACCTATCCAATCTGAAGTCTAAAATGCCCAATTTCCACTCTATTAATTGTATCTAAACTACTAAACACGAAAACATAGATTGCACGGAAGAAAAACAGTACACCTACAATTCTACAGACACACAACAATTAAAACAAAGGCATCAACTAAATCATTACACAGGCTTCAAACATGGCATGTAACCTAATTCAGAATAAATCACCGACTGCATGAATCTCCAAAACTAAACAATTAAAAGAAAATTAAAACATCATTTGGTCCGCCCAATGGAATCTCAGAGGAATCGTTAACATGTGAAGAACAAATATTTCATTTTAAAGAAAAAAAAACATTTGTAATGTAACGTAGAGAACCTTTCATGAAGAGGGGTAACGGGAGGGCCTTTATTAGCAGTGATTTCATCATCGCTAACAACACCAACAATCAATTGATCTCCGAGAGCACGAGCTTGCCGGAGTGCGTTGCAGTGGCCGTAATGCATCATGTCAAAGCAACCATCCATGTATACACGAATAGGTTTCTTCTTCTTCTTCTTCCTGTTGGCAACAATACTCAGAGGAGAAATCTCCGGCCAAGCAGCGCATAATCCCATAACCGACAGCCCTGCCACCAAACCTCCGATCAACCATGTCGCCAGAAACCGCTTCGAGCTGTCTAGACCTCCTCCTCCTCCTCCATCTACACCCATCTTCAACAACGATTCTCATTCAACAAAAATTCTCTTTGGTTTTTACCCCTTTTTTACTCTAATTTGCCTTTTATATATTCTTTCTTCTTTCCCCTTCAACAAAAATGTTTTTGATCTTTTTTGTGTTAGATGAGATAGATTCCTTTTTGGTCCGGTCCAGGGCTTAACTCGAGCTCGAACTCGATAATAAAACTCGAGCTCGAACGAGCATTAGTTTTGAGACTCGAGCTGGACTTGATAACTACTCGATACTATCGATCTCGACTCGACTCGACTCGATTCGGGATAAATGAAATCGAAATATAAATATGAAATATTCAATCTAATTTAATCCCAACAACAAGAAACAATGTTAAAAATGTAAGAATGTAATAGTAAGTTTAGTATTTTATAGTTTGATTTATGTAATAGTGATAAAAATATAATATTACAAAGTTGAAAGGTAAAAATGTAAACATGTATACTTAGGTTGATTAGGCTCGCGAGCCTATCGATTAGACTATTTTAATACACGAGCTAGACTAGATTACTACTCGAGTAGCTCGAGCTCAAGCTCAGCTCGATTAACTGTGAGTTGATTTTGAGTTTTTTATGAATCGATCACCGAGTAGCTCACGAGTTGTCTCGTCTCGTTTACACCCCTAAGTGGTATTGAGTGATTATTTTTTATCTTGTATTTTTTTTGACACGGATCAGTTAGGGTTTTCGATTTTTAGGTTCGTTATCAAACTCGGATTTGTTAATCGATTAATATAAAACAAATTCGTAATCATATATCACTAATTTTATATAAATAGAATTTAAAAAATTAGTAATTATATATCAATAAGGTTGTTAGCATATCATTAACAATCTACTTTCATTGTTCATCAAGATCTCCAAAATTCATTATCACGTTATGTATTATCAGAGTCGTTTCTTAGATTTCGAAGAAACTGTACAATAAACTTAAAAGAGACCCTAGAAAATTTTGAATGTATTTGTGAAGTTCACTGATGCAATAAAAGTTATTATTATCATCATTAACTTGTATTATTAAGATTAATATTAGTATCAGCAAAATTAGTTTAATTTGTATCAATATTTGCATCATTAAGATTCACAATGTTAACATTAGCATCGTTTTAAATAAACTTATTTAGATTTCCGCTTTGTGAGTTTTCAATTTTTTATTTTATGTTTTTTTAATCCAAATTCATATTTTCTCATCCTAAAAGACATAAAACTTATTATAAACGAAATTAAAAAAGAAATGTCTTAATGTAGTGATGAATGTAGAATGATTTATAAGGATTAGAATTAAATTGTTGAAACTTAAATGTTGAAAAAAAAAATGTTTTAAAAAGTTTTAAAAAATATGCGCACATAAAATCAAACACAAAAAACAATATTCTATAGATGTATAATTAACTAATTATTTTACTAATTGCTAATCAAGATCTAAACACTAAAGAAAAATCCACATGGAATATGCTAAAGTGGTTTTAGCCTTAGCATTTATTCTTGTTGTCATGTAAATTGAAATTAAAAAGATAAAGGCATAATGATGGTAATACTTATTTTATAAGGGGACCAAAATTGTGTATATATATTCGGTGATATTTCTTGAGACCCTCAAGATTTGTGGGCCCTGTGCCGAAGCCCAAGCTGCCGAGTGTTGCACAAATACTTATTAAAGAGACGTTAGATGTGAATAATATGTTAGAATCATCAGCGCTTGATATAGTACTCCTAAAACAATAATATAATTCTTAAAAGTGTGACTAATCCAACACTATAATATCATCATCTTCGTTATCACAGGTGAGAATCTCTCTTTGATATTTAATTAGTTGTGAATTGTGATTGTTGTTTGAGTAGACGTTAGATCACCATATAAAATGTGATCCATTTATGAAGTTTATGTAGACACGTTTTTTAAAGCTATATAACCTCTACATCTGAAAAAATGTCTACATGAAGACGGTCTAGCAATATTAAAAGGCTATCTTGGATCAATATATCAAATATAAACAACGTACTTGAAATTCCCCATTGCATAGAGGATCTATAGCTCTTTTCAATCTCCCCACAGCGACACTATTATTGCTAGCATTATCGATTGAGATAGAAAGAATTTTATATTTTATACCAAAAGCATTTGTTATTATCATTAAAACCTCGAGTATATGTTTGTTTCCATGCGGATGGAAAATTGAAATTTTAAAAATTAAACGGATAATTCGGGTACCCGAATAAACATGATTTCTATCCGATCCCTGAACCGAAATTGTTTTTCGGGTACCATTTAACCCGATTAACAAAACCGAAAACCGAAAAACACGACCCAAATAACCCGTTTAAGATTCGGTTCGGGTGAGTTATTCGGATTCAGTTATTTTGCACACCCCTACGAGCTGACAAAAACTTCACCATGTTGAGTACATTTACAATAAAAACCTAGCCCTATTATTTGGACAAAAACCACGACGTAGGAAAAAAAAAGTGTAACGCGTGTATTCTCCCCATCACTTGAATTATTCGGATTGACATAATCCAATGTCACAAACCAAGTTCTTTGTTGTTGATATCATCAAGTGCCTTAGTAACCAAGTCCACATCGATTAACCATATATTATGTATATGCAAAACTAATGAAACTTGCTTTGATAAGTTAGTAAATATAAACTCACATTTCATTATCCCCATAAGATATTATAAAATATTATCTTATTTCAACCTCTTTTCATAAACTACAATGATATCTCGATAAATGATTTAATAGATCAATATATCAAGTTATATATAACGACAATAATAAACAATGTGTCATAGCCACTATCATCATGTCAATATACATGTTTGGCATGTGGTAAAACTGAATTATCCATTGAACTTCGAGTTCATATTCTATAGAATGAAAGAACTAAAATTAGAGAGTGATAAATCTTTCGAGTTTATTTACATTCGATCTGTTTATCTTTTCTCCCAATATTAGAAAACTAATTTATTACCAACATCAACCATAAACAAATTTTCCATTGAATTATCATCAAGGATTCTAGCCATTATATATTCCCCAATATTTCTAGAGACCCTTCACATATACCATACTAAAAGTAAATTATATGCTAAAATATTTAGTCTCTGACAAAAAATCATTAGTAATGAGAAGGAAACATAATAACTTGTTGACATTTAATTTTTTTTGGGTGGTAAAACTTGTTTTGCCAGCTAGAGAATGTTCAGATGGTGAGCAGTTCAGTATCAAGTCAGTAACGAAGCTAGTATGATTCAATACGAATTTATGATATTTTTGCGTAAAATAGAAATACCCAAAACAGAAGTTGCATTTTTTTCTCTCGTAATTGTTAACTTTGCAAATTGCAATCAACTAAAGGCATTTGGTAAATGTTACAACGAAAGCAATGTGTATATGAACTTCAGGATTTTTAAAACAAAAAACCAAACCTATAGGTTTTCTTTTGCAGTTTGGTTTTTTTCAGTTCAAATTTTGGTTTTCTTCGGTTTGATTTTGTGGTTTTTTACTCACCCATAGCTAAAATGATGCAACATGTAACTCAAATGGTTAGGACCTAAATTCGTAATTTCGACAACCACAAGAACAAAAGGTGTAATTTTATCTGATTTCTATCTTTAAATTCATGTCACTTGATGAAATCATTCAATCAAACACCAAACTTTAACTAGTGTAACTAATCACAAGCAAATAATTAACCAAATTAGACTGTCCTCATAATTATGAAATAGGGTTTATTATGAAATTAAAAAAAAAAACCAACATTTTTCATAGATTTTGCGTTTTCGTCCCTCCGTGTTATTTTTCTGTAGAAAAGTCCTCAAGTTATTTTTTTTCCTTGGTTTCAAGGCTGTTCCGTTGATTTTTAAGGCCCCGGACGAAAACGTATAAAAGGGTCCTACACATACATAAACACACACACATATACACACGTTTACGTGTACAAACATACTTTTTGTTTTCTTTCCGTCCATAAGTTAAACAAATCAACTTTATATTATTTACGTTGAGAACTTATGAAATTATGAGCCCTATGAAAATTTGGGCTCTGGACGATCGCCCCTTTGGGCGCCTTCAGGGCCCTGTTTGGTTTTGTAAAATTTGACTATTAGAGCCCGATTATAATTGGTAAAGCAGGTTTTTAAAAACTGAAAAATCAGGTTCTGATAGCCAAATTTCACTAAACTAACTAAAAAACTGATAGCCAAATTTCAATAAACCAAACAGAAAATTTTAACTTGAGGTCTTTCCTGAAAAAGAAAAAAGCATGCATGAACGAAAACACAAAAACCATGAAAACATGTTGGTTCTTTTTCATAATAAACCCTATGAAATAAGAGCAAAACAAGTTTAAAATCTGATGCGAGACTACGATGAAAAGTTTAATGATATTATATGACATTTGTTTTATAGTTTCGAGTGGCTTACGCTCAAGTGTACTTACAACAAAGCACTCGATACCCAAAAGCCCGACGAGGCCGAAAGCTAAATGGTATATCAGAGCTCCCCTTCTAAAAAGTAATCAAATTATTTTGCTATCCCTTGCTCTCACCACATCCCTAATGCCATGAATACTACACACAGACTCTACCCAAATAAATATTATAAAACAAAAATCAGGAGAATCAAATTGCCTAACCTAAAAAGTAGAAAGTTGTTTGTCGAGGATCCCATCAGAAAGCGAACGAATGCATATAGCACAGGCGGTTGATTACTTACTTGTCTTGATTATGGACAGATGGAGATCATCGTCACATGGAAATCAGGTCCAGCGATTATAGTTTCTTTTTTCTTTTGTAATTACGGGTTCACATTGCAATCACTCAAGAAACGATTTTCACGGTTCAGAAACTTTCTCCAGTGTACTTTATAGCTCGGGATACCCAGCTCAAGCCAGGGTTTCATGTTGCCGTTGAAGTGTAATACAGCCGCTTTGTTGATAGCTTCGTTACTAATACCGTAGTTATGACCCAATCCAGACAACACCCATGTGTCATCAAGAGCAACGAGTAACCCTTGTAAGGCGAGCATCGTTGCTCCTAGTGTAGTGCTTGTTTCGTCCTCTCTCTTTTCCTTCTGTTTTCATCCAAACAAAAAAAAAGTGATTGTCGAAACATGTCCTTGGATCAAATTATAGCATAAATTTTTGCTTTTTTAGTATTTATGGCAACAATTAATAACATTAACTTTTATATTTTTTACCATTTATAGCAAAAGGTTATAAAGAGGTTGTTACTATAAATGATTTAAAAAAAATACAAAAAGTTATTAATGATACAAAATATAAAAGTTGATGCTATTAGTTATAAAGGGTAAATTACTAAAAATAGTAACAACCTTTTGACTTTTTATCATTTATAGCAACATTATTTATTTTTTGTCACTAATAATATCAACTTTAGTATTTTTTTCGTATCAATAATATCAACTTTTGTATTTTGTATCCTTAATAGCAATAACTTTTGTATTCTTTTTATCATTTATAGCAACAACTTTTTTAAGTTTTGCTATAAATGATTAAGAAAAATGTAAAAGTTGATGCTATTAATGATAAAAAACAAATAATGTCGCTATAAATGCTAAAAATGCACAAAGTTGTTTCTACTTTTAGCAAGGGAAAATTAAACAAAAAACCAACGTACTTTTGGTATTTTTCGATTAAGTCACTGTACCAAAAACGTTTCCATAAAAGTCCTTCAACTTGAAATTTTTTACGAATTGTGTTGTTTTATGGGATTTTTTAAGTTTCACAAGTTTTTCATAAGATTTTGTTAAGTTAAAGGACTTATATACAAACATTTTATGTGTAGTGATTTTTACGAAAACATTTTTAGGTTGAGGGACTTTTGTGAAAACATTTTTGGTACAATGGCTTATTCAAAAAATACTGAAAGTGCGTTGGTTTTTTACATGATTTTCCCTTTTAGCAATTAGCCCTAAATATAAAAGATACAAAAGTTGATGTTATTGATGATAAAAATAAATATTGTTACTATAAGTGATTAAAAGGCAAAAAGTTATTGTTAATTTTAGCAATTGACCCTTAAATATACAAACAAAAACACAAAGCTTAAGCCTCTCACCTGATGCACCAAGCTTTCATACGTTCTAGTGACGTCTCGTTCCCTCCACCCAACCAAATCAATAATGTTTAACCCGGACATCCAAATACAAGAGTCAGCATCGTAATTTCCCTTTCTCAAATAACTTTTAAGTGCACCCAGTCTCACCTTGCACGACTGCAATGCACCGATGACTTTCCCATCCATGTCAAGACTCCACAAGGCTGACAGATCACGCTGGACAACAATATCATCATCAAGAACAACAATTTTCTTCAAAGTTGGGAATATCTTTGGAAGGGCGAAATGCAAATGAGAAAACACCGAGATATATTCTGTTCTACTTTCTGTACTAGATACTTTATCACCACCACTACCGAGGAAAGAGATACGTAATTCTTGGGGCACTGACAAATGAGAATATATAGCTCTATCTAAGTCGAGATCTTCAATGTTCAACACTTGAACTGTAGCATCCTTGTAAGTATTAGTAAAGAACCACATCTTCATGGAAAAGAAACTCTGCTTGTCCGTCAAGACATGAAACACCTGCTTCCTACTCGCCTGGAAAAATTACAGATGAAAATGTTATAGAAAGAACTGAAACTATATATATATAGGGTGAGTTTCATGTAAAAACCATAAAATATCATAAAAACTCGCATCACAAGACAATTTTTTTGCATCTCGAGTCATAAATTTTGCATGCTTGATTTTTGCATCATGGTAATAATTTTTACATCACATGTTGCAAAAAAGAATTTTTACCATGGTTATAATTTTTGAATTTATGATGTAAAATTTTTAACTAAGATGCAATAAAGTCTTGTGATGGGGTTTTTTAATGAAAATTTTGGTTTTTACATATTCCCCAATAAATAAAAATGCACTATATATATATATATATACACACACACACACACACACACACACATACACACACACACATATATATATATATATATATATATATATATATATATATATATATATATATATCTGTGTGTGTAGTGATACAAGAACATACTCTCGCATGCGTAACAGTCGAATTAATTACTACAGACGAAGCAAGCACATTGTTGGAAAATATAACATAGTGAAGCAGCTCTGGATTTGAAGTCTCTGCCTGAACAGCATCCACGGGTGAAGTTTTAAAATACTCGACAGTTAGTCGCATCGTGAGACAATGGAGACTCTTTGGTGTTGTTTGAACTGCAAGTTGGTAAAGAAAAGCACTCTGCTTCATATGAAAGTTGGCTTCATCTTCTGTTAGATCAACTAGCTGTCTTAATTTTTTATCAACATTGTTACAGTCCACTGTAGCTGATTTTGCTTTGGTAATTGTACTTTCCATCTTCTGCAGCTTCTTTTCAACCCTGACCCAACACCCACCATTTTATCTTTAGCAGCTATGAAATTTAAAACATATAAATACAATGCTCAACTACTCAAAAATATGTGTTTGGTATATATATGTCATTTTTTATTCTCGCATTGAGGTTTTAATAGAGGCACAGAGTCCAAGTACAAACAAGTTGAATAGATTGGTGATCAACTGTCATTTCCACAAGACAAGGTTGCTACTCATGAAGGCATGGTAACGAGCCATGGATTATGTCATACCCCTAGTTGTTCCTTCTCTCCAATATTGACAATATGAACCACAGATTACTCCACTGAAGATACAAGACCACAAAGTACGGGACCAATGTTCTAATGGCATGGCCCGCATGGGTAAGGCACAAATACTGATTGATCCACTAAACTTATAAATAAGCTTGCAATAAGCAGATGAGTAACAATTAGGTAAGAGTTTCTGATTATTCAAGAGCTTTCTGTCGTTGGCAGTATTCCAAAATGATCAAAGGTAGGTCACTAGGTCTTAAAATTTTGCACCCAAGCAGCCAGCATTTTAAAATATACATATTGTGGCAATACAAGATTCTATGACAAGATTGATACTTTTTTCCCCAATACTTGAAACAAATCCTAATAAAAATATATCTGGGACACTGACAAGTTTCAAATTACCAAACTACAAAAACATCAAAGGAGAATTTTCCAGTTGGTGTTACTTACACCAAATCAGCAAAAAAAAATGTCACCGGAAAACAGTAATTATGGAACTGAAAAACCGGATGTATAGAAATGGCATGTATACCAAAGGAGATCACTCAAGTTTCTCCACAGGAGCTAAATTTACCATCATCTCGACCCATAGCTTCGTATGTTGTGTGTGGGTTGATCATCGACGGAATCATATCCTAAGCAATCTAGTTAAGGATCCTTGCGTTTTATAGAGTGGTAGCATATAAGAAATTTAACATTCAACTAGTTTGGTGAGGGCTGCTTCATGTGGATGTGTTCTGATTTGCATCCCTACTATTATTTAGAGGGAGATAGAATATCAAAGGGATGAAGAAGGGAGCATTCGAATAATATTTCTGTGTTTTCCCATTCCTTTTTTGTCATTAGTCCATTACATGATAGCCTATGTGGTACCAAAGGTTGTTCGAGTGGTTGACACGTCATGCTTTAAGAATACTGCTACCCAACTTTTGTAATTTTGCTAGTACATGCTTATTTTTTGGCTTTACCTTGTTGGCACATCAGGTTTCCACCTACTCATTCCATGCAATCTAATTTTTTGCATGTTTAACATTTAACCAGTTAAAGGCTTAAAGCATCAAAGATTATACACCAATTTAACTCATCAAAAGAATCTTCCACCATTCTAAAATTCAGTGACATTTACTATTGATGCATCAAAGGTGATACGCCAAGGGTGACAGATACATTTTTCGTTACTGAGCCATGGTTGTAGATATTCAAGACAGTGGTTTTTAGGTTCCACGAGCTTTTCATCCATGTAAAGAAAAAAAGATGGCATGCCTTTCACGCAGAGACCATAAGTTGATCAACATCTCAGTTCACAGAGTGCATGAAAAGACATCATTTTCTATTATGTACGCATGGGAGACTTGGAGTATAGATGTATAGATTCAGAACATTAATATAAGGACCAAACAGTGTTTAGTGACAAAAAAAAACGTAGCATAAAAGGGAACAGTATATATATTCTTGAAGCCAGAATGTGACTAAACTTACTGGGGTGGAAGTTCTGTATCAGAGGAACTTTCACTTAGAATACGCTCAAACTCTTGAATATTTTGCTTCATTTCATGAGAGAATTGGTCGAGGTCTGGAAGCTTTGCAATACTGGGATAGTAAGCTCGAGCCACATAGAGCTGGTCCTTCATTTTCTTCACTAGAAAATCTTTCATTTTTTCCCTATGTTCATGACGCCATAAGCAATAGCTCCCAAATTTCAATTCGCACAGTTTTTCATTCTCACCAATGCCTTGGAGAGTTTTAGAAACTTCAACTGTAGAACTGACTCCAACATTCTGCATAATAGAATTAAATAAAAATATACACAATTACACATTCAACAAAAATTCAAATAGCACTATGATAACCCTTAAAAATTCTATAAAAGATATGCATACAGTTCTCTTTGGAGGTGGCTTATATACTTGTGTAGGCACGACAATACCTGCAATTATTTAAAGATGAAAAAGAACTCTTAAACAGGCAACAAGGGCAGTGAACATCTTGGTCCTATGGTGGCTGAAATGCTTGAAGAACCAACTTGATTTGAATGGCTAAAATGATTTAGAATAAGACATTCTAAGCGTAAAGATGTACCAGTTTTGTTCTCAGCTTCCTTGACAGAGTTCCTTATAAAATCCTGACAAAAATGTGCATGACAGTGAGTAAACAGGTTAATCATCCAGATTCCTTGAATATTATCTTGTTCTTATGCTTACAAATCAATCACAGGGAAGGCAAAAAGACGGTAAAAAAGGATTGGTTGAGGGAATCAAGAACTTAAGGCTTAAACTACAGCATTAACATTTAACTAAAAAACTAGTCCTGAAAAGGAGCAGATATAAGCAGCAAAAGATGATCTACCAACCATATTAAAGCCACAGGGATGTTGAAACCCCCGCACTGTACAAAGCCAATAGCAAGAAGATCCATTACATAAGAACATAAATTATACAGGCATCATCTTCCAATTTTCATAGTTATAAGTCTTGATGTAATCGCCACCGTATGGAGAATAGAAAACCCAATTTCATGTAAAGGCACACAAACAAACACAAGGCATACGAACCAACAGAAATAGCTAAATAGTCCTAGTTGGAATTTTATTTGGTATTTCATTAGAAATGTTAACCAACAAGCATCTAGAGTAATAACGTTAAAGAGATGTAGTTATATGATAGGATTAGACATAATGTCTTAGAATTCAAATGCTAATGACAGTCTCTTGGGTAATGCCTTGCCATCTTATACAACCATGCTAAGGCGCTTAGCAATACATCCAAGCTCTTAGGCCTAGAACTTGGGTGACATATCTAATTTGCTCAGAAAATTTAACATACTTTTATATTTTCAAAGTAGAATGTCGTTTTTCACTCTTATAATGGGTTCCGTAACAACTAAAATTTAACAAAATTTCTACCATTTAATATCCACAAGACAGGCATATGTGTATTGCCAACAGTCTAATACTAATAGTACAAAAGTTGAGTATTAACCATCAAAGCAGTATGCAATGAACCTTTGGAAGAGTCGGTTCAAGATTTCTCAAAAGTCCATCGACGTGTGTTGATATCCCTCCCTGCAAATATATATGGTATTAGGGTACGCAAAATTATATGAGCTTACTTTTTGGAAATCACCAAGTCTAAGACCACACTGAGTCAACTGAAAATTTGAAACCATATAACGAGTACCAGGAATGATGCATTGTTTGTTTGTCCTATTGGGATCCTTCTTTATGTGGGTGGTAAAACAATAAGCATAAGATAACTATATTTAATTCAGTAAAAAGCACTTTAACGAATGTAAAAATTGACATTACTTTTGTTAATGGTGAATCTAAAGCTGCATCCTTTCTTGATGAAGCAGAACTCCTTTGCTCATTAACATACCCTGTGAAAAGCACATCCAAATTATGTCAGTAAGTTGGTATCCATTGTCAAATGCAGATTTACGAGTTAAATCACATATCCAAATAGGGTGTCCACGCTGGAAATATTACAGATCTGACATGGGTATTATCGGTAGTGGAACATAAATCTAACCAACCTAAATTTCTCTCAAGTTCAAACATATAACACAAGGAAGTGTGTGTGTGTGTGTGTGAGAGAGAGAGAGAGAGAGAGTAAAATGAGAACTAAGAATATAGATCTAAGAGTGAAAAAGGATAGGGGTGAAACCATGATCTATAATGCAGTCATCATGCTTAGAATAGTATAAAAAGATGTAGATCTTTTCATGAAAGGATCTAAATTAAGTATACATAACATCAGGTAGTATAGCCAATAGCAATTGAACTAAAATCCCTACACTCGATCCAAATTATCCAGCAATGACACTAACTAATCAAGCGATTTCCTTCAGATTTGGATAAGAGATAACATGAACAATCAACGAAATGAACGAATGCGAAAATTAACTAGAAATAACAGATCTAATCGATCCACTTAACGAATCTAGGGCAGAAAAAGGGAGACTAACCGGTATGAGCAACACTATGAAATCCGTTATGGAGACCAAGCAAGAAAGCAAGAGGCACAAGCATCGAGAGCAAAACAAGGCCCAAAACTGCAATTACAAGCCAACTCCATCGCCGCTTCCCCGCCATGGCGCCACCACCACCGTCCTTCAATTTCATCCGCTGCCATACCCCGGCTACTTCACTATATATATATATTTATTATTATTGTTCTTTATTAGTGATGATTGTAATAAGTAAATAAATATTTACAATAATTACACTAGAGTTTTAGCTAACTTACATTTATCATCCTTATACTTTAAAAAACAAAAAAATGTTGTAACTTATTTACGGTTTTATTACGTTGGTCTCGTAATGTTCATGTTATTTTTATTCTTGTTAAAACTTTAAACTCACTACGGTTAACGTATTTTTCAGGTTAAGAAAATGACGTCAATTTTTAGTTTAAAGTTTACGTTGATAAAAACTATTTTTTTTTCAATTTGGTCAAAGGGATGTTTGTTCTTATACTAAATCTCTTATGGAATCTACGTACTTAAATAATCAATTATATCAGGTTTTGGTTTATCATTTTTATCATTTCGATTTTTTAAGTAAAAAACGTCTTAGGAACAAAATTTATAAAAGCAGATCATCTCGTTAATTTTTATTGCTCTGTACCATAGTTATAAAATAGGTAATTAAAATATGAAGAAAAATTAAAGATAAACCATCATAAAACTTAAATTATACAGGTTTAAATCTTGTATCCAGTCAATTATATTATAAAACTTAAATAATTGAAGATGAAGCAAAACGTAATTGATGGTTCGACGTTAAACCATCCTCTCTCGACGATAGCATGAACATTCCCCGTCACCACCACACACTCCTATTTTACGACTCTTGTCGATATTTTCATGAACCAATGAAGAGTATCACTTCATAGTCGATATGTTCGCTGTTCAATGAGATGAACATGGACAGAACGAGATGAACAAATTTGGGTTTGGGGGTTTTTGATTTGGTTTTCAGAGATTCATGATTTGATTTCCCTTGAAGCCCTCTCGTTCACCGACTATCACCATCGCCACCATCATTCGCATAAGAATATATAAGAACCACATGGTTGCAGAGATCTAGTTCTCAATCTTTAATAACTATTAACAATATTATAAACTAGAGTAAATTACATAAATCGTCCCAGTTGTGTTTGGCTCTGGTTATGGAAATGGTCTCTAGCTCAAAGTAAGTACATTGATAGTCCTAAAAAATAAAAAGTTGTTACAAATAAGTCCCTCAAACTAACTGCCGTTAAATAAAAATTAAATATGATGAGTAATTTCGTCTTTTTACCTATACAGTGAACATTTATGAAATTTTTTTAATATGCTTTTAATTTTTAAATTTCTATTATTATTATTAGACTAAATTACACAAATGGTCCCTGTGGTTTAGGGGTTTTGCTCTTTTTCCCTCAAAGTTTTTTTTACGCCAACAGTCCTAAAATCCAAAACCTTTAACATTTTTGGTCTCTTTCATTAGCCTCCGTCCATATTTTCATTTGAGAGTAAGGGCATTTCTGTCATTTCAGGTGAATATCTAATATAAACCTTACTTGTCTTCTTCTTTCAACAAGTTTCTCGTCTCTCTCGCTCTGCTCACTGTCGATCGTCTTCCCTAGTAACTCAACAATGGTGATGTGTAGATGTGGTATGGTAGCAACGATACAAACTTCATAAACTTCTCGTAATTCTAGTCGTTGGTTTTGGAGTTGTCATGATGTGGTAAGATATTACATGTGGTAAGGTTTTGGAACTGTCGTTGTTTGAAATATTTTTCTTGTTGTATAGGAGTCAAGCTGCAATTTCATTGGATGGGTGGATCGTACAATGTGTCCAAGTTCAACCGAAATCATTCCTGGTCTTTTGCGAGCAAAGAATAGTGTTGAACTCCTGTGGTTTCAAGCTAAAAAAGAAGCTGCAAGGCTCAAGATGTGGTTGGTTGTCACTACTACAATCAGGACCTTTTGCGACGGAAAAATCTGTTGCAAATCCATCGCAAAAGCTTATTTGCGACGGATTTGCGAAGGAATATGACGGACGCAAAAAGGCTCGTCGTAAATATCTTTGCGATGACTTTGCGACTGATAGTTGTGACGGATTTGCGTCGGGTTATAATGCGACGGATTAGCGTCGGTCCACCTTTGCGACGGATTAGCGTCGGTCGACCTTTCCGACGGATTAGCTTCGGTCGATCTTTGCGACGGATTAGCTTCGGTCGACCTTTGCGACGGATTAGCGTCGGTCGACCTTTGCGACGGATTAGCGATGGAGTTTTTGCAACGAATTTGCGATGGCTTCGGTCACAGATCCATCGCAGATTTACTATCATTTGGTGGTCTTTTCTGTTGCAAATCCATCGCAAAAAATTGGCAAAATGTTTCCGTTTTTTCAGTTTTCTATTTAACCAAATTTCCTGTGAATAAAAATCTCAATATTCTAAAGTAGTTAAAGCAATATTCTATAATTCTAAATCAAATCATTCCGATACAAAACATCATAATCTATTACAACTTAATATGTCAAATTTTAAAATTAAACTATAAAACAAATGTTTAACGGTTGTTCGGATGATTCCTTTGGGTGCTCCATTCTTTCTAGCTCCACTTCGTCACACCGTAACATTCTACAATAGAAAAACAATTAATTTGTAAGAAACTTTTTTTTAATATAAGTTTCAATCAAACCACAAGTTGCAAAATAGCATTAAAAAATATTAATCTCAATGATTTAATAATGAATTGAATGAGTGAATTAAAGTAGAAGTCATTAAAACATTACTAACACTTAATATTAAAGTAGAAGTCATTAAAACATTATTAATCTCTATAATTTCTAGCTCCACTTCGTCACACTGTAACATTAAAGTAGAAGTCATTAAAATGTTATTGGCTCGACATCGGTTCGAAAAGCTTTTATATATCTAAAGTCAAGCTATGCTTCCATGCCTTACCATCACTTGGGTGTACCATGCTTCCCTCCTTTGTGTTGTGATCAAAGTGTCAAGTCATCTCTTTGGATGTCTTTCTTGACATATACAACTTTTGAAGTCTAGGTCCAATTGGCATGTAGGTCAAGACCAAATTAGGAATCTTCTTTTGGTCAGTCTTAAAACGAGATGCACCACACCATCGGCAATGGCTTAATTGTGAATCTGCCTTATAAAACAACATGTAATGGTTCTTGCAAGCATCAATCCTTTCTTTTGGGAGACTAAGTTCACGCAAGATTTTCTTTGTATCATAGAAGGTCTTTGGGAGGTAATTACCTTTTGGTAGCATACTTTTAAAGATGGGAAGTATGTAATCAAATGTAGAAATAGGTACATTACAATGTGACTTCCAATTCAACAAAGTAGTGGCAGTCTGTAACTTTGACCAATTTGTACACCCCTCCCACAAGGGTTGATCAGCATCTTGTAACATATCATAGAACCTCTTGGCCTTTGGATTTGGTACATGTTCCTCCCTGGGATTTGAATCCGATTGTGATTGCAATGTTCGATCAAAACTGGTGGGATACATGCTATCCAATACCATGCGTCTATAACCATCAACCTCGTCCTCCTCATCATCTTCCATTGGAGTAGAAGACTGCCCCATCTCTATGATAACGGTTTCACCGTGTGCATCCCATGTATAATAATTAGGCATGAACCCTCTTGAAAGCAAGTGATTTTCAACAACTTCTCTTTCTCTATATGAATGTTTTTGCATCTAGTACAAGGACATTTGATTTGAAACAATGTCTTTCCATTACTAGTTAACTTCCTTTCAACAACTGATTCGTTAGAACATACAAAGTTTATAAACTTATCTACGTTTTCACCATAATCCAAATTAAAAAATCCATCACTCTTTTTCAACTCATACATCCATCGTCGATCCTTAGTCCACGACATAATTATTAACTACAATAACAATTGAATAAAAATCATAATCTTAACAACTACTAAAAAAGGCTTTAAGAGTATAATTAAACAAAAACAATTTACAAAATTAAAACTACAATAACTAGAAATGAATAAAAATCACAACCCATACAACACATCAAAAATAATTGATATAAAAACATTTAGAGCAAATGACATTTTTGGTCCTTGTGGTTTGATGGTTTACCCGGATTCAGTCCTTTAACCATAATAAGGTCAAATTTCATCCCTATTTTGCTAATTTTGTGCCATTTTAGTCCCTCGTCCGTTAAACTTAACGACACAACCGTTAAATTTGTAAGAATGACATTTTTACCCTTTTCATTGAGACGCTTTTAGTCCCTATGGTTTTATTATTTACCCATTTATAGTCCAACATTTATTTTTTTTATTTTATCTTTATAATTATATTATTTATAGATATACTTAATTCATTATAAACACACTTATTTTATTTATAAATATAGTTATGTTTTAATATTTTATTTACATTTACTATTGTTCGTATTTTATTTAAAATTTAACTTTTATTTTAATTTAAATATATATTTCTTTACTAATTTATTTAAAGTTCATCTTCTTTATTAATTTTAATTTTTATAATATTATTGTTGACATTTATATATGTAATTTTGTTAGTTGTGTTTACGTAGATATAATATCGTTGATATTTTTCCTCTCCACAGTCACTATTTCTTCAAATATATTCCAACCTAATCAATTATCGACACATAAATTATATACATATGTGAATATACTTGAAGAAATAATGACATTGGAAGATACTTGAAAATAGTTTACACACACACACATAGAAAATATGGTTCGAGGGAGTACCACTACTTATACAGCGTACCAGAAGCTACCACCTTTAAAAACCTTTTTTTTAAATTTTTTATTTCATAAACATGTTTTAATTAATATTATGAAGATTATATGTAAATTTAACATACATTCACATCTTCTAGCTCCTAAAAAATGATGTGAACGCACACTTACATAATTTTACATATATGTAAATTTCACATACATTCATAGGTACGCTGATTAACCTATTCTATATATATATATATATATATATATATATATATATATATATATATATATATATCCAACACATATAATATAATTTATGTGTTGATAATTGATTAGGTTGGAAGATACTTGAAGAAATAGTGACTTTGAAAAGGAAAAATATCGACGATATTATATTTACTTAAACACAACTAACAAAATTACATACATAAATGTCAACAATAATATTATAAAAATTAAAATTAATAAAGAAGATTAACTTTAAATAATTTAGTAAAGAAATATATATTTAAATTAAAATAAAAATTAAATTCTAAATAAAATACGAACAATAGTAAATGTAAATAAAATATTAAAACATAACTATATTTATAAATAAAATAAATGTGTTTATAATGAATTAAGTATATTTATAAATAATATAATTATAAAGATAAAATTAAAAAAAATAAATGTTGGACTATAAATGGGTAAATAATAAAACCATAGGGACTAAAAGCGTCTCAATGAAAAGGGTAAAAATGTCATTCTTACAACTTTAACGGTTGTGTCGTTAAGTTTAACGGACGAGGGACTAAAAGGGCACAAAATTAGCAAAATAGGGATGAAATTTGACCTTATTATGGTTAAAGGACTGAATCCGGGTAAACCATCAAACCACAAGGACCAAAAATGTCCTTTACTCTAAAATTATAAAAAACATATTTACTTTACAAATGATCTACACCACTTATTGTGTAATAAAAATAATAAATATATGTGACAAATGCCCTTTTGGACCCACACATGTAAGCACGTTTGAAGTTATGAAGGGTTCATATAAAAACCGTCTGTTATTTTTGTAAAGTCTAATTCAATAGAAATTTTAAAATTTTCTTTAATCTCAAGAAAACATACTTTAAATTCTATCATTTACTGTCTAAAAAAGACATATAAAGCTTGTGAACCACCAGCTATAACTTTCCTGTGATCCTACAACAGAGCTTCAATAAATCAACCATTTCTAAACAGAAACAAATCCTACCTATTGTTGTCAACTACGATCGATGACTCAGTTGCAAAAAGCCGACTCAGCCAGATCAATAGCACGAGCCAGACCAGCTGCTTTGTTTTCGCACTCCTGTTGCTCATCCTCTGGAACACTATCAGCTACAATACCAGCTCCGGCTTGTAGGTAAGCTATCCATTGCTTTCGCTTGGTCACTTCCTTGTATAAGTACATTGTGTCATAACGGGCTCCAGTTGGGAACACCATTGTCCGGAGAGAAAGTGCGATGTCCATTTCGCCAGAAAAGGAAATCCAACCAAACCCTCCGCTGTAGGGGCCACGTCTCGTGACTTCTAGTTTATCGATTAGTTCCATGGCCTTCACCTGTGTCGAGTACAAGTTTTTTGATGAATTTGGGGAGCAGTGGATGGGGTGTGGAAAAAGGGTGAAGAGCAAACCTTTGGAGCACCACTGACTGTTCCAACAGGAAGTGCAGCACGAAGGGTGTCCCAGCAAGTGAGATGATCGAGCAACTCTCCGGTCACCTTTCAACACCAAAAAGGACTTAGTCATGGTGATTCAAGTTTTTCGATACAAGTGATTTACAAGACTTTTCATCTAAACATCTATAAATACTAATAAAAGAGTAACTATACTCATTTATTGTGAAACCACGTGTCGTCAGCATGAATCGACACGTGACATTTATAGGTTTAAAATAAATAAAAATTTAAATTATATCTATCCAAATATAATATAATCTACATTTAAATTCAAATCAAATCAAATCAAATCAAACAAATCTAATACTCTACTAACTTATTAATTGTAATATGATATAATAAAAGTTTAAAAAAATACAAGAAAGTAATTCCTATTCATATATATATTTAGACATATATAAAATTAATAGTTCATAATAAAAATATTAATATCATTCTTATATACTTTTGTTTAAAAAAATATTTATACCTTTACCTTTTAATTTTTTATATTTTATATATATATTAAAAATATCGCGTAATACGCGGGTAATAAACTAGTTATTCTACTAAAGATGCAAAGACCTCTATCATTTATGAGATTAAGCAATTTGAAAATAGCAGGGTTAGTTACATAAAAAGGTAATCAATTTTAGGGTTTTTCTTGTTTAAGGTAACAAACTTTCAGTATTTTTCTATTTTGGGAGACCGATAATATCGATGCATGTAAGTAGTAAATTTGACGTAAATATGGAGACGGCCATTTCGAGATTAGCGGCAGACTAAAACAAAATTTATAAAAAAGTTTGAAAGTTTGTTACCTTCAATAGAATTTTTTTTAAAAGTCTAGTCCTTCCTTCTGGGATAAAAATGATAATGTTGGTTTTTTTTAAGAAAATAACCCGAATTAGAAATGCAAAGAAACCATTATACCATACACTTTTTGTCCAAGAAGTTCTTGCAAAAGTTGTTTACGCGTTTTTCACGCCAAAAACTTGTAGGATAGCTTGAAAAGTCACTCTCTTTCTAAATTTACCAATGAATAAAGATGTTGTGTTAAAAGAATTTAATAGACAAGCAGATAAGTAGAGTCTTACAGTGGAACTGATATGCATCACATGGGAGTACCGTTCAATGGTCATAAGTTTTTCCACATTCACCGAACCACATTTTGTGACCTGCATTCGAGTTGTAAGTCAGCAATAGGCTTCAAGACAGTAACATTTAGAACCAGTATGAATATCTTTTTGGAGCAACCACAGAATCCGATCTTGGTCGACTAATCCACGAACCATGATCACACAGATTCAAATCGGGAGACTGGCATGACCACACAATCACACATGTTGTCTTTTCTTTTTTTTGTTTTTTTTTTTTTTTCCACTAGTCAAGTTAACAACTTGTAGGAACTATAGAATCATTCAGTTGAATGTTGAAATGAAAGTTGAAAGAACCTTTCCAACGTCATTCCTTCCCAAGTCAACCAGCATGACATGTTCTGCACATTGCTTTTCATTGTTTAGTAGCTGCTTCTCCAACTGTTCATCTTCATCAGGAGTCTTTCCTCGTCTTGCAGTCCCAGCCAAAGGTCGATTAACAACTGTGTTCTGTCAAGAGATACGTAATTGGTGATATTTTAAGAGAATATGACTAGTAATGGATGCCAACCGGTAAACTAAAGAAATTACATTTTTCACACGAGTGAGAATTTCTGGGCTCGAACCAACCAAGATACACCCTCGAGCCTGATAATGTGAAACATCACAATGAGTTGAGTAAAACATAAGAATAATTGGAAAAAAGATTGAACCTAGACTAAAAATAATGCACCTGTAGATAAGTCATATATGGACTTGGATTCACAACTCTTAACGCTCTGTAGATCTCAAAGGGATCTGCAAATGTACGGCGTTCAAAGCGTTGGCTTAAGACAATCTGGAAAATATCACCTGCAAGGATGTGTTCTTTTGCTTGCAGTACTGCCGCCTTGTATTCTTCACGCGTCATGTTAGAATGGTTCAAAGGAGTTCCAAAGTGGTGGGTGCTTAATTCCACAGAACCCGGAAGTAACTTTGGGCTAATGATTGAGAACTAAGTAAGGAAATTATCGTGAAATGAAATGGATTGTAGAACCATATGAAGGCTACAAATAGAAGAAAAATACTTACGGATCAACATCATGTACTTTAGACACCAATGTCTCCAACCGTTTGACTCCATCTTTATAAGCTTCTTCAGTAGAAGAATACTGATCCAGCCTCACCCAGTGAATTATATATGCTTTCTGACAATCAAAACATTCACTCGGTGAATTATATATTAGTTCTCTCGAAACGGGACATGAATAAAATAACTGGCTATTCCATGTACAGGCAGAAAGTTCTTATTTCAAGATGTATTCCATCCAACCGTATTTTTAATTATGCTGTGAGCCTGTGAGTGGAGTACCTTCTGCACATGATCAAACACAATCACATCTTCATACAATCCGAGATGAATGTCTGCTAAATTCCTATCATCTTGTGGTGCATCTATAAACAATAGCTTCTTCTTCTCTACATACCGAACTGTGTCATATGAAAAATAACCAACCCACCCACCTGTCATGATTAGGATTTCAAATTGTAAGTGAGGACATACCCATAAACCATGGTAGTCACAAAAGATTCTTTAAAATTTTTCATTCAATCTTGAATGATAAATCATGGATTTCTGTGATACATCAAGTTGAAATCACTTTCATTGTCGGTAGATTAGAATTGGATGATCTATATGTGGTCATTTACCCTTCCTCAAACATTCCAAGTTAAAAAAGAATTTAATACGCTTTTTAGGGAACGGGCATTAATGCTTCACCAGCCCATATTTATCATAATGAATAAATGCTTACGGCTTACCTATAAACTACATATGTAAAAACAAGATAAAAGGTGCACAAACACACCCCGTAGCCAAGATAGGGAACATTATCCCAAATAAGAAAGGACGACTACACTTAAGAAACAATGTTCCATTATGATTTACGCCCGGTGTTTCTTTCAACTACCCCACCACACGAGGATTAAATCTTACTCTGCCTTCATATTGACATCATGTTATTCTGACAGGATGCAACATGTAAAACCTATAGTAACTATAGTCAATTATCTGGTAGTGGTTATCACAAAGAAAAATTAAGGGGCAATAATAGAGTATACAACTTTTCTCCTTATAATGTCTTCTTAAGTTGTATGAGTGTGACTTCCTGGAACCAACTCTTAAAGAGATAATTAGAAACACAAAGGATACAACAATATCATTTATCGCAAAGAAAATTTGAGGGGCAATAATAGAATATACAACTTTTCTCCTCATAAATGTCTTCTTAAGTTGTATGAGTGTGACTTCCTGGAACCAACTCATACAGAGATAAGTAGAAACACAAAGGATACAACAATATCATTTAGCAAACAAACAAGTATATTCCATCAACACAATATCATACCGCAAAATGTGTCAGGAAGGTCATCATGAAGTTGAGGTTCCCAACCATCTGAGAGACTTTTTGGAATTTCCAAAGGATCATCAACAACTTTTTCAGTCAAACTCCCTTTCTCATGATCCACAACAGTGACATTGTTTTCTTTAGCAATAATTTCAATCGTTGGATCAGACCCAACAACGCTGTATCGACCCTAACAAATGAAGATCAAGATATCAAAAAATCATCTACAATCAAACATTGTTATCTTCTCATCAACAGCTTCTGAATATCCAGTCTGATAATCAAACACACAGGATATGTTTCTCTGTTATGGACTTTTATTACCTTAAATTTTTTTATCATCAGACAATAATTTTTATCATTCTAGTTCTTTGCTCCAATGTAACAAGTAATAACAATGAATTTTATAGCTGAAATTTGATTATTATTAGGACTAGGTGAAAGAATTAGAGAGAGTAGTGAAAATGATCTTACAACTTGTGAAGATCGAAAACCAGGCTCAACAGACTCAAAAAGAAAGCTAGGAGCCTCCCGATCATCTTCTTTAACCAGACACCGGTAAGCAAGCACCGGCGTCAAGTGATCAGCAAATATGCATCTGTGAAGCGGCACCAAATTCCCTTTCCTTGCAGCGTCAAAGAACTCTGCTTCATTCGCAACTACACGAGAAATGTCGTGTATCAAATTAGCAAACAAAAACAAAAACCTCACATTTCAATTACAAAACTCATTCTTATTCCAACGAACTTCCAAAATCGTATAAATTGGCAACCATTTCCGATTCAAAATTTCAAATCAACTACTATCAAACAAAAATAATAATAATAATGCTACTGTATTCAAGTATCTGTATACATCCAATCCAACGCGCGCAACAAAGAGTTAATTACCTAGAGATGGAGATTGAAGAACACATCGAAGTGGACTACGAATGCGGAAGGAAAGCGAAGTACGAGTGGTAGCGGCGACTTCAGCGTGCAAGGGCGGAGAAAAGCGGTGAAACGACGGTGATTGTCGGAGAGAAACAGCTAGGGATTGCATCATTCAGCGACTCCAAAATGCACATGAAAATGTAACAGGACGAAAATGGAGGATGGATGCATATATATATACTGGCAGAGCAATAAATGCAGATGGAGATTGGAAGATTTGCATTTTGTAATAGTGACTGACGGCCGTTGGTTGCTTCCATTGGATGTGTTATGTTTTATTTCTTGCAAGATTTTTTCCTAAATCACAAAATATGCATTAATCATTTGTATATTTTATATTTAATATATTACCTTTTGCATTTTATTAATTATAAACATGTGAAAATACCAACTTAGATGTCAATTATCATGACATCGATATCTGATGTAGATGTGGATAATCCTCTTTTAGATACCACTCAATATCAAAATCAAACTAGTTTATAACTCACGTATTACGTGAATATTTTTAATTAAATTTATTTATATAAAATGTATATAAGTAAAAATAAAAACATATAAAAATAATAATTGTGTTTATTTTTTTATTATTTACAGATTAAAAAATAAAGTATATTTATCTTTTTTAAAATATTAAATTGTATTTATCTTTTATTTTTTATAAGTTGTAATTAACTTTTTGGTAAACGTAGAGTTGACACGTCACATTTGATGTTTTCCTTTATTATACATACTAAAAATAATTTCCACAACTAATTCAAATTTTTACATTTGGATCTAATTATGATTTCTATGGATAATGATGATAATTATTTATTTTAGGTAAACATTAATTTTAAATGTTACAAAATCTAATTTATTACTAATTAATTAATGAAAAAAATAAAGTCAAAATTTAATGCAATTAAATTAAGGTGTTAAATTGAAAAAAGAGGTGGAAAAATAAAATTTTCTTCTATTGTATAAGTGACATATGACATGAATTGTTTTGTTTTATTATAATATATAGGTTAATCAACCCATGTATTACATGGGTTGATTTAGAAAATACATATTTTTTTATATTTTAATAAATTATTATAAAATTTATATATATTTAAAATAAAAAAAAATTGCAAGCTAGTTAATTAAAGATAAAAAATACTTCGTTGTTTGATATTAAATAAAAAGATATTATTATATTGTATTATTAAAAATAGATAATATGTGTTTGCAAAAAATGTTTCTTTTAATTTTTATTAACTTTAAATATGAAATATCAATGTAAGAAAATAAAAACTTCAATTATGTGAATGTGTATATATTTTGAGAACGATAATAAATAAAAATGGAATATCTAAAAATCAACAATCAAAATTTATCATATTCACAATTGAAGTTTTATCAATTAAAATTTAAATCTTGTTAGCAAAATAATTAACAAAAATTTTTAACTTTATTTACTACACTTCTACATATGAATCCAAATTTTTACATTTGAATTTAACTATGATTATTAAGGATAATAATGACACATATTTATTTTAGGTAAATATTAATTTAATAATTAATTTATTAATGAAAAAAATTAAAATCAAAATTTAATGTAGTTAAGTTAAGGTAGTAAGTTTGGAAAATGAATTAAAAAATGACATAGGTATAATTATTGATTTTAATTAAGGGTATAAGAGACATTTCATAAATAATTATGAGTTGTCATTAATCTGGACCATTGATTTCTTTCCATCCAATGGTCCAGAAACTCCAAGTGGTTTTCTTATTTTATATAGTATAGAAGTATAGATGTGTACGTGGGTACGTTTAGTTGCCAAAATTTTTTAAAATTTTCATCACTTTTCAAAAAAAAAAATTGTTTACTTAACAACAATTTCATAAATTTTCATTTCACTTTTTAAAATACCAATTTTCATATTCTTTCTCTTACTTTTTTACTACCTACCATACACTCTCTTTCTCTCTCTTACTTTTCTATCGCATATCCTAGTTTTCTTATTTTATAATCACTCATATAATTTTTCTTAAAACTAAAATTTCATCATCTAAACAAGTTTTCAGTTTTTATAGAAACCCTTGTTTGTTCCGAAAACTATAACTTGAAAACTGAAATTGAAAATTGACTAGTTTTATAGAAACTCTGTTTTCGTTTTCGATTACCCGTATATAAATTTCGTTATATGATTAAAAATAATAATAGGTAAAAAGTATAATTTATTCTAAAATTTAAATTCTCTTTAAACGTTTAAATTAAAGTCATATTAATTATTTTATCATAAAGTATAAAAATTACATTAAAAACATTCAAAGAAAGCGATTATGATAAATAAATTCATTGATGAAGTTATTTAATGTTTTCAAACAGAGTTAATGAAACCATGTATAAATGTTTTGTTTATTAATTCACTAGTTTATTAACTTACCTATAAATAAATGGTTAAAAGTAAATGAATGAAAACTTAAAATTAACAATATAAAATTATAGATATCTATTCTTATAAAAAATACAAGAAATGTATAATTATTTGTCATAGATGTTATTTATCTATATTTTTAAATATACGTGAATATATATACACACACACATATAACTAAAAGAATAAGTACATGTCACTTGACGATTAAATAAACTACCACTTGGATTAACGATGATATGACATGTGTATCCTACAATTTCCGTTAGTAAAATAAAATTAAAGTAATTTATTTATAAAAAAACTTTGGACTAGAGTTTCTATTTTGAAAACTCATGAATACCGCTTTTTATCTTTCAACATTCCTGATATTTTCTTATCCAACCATGTTATCCTAGTTTTAGCTTTTTATTGAAGTTTTTCATCCTTAACTACCGAAGTTTAAACTCAGTTATTTAAGTATCATGTGTAGTATACGGGTAATAAACTAGTATGTACGTATGTGTGTGTCTATATATACGTGTGTGTGATCGATTCGGTTTGATTACTTGCAGTTTTCAATAATTGTGAATCAAATCTTATCATGAAAATTTTCTAGTGATTTGTGAGGATGCCTAGAATACTTTGATTCAACACAAACTCAACATTTGTGGTTTGTGTGCAATGGACAATTGAACATCATTGTAGCATGCCAAGTTTTATATTGCTTTAAATAGAATGAAAATTAACATGTCTATAAGTAAGTGGTTTTTTGTTTACTTCTTAACAGAATCATTAAAAATTATTTAAAGATTAAATAACCTTTTAATGATTTCATTAAAAAGTAAATAAAATGAAATAATAAAAAAATAAGTCAACCCAAAGTTCAATTTGTGATTTTTGTGGAACATGTCAAGTTTTATATTTCTTTGAATTGAAAGAAAATTAATATGCCATAAGTAAGTAGGCCTAAACATATATATAACAGTTGGGCCAATAATGCCTTTATTCAATTTATTATTACATTATTTATAAAAGGAACCAAAATGTCCTCTTGTCATCTGACCTGACCAAATCCAAACCAAAATGTCATATTATCATCTTTTGATCCAATCTGTATATCCATAATCATAATAAAATCTAAAAACTAAATTATACCTTTTTAAAAACCCACAATAATTTTATTAACAAACACACCAACAAAAGTAGTTTTAATTTTAATTGCCAAAAGATGGTAGTTTTGTATTTTATTACTAAAATATGATGGGTTTATCATTAGTTACTTAATTTTCTTACCCATCTTTCTTCTTTTTTTAACTTTTATAAATAAACCGAATATTAATCAAAAAGTTTAATAACGATATCAATAAACAATTATACTTTTTAAATTATTGATTTTATAAAATGAAACGATATAAAATATCATTTTCTTAAATTTTGTTACGGAACTTTATAGCTCAAACTCAAATATTATATATTTATAACTTTAAAAATAATAAAACAATCGATACAATAAGTTTAAAAAGTAAAAATTAATTTCCAAATTAATTTCCGACATAGTCATTAACATTTAAAATAAATAATATCCACATAATTTTTGAGTTTGAGCTATAAAGAAAATTTAGGAAAATGATATTTTATATCGTTTCATTTTATAAAATCAATAATTTAAAAAGTATAATTATTTATAGATATCGTTATTAAACTTTTTGATTAATGTTGGGTTTATTTATAAAAGTTAAAAAAGAAGTAAGAAAGAAGATATTATTTTTGGGTAAAAAATTAAGTAACAAATATAAACCATCATATTTTAGCAATTAAGTTCAAAACTACCATCTTTTAGCAATTAAAATTGAAACTACTATCTTTTGGGAAATAAAATTTGAAAACACAATGGTTAGGCAAATAACTCCACAAAAAAATCGATAATTACAAACACCACTCTTTTTCTGCACAATCAATGTCAATGTAGTTCAGTATTAATTCATAAAATATATTTTAAACTTTAATTGTACTCACAATAAGTAATTATTATTTTTGTTATATATTTATAATAATCGTTGGTTATAATAAAATTGTGAAATTAATATAAGAATATATAAAAAATCAATCAAAGTGTTACCTTTTATAAATTTATAAATGGAAAAAGAAAGTATTTAAATACTTTTTTTATATATTATTAGTAAATAGTAAATTTATAATTATAATAATGGAAAAGAGACGGAAAAACAAAATTTTAGAAAAATATGAGGGTGACATGTGGCAGAATATGTTCTACTTTATTATAGATACAGATGATGGAAGCAGACAAAATTACAAATGTATTCCCCACGTAACATTAGCTGCCATGAATACACAACATTATTACACAGACGTTTATTTAATTTACGACCAAACATTTCGGCCATTTAATTAATTACGTATATATTTCTAAAAATAATAAACGATTAATCATTGTAGTCGAAGAATTTTGAAAAATACATTATGAATTTATGATGGTTAAAAGTATTTAAATTAACCATTTCGATATTTAAAACTTTTTGAATGGTCTTTAATAGTTATATATTTTTTTAGTTTAATGAAAGTATTTGAGCAAATATAGACGACGTTTTAAAAATTAAATATGTTTATATAGCATTAAACATAGACTTGTAAAGGGACAAATGATATTAAATATCAACATACTTTGACGGTTTGTTCGTTTTAATTATTATACTTTTTTTGTGGTTTGTTTTAGTTATTACACTTCATTGTGATAGACTACTAATTTGGTAAGTTCGATAATGTCATTTTTTATTCACACCCCTTTTTTAATATTTTATGCATCAAATTGCTTATGTATGTCGTTTATATTTAAAGGTTGTATCTCATTTAATAAATTAGCTTGTGTATAAATTCACATATCACTTTGTGTATAAAGTTGAAGTTTACGCAAAAATAAAATTTCGTGTTCACATATCAAAAAGGTTTAAATTAAAATTTAAAAAAAATATGAATGAAAAAATAAATTTTAAATTGGTCTCCTGATTTTTCACCAAAGTTAGGTTCTCATTCGAAAATATTTATGTATGTATGTGCGTGTCTACATATATATATATATATATATATATATATATATATATATATATATATATATATAGATTGAGGTTCAATTGAGAACTTTTGTGCATCGGGGCACCTCGAGGCACTTTTGTGCATAAGATAATCTAACAAGGGTGCACAAAGGGCATTTAGGGAAAACTAAAGATATGGTAATTAATTTATTTTTAAAAATCATTAAAAGATACTTAGGAGTTACATTTTGAATTAAAATCTCATAGTAACTAAATTCCTCATTTTCCTCCTCATTTCTCTCTCTCTCTCTCTCTCTCTCTCTCTCTCTCTCTCTCTCCCCCTCTCATTTTCTCTCTAATCGTGTTCTTCATGATTTTGTTGGTGATGATGATTTGAAGACGAAGATTAACGATGAACAACGATGATGATGAACATGAACAAGAGATGCAACCGATGATGATTATGAAGAACACGATGCATAGATGGATGATGAACGATTAATAATGATGATGCATAGATGGATGATGAACAATGACGATGCATAGATGGATGATGAACGATGAACAACGAAAAATGATGATGTATAAATGGATGATGAACAATGACGATGCATAGATAAATGATGAACAAGTTGAACATGATGCATACATGAATGAAAAAATATGAACGACGAACACGATGCATAGATGAATGATGAACAAGTTGAACACGATGCATAATGAATTTGTGTATTTTTTTTGTTAAATGCATCTTTTTTGAACACGATGCATAAATAAACACGATTACGATGAAATGCATCGATCTCTTTCATCTTTTTTTGAATTTGTGTAATTTTTGTTAAATTTGAAAATGTATCAATTGAATTTATTTAACATTTATTATTTGATTATTTGTTGAAATATTAAATTTAATGAGGTGTGCACATTCCCCAAAATGTCATTACTTGTTTTATTCTATAATGCACAAGATGCATCAAATTGTCCAACTATTTACCCTTTTGCCATTAATCTAATCCATACAATTTTTTGATCTAATGGATGATATGGGTTCTTTTGTACCTCGGTGCATAAAAGTTCTCAATTGAACCTCTCTCTCTCTCTCTATATATATATATATAATCAAGTTCGTCAGCATATATATGAGATTCCAGCGTACCCAACATACCCTTATGTGAATGATCATTCACATATATTTTTTAATAGACATGTATAAGACAACATTATAAGACTTTTTTCCAAAAGGACCAACAACATAAATCTTGTGAATGGTAAAAAAGATAATGTGAATGATCATTCATTTAAATATGCATTGAACATTCACATAATTTTTTAATGACACGGAAAAGTGTGAATGCATGTGAAATTCATATATAGTATAACATTAATTTAAACATGGTTATGCGGAAAAAAAAATTTTAATTTTTTTTTAAGATTGGTACCTTCGTGTGTACTTGTAACACCCTCCCTGAACCCTGAAATGTCACGTCAATACAATACGCGGGTGGCAATATCTCAATAGCTGAATCATGCACATGTCACAGGATAAGCTGAAATCACTGATAATTTAAACTTTCACATAAATATCATTAACATACAATCCCCTGGATTACAACACCCCTAAGGACGCAAACACAGACAATACTCGCATAATCACTAACAAAAGCAAATACGCCCCCCACTGTCAACAAGTCCCTGATCAGCAAATCCAGCTACCGATCTCTTCCCTGATCTCCTGAACATGGTAGACTCGAATACGTAAGCTCTGAAGCTCGTGAGTACGCGAGGGTTAGACTCTGCACAATAAACACATAACATGCATACACATAGCACATACACACAGCACAAACTCTATCTCTGTCCCTGTCAATCAACATCATACGCAGGTATGAACACACAGCATGAGATCCACAGCCCTGCACACAGAATCACTGAGGGGGACCCTTCCCCAGCTAACGACCGTGCGCACCGGTGGTTAGCGAAAACCCTGTAGCACGGGCGCGAACCGGCTACAGGCCCTGCCGTGTATACACGCCCCAAGGACTGTTAGGGACAGTCAACCCACGCGATCACCCATCGCGAATCACCATCCGTATGGAACTCATCACGGACCCCGGAATGGATCTCATCTCATACACACATAACACATATGTGAAAATAGAACTATACCTGCCGCTCGCGTCCCTGTCTCATTCACAATACACAATATACACATACACGATGCTAGCTACACAATTATGACCCGGAAAACAGTCCCGCGGTTTAAAAAGGAACTCGGGTACTCACCTGATCACTCGATCCCACACACTGAACTTATAACCTTCGACTCGGCTCGTCTCGCTGACTCGTCCCTGAAATTACACAAATCCCAAAACATTAATCCTTATCTCAACCGGCACACATAACGGAATCACAATAAAGTCACAAAGGACTCGGACCTAAAAGCAATCCCAACCGAATCCCATAACCCAGCCAAAACCCATTTTAAAAGTAATTTTAATGAAATCCCGAGAACTCAATCAAAACCCGACCCAAAACAATTTCAACAATATCCCGGAACCCAACGAAATCCGACTCAATATCTCAAACGGAACCCGACCCCCAAAAGTCCCCAAAACCGGCCCCAACAGCCCCAAAGCCTGCAAAACCGACCCTCCCCCCTGCCCACCGAACGCGCCGCGGCCCCCCTCCCGAGCGCGCCGCGCTTTCCAGCATCGCGACCACGCTCGCCCGAGCGCGGCCGCGCTCCCTGCGCTTTTCCTCTTCCCCTGCTCGACATCCATGGCGGAACCAGGAGGGTTTTTACCTCCAAACTCGATTTTTAAGCCTCAAATACACAAGATTCACATATATATTGACCCATATAATTCCAGAACAAACTCTTAACATCACACACACATATATCTTGAATTTATACCACTAAATCATTAAATTCCTTACCTCAATACTCAAGAACACACTTTGAAGGTGGCTAACTCAAATCACAGCAATTAACCCTTGAATTTGGAAGCTTGCTACTGATAAATCTTCACGTACACACACTGATCTCACACTTTTCACACACAGACACACACACATACTGCTTTTGGTAAAGGAAGAAAAAGGAAGCGTATACATATATTGTTTCCACTTTTAACGGGTTCCAACCCAATAACCCAAACCCGATACCCCATTTTCACAATTAAAATCCACTTAACCCATTTAAATCCACGAACTCAAATATATAATTAATCCACTAAATTAATTACCCGGAGACACGTAACTCATAAACCCGACACGTAAAATCCACTACTCGGGCTATTATTGGACCCACGCAATAATAATTATTTAAATATCCACCAAAATAATTCCACGCAATTATCTCAAAAATGGGATGTTACAGTACTTGATTTCGAGATGTATTTTTTTGGGTTCCGGTAAGAACCCTCATTACCGTGAGTTAATGAGAACCTCTCTGAAAGTTGTGCATTTAATGTATATAATTATGCATTTAATGTTATAATTTATACATTTGATAAATTTATGCATATCATGATAAATTTGTCCACTTTATATACGATTCATGCATTTGACAAAGTTTGTGCATTTAATGTTTAAATTTGTGCATTTAGTGTAAAACTTGATGAATTTAAATTTTAAAAATAATTTTAATGTTAGATTATGATATTTATTAATATTGAAAACCAATAGTGATTTTAAGTTATAAATTTAATTTTTAAATTTGTGCATTTTGGAGGGTTCTTACGTTCTCACAGAATTGAAGCGTCTTATGTGATCCCATATCTCTCTCTCTCTCTCTCTCTCTCTCTCTCTCTCTATATATATATATATATATATATATATATATATATATATATATATATATATATATATATATATATATATAACTTTTAAATTGATTTTTCATCATTTCATAAAATTTTAAACTGATTCCTCAATTTCATAGAGTAGCATATTTAATATACTTACCAAAATAAACACATATAAACATAAAAATACATGAATAGATATATACTTATCTACATACATACATGTATACATACATACATATGAATACATGTATACATACATACACACACCACTATAACATACCTACATGCATACACATATATACATACTGCATACATACAAACACATATATGCATACATACACAAATATGTACGCATGTACGTACATATATACATAGACATACCTATACATACTTATAAACACATGTGTACATACACACATACAGATACACACATACATGTATACATACACAAAGACAAGCCTACATATATAATACATGCATACACACACAAAGACAAACCTAGATATATACATAAATGTGTACATATTTATACACACATTTATATATACACCTATACAATTAAATTAAAACTACATACATGTATACGATAATTAATAATTTTAAATGATGTAAACTATGTCATTCTTATTTGACTTATATATACACACACACATATATAATTGCTATTAGAGAATTTTTCAATATTTTAGAAAATAATATGTATAATTTATGTTGTAAAAAATATAATAAAAAATTTCAAATACATAACTCAACATATATGTTTATCATTATACCAAAGATATATTATACCAAAATTTTCAAAACATGTTTATGAAAAAAAAATTTTAAAAAGTTTTTTAAAGGTGGTACCTTCTGGTGCGCTGCATAATGACTGGTACTCTCTCGAACCATATTTTATATATAGGTTTAGGTTCAAGTGAGTACCACCTATTACGCAGCGCACCAGAAGGTACCTCTCTTAAAATTATTTTTTTGACATTTTTTTCATAAACATGTTCTAATTAACATTACACAGATGATATATTAATTTCACGAAAATTCAAACACTCCAAGTGCATGAAATCACGCATCACATAAATACACGTTCACATATATGCAAATTTCTGTAAGTGTAAGTTCACATCATTTTTAAGGAGCTTGGAGATGTGAATGTATGTGAAATTTACATACGATCTTAATAATGTTAACTAAAACATGTTTATGAAAAAAAAATTTAAAAAAGTTTTTTTTTAAAGGTGGTACCTTCTAGTGCACTGCATAATGAGTGGTACTCTCTTGAACCATATTCTATATATAGGTTTAGGTTCAAGTGAGTACCACCTATTACACAGCGCACCAGAAGGTACCACTCTTAAAATTATTTTTTTTGAATTTTTTTCATAAACATGTTCTAATTAACATTACACAGATGATATATTAATTTCACGAAAATTCGAACACTCTAAGTGCATGAAATCACGCATCACATAATTGCACGTTCTGATATATGCAAATTTATGTAAATGTAAGTTCACATCATTTTTTAGGAGTTTGGAGATGTGAATGTATGTGAAATTTACATACGATCTTCATAATGTTAACTAAAACATGTTTATGAAAAAAAGTTAAAAATTCTTTTTTTAAATTGGTACCTTCTGGTGTGCTGCATAATGAGTGGTACTCTCTCGAACCATATTATATATATATATATATATATATATATATATATATAAAATTAGAAATATTACTCACCAAATATAAAATATTTAACAAAAAATTTATCTAGTTCAGAATTTGAAAGCATGTAATTTCTATTTGTTAATCATTGGATAAAAAAGGAAATACAAATTTGTTGTTGTTTGTAAAATGAAACGCATTTTGTCCAGAAGTATGATGAAAACTCCTAACGAAAGTATGACTATATAAGACATTGTGAAGGTGGGTTTCACGTAGGGATGAGCAGTGTTTAGTTTGGAATCAAAGAAACCGAAAATCAAATCAAACCGAATTTGATTTAAACCAAAGCAAATACTAAATTCGGTTTTCGAATTGGTTTTAGACCAAATCGAATTTTAAATTACGTTTATGGTTTGAATTATGGTTTCATTTAGTATAGACCAAACCGAACCGAATTATATATATATATATATATATATATATATATATATATATATATATATATATAACCAACATGCATCGGAAAACCTTGGAAAACCGCCATGCACCACCACAAATGCATCACAATTTCCGCGTGATGCATCATTATTTCCGCGTGATGTATCAAATTCCCGCGTGATGCATCGACATTCTGCGTGATGCATCACCTGATCCAATGACTATAAAGTGGTTCCCGGGTTTTCCGATGCATATAGGTTTTCCTATATATATATGTGTGTGTGTGTGTGTGTGTGTGTGTGTGTAAATTCTATGTAGTAGAATTGGGCTTTTAATCATTATAAACTTTGATGGTTTGGTCTAATATTTTCGTAGTAAAAACTTTGATGGTTTGATACTTTGGTTATTTAGTACTCCACACTTTTGTTGGTAATTTATGTGTGTGAATATGGAGATGTTCTTGAATGTTGAAGGGTTGTTTTGAATACTTAAAGTAGAATTTGATTTTTATGTGAATGTTGTCAAATTTTTTTTTTAAATTTGTATAAAAGCAGCCAACAGGTACAACCTTGTTAGAACAAAACTTTTATTTTCGGTAATTCGGTTTTCGAACCGAACCAATCCGAATTTAAATTCGGTTTTCGGATTTGGTCTGGCTCTCTTTGAATTCGGTTTGGTTCGGTTTCGATTTGACCTTAAAAAAATTTCAATTCGAGGAAACCGAGAAAACCGTAAACCGAACCGTTGCTCACCCCTAGTTCCATGTATGTTTTTGGATTTTCTTTTTTCAGAAGGATGGATTTCTTTATTTCTTTTTTGACTTATACAAAACTCAATTTGTGATATTAAATAGTATTTTTATTATTCAAATCAAATTTGATTTCGGATATTCTAATATCAATCGAGCTCGAACTTAAAAATGAGTTGATCGAGCTTGAACACGAGCTCATAAACGAGCCAATCAAGCTCAAGATTCACGTTTAAATAATAAAAATATGGTTAAAAATCTATTAAACAAGCATCGAGCTTGAACAATATTAAAATAATCAAGTTCGAGCTTGAACACAATTTTATAATTTTATTCTAGCTCGAACCAAGCACAAGTTAAACAAGACGAGCCCAAATGCATTGATACTCGACTAGGTTCTGCTTGTTAACACCCTTAGTAACATACATAGACACCAGGTAATTAAAGTTCTATACTAAGGGGCTGTTTAATTGTGTTCTATGCCTTTATTTTTCCCAGAAATTCCAGGTTCTAAAACCTTAGGTAAAGAAGGATAAAAGCCAAAAACTTAGATTATAATTTACTGATTTTTCTTCGTGATAAAAAGCATTTACACATGGAGAAATTAGCATAGTGACCATCGAAATCAGCCGAGAAGGGTGATGGCCGGCGGCAGCAGAGGCGAGAAGGAGAACAACCGAGAAGGGTGATGGCCAGCGGCAGCAGAAGCGAGAAGGAGAACCGCCGAGAAGGAGAAGGAGAACAGCCGAGAAGGGTGATGGCCGGCGGCAGCAGAGGCAAGAAGGAGAACCGTCGAGAAGGAGAAGGAGAACAACCAAGAAGGGTGATGGCCGGAGGCAGCAGAGGCGAGAAGGAGAACCGCCGAGAAGGAGAAGGAAAACAGCCGAGAAGGGTGATGGAGGAGCTGGAAGGAAACACGGCCAGAGGAGATGACCGAGGTGGAAGAAAGTAGCAGCTTTTCTTTTTTATGGGAAAGATAAAAAAAAAAAAAAGGGTAACATTGGAAAATACATTAACTGAATGGGAACACACAATGTATTTTGACTTATTAAATGAGCTGATCGAAATTGGGCTTTTATTTAGATAAGTCATCATCAAACCTAACTTATTTTAGATGAGCTGACCGGATTTTTTTGATTAAGCCCAATAAATTATAATAAAAAACAACCCCTAAATATGATTAATAAATAACATTTTTCTTATGGTTAAGCATATTTTTTCCTTTTATGATAAAACGAATAAATTGCATAATTTGCCTACATACAATGCAACACGTGTTTTCTAGGATATTTGGATTTATTTCTCAAAAATGATAAATTTAATTACCTTTCTATCATTGTTATCTCACAAATGACTCTTTTTTTTAATTAACTTCGTCTGTTGCTTTATTGGCAATAAAATCATTAATTTTGAAATTTTTTAAGGTGTTGTTTGAATGCATAAATGGTAAACTATCTGATGTCTGATTTCACTTCTGATTGATAAGAGGTGGCCCTGATAAGATACTGAGATCTGATAAGATAATTCAATAAGTCTGTTTGTTTTATAAATTATCTGATCATCTTATTTTTATTAATTTTACATATTTATTCTTAAAACTAAACCAATATCATTGATTAAAGTCAAGTATCAAGTAACAATAATATTATTGAATCAAAGTGATTCAAGCAAACTCTTTAAAAAGATTCAAATAGCTTTAACAAGATTCAAGTAAGAAATCCGTTCAAGTTTATAAGTTATAATCAAGTAACGTATATGCATTTAAGAAACATATAACCAACATGCTTTCAAGAATCAAGTAACAATTCAAGTTTATAAATTATAATCAAGTTTATATGTTATGTTTATTAATTTCCAAATAACCAAAGTTTATAAGTTATATATATGTTATTGAAAAATAATAAATTTTATCAAAAATTGTTGGAATAATTCTTGTTATAATAAATATGGGTAAGGGGTAGGGTAGGGTACGGGTGGGTAGGTTGAGGGTGGGGTGCGGTTGGATAAGTGATAGGGTAGGTAATGGTGTAGGGGTAGGGTAGGATAGGATAGGGGTGGGATAGGTAGGTTAAGGGGTAGGGTAAAGTTAAGGGTGGAGGCAGGGTGGTGGGGGTAAGGTGAGGTGAGGTGTATAGGGTGGGATAAGGTAGCGTAGGGTGGGGAGTGGGGTGCGTAGGGTTGAGGGTGGGGGTGCGGGTGGGGTGGTGTAGGCAGGTTGAGGGTAGAGTGGGGTAGGGTTTGTGGCGAGCTGCCATAAGAGAGAAAGAACAACAGATCATATATTTTTAGATAAGTGGTAATGAAATGAAGGTTTATGTCTTATCAAAAAGCGTCATCGCAATCAAACACACTTATGTTTTAAACCTTTTACAGACAAAGAGGTTTACGTATTATCAGATTCAGATAAAAGCTATCAAACACACCATTGGTTTATTTTAACTTTTGTGTAATATATTGCAAACTACTAAGTTATTTATTTGTTGGACTTTTTAAATTATTTAAAAGGGTAATGTATAGTAATGTTATCTTATATAATATTTACTTTGTTAATGAGTTTACACATCCAAGTACAACACACAAATACCACAAAACTTGTTCTTTAAACATATATGTTGTAAACACATCAATCATTTTTCTTAATTATTAATCATATTGATTACAAAAATGGGTTGCACTTCCCATCTTTAAAATAGCAATAAACCTAAATTACCTATCATATATTAATTGTGACTTCCAAACTATATATTTATTGTCCTTGTTTCATTTGGATCATTATATGCACCCTATTATCCAACCAATACATAAATATTTTATTCGGCTATTTAATTCATAGAATGTGTAGTTGATAAATAATAGTACCTCTTTAATTGGTATTGAATTTGGGATGAGACCTTCTGTGACACCCTCTTGCTTTGATAGTATAAATGTAATCACCAGGATCGACAAACAACCCAATGAATAATATGATAATTAAGATTGAATACTTAAAACAGATTTAAGAAGTTCCACACTAAAGCATTAAAAGTACACGACTACAGTGATTAAGTTTAACTATTACAACACAAAGTAGTAATTCCCAGCCCAAAGCTATTACATTCAAGTACCAATAGCTTCTAAAGTCTCCGGGATATTGAAGTGAATTGCTTAAGTACAAGGTTCAGCTACACTTTTGTCTTTGCCTGAAAACATGGTGAGTCAACAGTAAGCTAATTGCTTAGTGAGATAACAGATTATACAAACAACAAATATTTCTTTACAAGCAATCTGCCCCATGTATGTGAAAACAGGCAGTGTAAGCCTCAGTGTATGTGAAAACCATGCAGTGCTAGCATGGGGTTGGCAGTTCAAATACTGATCGGGGATGTGCCGAACCTGATGGGATACGAGTGGGATGATCAGTCCCCGACAGTGGCCTGCTGTCAGCCCCAGTCCAGGTCGCATCAGATTGTGAAGTAATGATCATGCAGTGCAAGCATGATGTAATAGATGCACTTTCAAATGAACGCTGGCTACATGTATGCTACATGTCAAGTACGAG